>VWYP01025303.1:114212-140859 GCA_013400435.1 Pycnonotus jocosus | reverse complement strand
ATGTCAAGTGTAATTTTCACTTTTTTATTAGTTGCATTGTTTTTTACCTGATGGTAATAGCAGTAAGCCTTTCTACTAATTCTAGAAAAATGAAACTACTTATGTTTATTTTTAAAAGAATGCAGTTACAAGATGTGTTTCTTCCAAAAAAGCCTCAAAGTTTTGCAAAAGTAGTACAAGTATGATAAACTGAAACTATGTAGATAAAAAAGATGCTTCTGAAAAAAAGAATTAAATTGAAGGCTTCTCACCCACATGTCTACAGGAGGAGAAAATACAGAGGGTGCTAAAAATTTCCCAAACCATCATTCTTCCTTTATGTTCCAAGGATAACTTAGTCTGATAAGGACTATCAAGGATTATCCTTGATAAATCAAGGATAACTAAAATTTCACATCTTGTTTCTTTTTTGATGCATGAAAGGTTTGAAGTATTTCCTTAATTCTTTCTGTAATGATGAGAGTGGTTTAAAGTGTGAGAAAATAAATACATGTTGAATGCTCTGTCTTAAATCTCTGTAGGATTAGAAATTTTTATTGAAATTTTCTTTATCTACCTATATATCTATATCTATATCTATTCTCACCATTCAAGAATTAAACCCAAGAAAGTTAGGCAGAAAACATTGTTGTATTTTTTAACAGCTCAAGATGTTTCTAAGTAATCTTTCTAAGTAATGTTTCTAAAATGTTTCTAAGAATTTAATTTGGAAGAACAGAGCAACCTTCAGTCTCCCTATACGGCAGGCGTAACTTGACTCCTGAGACGGAGTCAGTTACCACTGTGGAAGGGACCACCTGCCATTGATCCTCATAAAGACAATAAATCATTACGTTTTCTAGATTGCATCATATTACTTTGTTAAGTACTAATTAACATTTTTTTGCTACACAGTCTCTTTGAAATTTACCCAATGCCCAGTTCATCTTTAAGTCAGCTTTGTAATGCATACCTCTATCTGCAGTTTAATTATTTCATTCTGCTTCTCTTCATTTTGAATTTTCAGCTGTCTACTTAGCTCTAGTATTTCCAGTTCATTTTTCTCCCTCTGTTCTCTGTACTCCATTTCTTTTACTTCAACTAGCAACGCAGTAACACCAAATATTATGATTATAGAAGATGTTTAGATGAAAAATTAACATAATTTTCCAAATACTAAAACTTTCTTGAACATCGAGTCAACATTTAGCTGGAAGACAATTCAAGCAAAAACCATACCAGCACTATAGGAAAACCACACTGTCTTATCCCACCATTAGTTAGATGGCGTCTTTTTAAAAAGCATTATAATTTACAAAAATTTCCTTGTTTTCACCTATATGGATGACAAAAAAAATTCCTACTTTTTAAGGTTATGTCTCTAATGAGGAAAATGAACATAGAAATCAGTTTTTTTCTCATTGCAGTATTATTTATTTGTGAAAATAATGTCCCACTCTCTTGAATACAGATAAGACATTCTAGCAGCAGTCCAGCTTACAGTTCAAAGCAAGGTTCCAGTTGGCACTTAACCCAAAATTTTATTTCTTCAGATTTTTAGGCCCATATCCCCAGCATTTGTTCTAACTATTTGGGAATTTCTACTCATCCCATGTTGCTGTACTGTTGCTTCATTAGCACTGTGTGCTCTCTTCAGCAAATATAAAATTCCATTAAACACTGCCCACTTCTAGTGTTCACATGTTTCACCATATTTACTGCAGAAGAAATGTAACAACTACAGATGACAGCATGTTTTACCCATTGCTAAAGCATTCTATGTTCAGAGAACTTACATTTTTTCCTTATATCGCAATTCAACTGGGTCATTTCTAATTTGTGGTCTTCCTCTCTGTTTTTAATTTCTATCATGAGTTTCTCAATTTGATCTTTATACTCCTGTGAATGTAAAATGTTTTATAAAGATCTTGCAGTTTCTGTGGTCTTAGCCTTCTGCAAAACACAGCCATCATGTAGAAATATACAGTACTCTATAATTCAGTACTTTTTTTATCCTCAATCTTGTAAATTTAAATGCCCAATTACTTCTTACACGGTCTGGCTGAAGTCCACAGATGAAAAGCATAGCAGATTTCATTGTATTACAGCTATCTGTTTACATAAAATTAGAAACTTCTTAGGAGAGCAGGCAAATGGAGAGGTAATATTTCTTTGCCTAGAACAGGATCTGACACAACGTTAGTTAAAGGACTACAGTTTCACCTGTGCAGATTTCTGATTCTAGGATTGCATGATTCAAGTGTGAGTTTTGTTAGTATTGCTTATACGAAGAATTCCACAACTTCATGTAGGCAGCAGTAGACACATCAGTGATACCAGCAGCAGTGATGCTGGTGGCACTGACACTCAAAGTTTGAAGATGCCGGTTATAAATTTATTCCAGTAACTACTCCAGAACTATCAAGGAGTTGTCTGTATCTGCCACTGTCGAGGTGCTCACTCCAGAGCTCTTGTTGCAGCCTTCTGACAAGATCACCATTCACCAGAGCAATGCCTGGAGGCACTCACAAAGGAATCCCTGACTGGGGATGAGTATATGGGGCATAGTCTGGGTGCCTTCAGAACGGACACCAGGAAGTCTCACCGTGCTCACCCATGTGTTTAATGGGTGGAATAAGTTTATCACATCCTTTAGAAGGCATTACTCATTTTTTACTCGAACAGTCAGGATAACAGCTCTACTGGCTTAAATACTTAATTTTAACTCATAGTACAAACACAGGCAAAGGAAATCAGCAGTGAGATTCCTGATCCTAAACAGATAACAGATCTGCACTCTTCACACAGAGAACTACAAAACCAGAAAACTATGGCTAGTGCTGCTGGTTTTACCTCCTTTGCAAAAACGAGTGTCATAGATAAAAAGTAGTGAGATCATATATAGAATTTATTATGAGGTACAGGTAAGAAGTAGAGACTTCAAAGAGGTCTTTGTAGCATTTATTCCTGAATAAACTGGACAAAAGTTCAGACCACTCCTGATTCTCAGGCAGCACAACCAGGCATCTTAAATGTGAAAACTGTATTTCAACACAAAAAATTATTTTAGTGCAAAGGATTAGAATGGTGAAGGTGAAGCTGAATTTAAAGCTAAATACAGCTAAAAAAGCCCCAGGTGTATCCCAGACTGAGCCAAAGTTCTCAGCACCAAGGAGTTTTAACCTCTTAGTTCTTCTAACACCTTCTCATATGGATACTGTCATGAGAACAACCCTTCTCTTTTTACACATGGAAAACATTATAGAGATAAAACATAATAATGATGCAGTCTTATTCCTCCATGTAAAGAATGATAATTTGTGACATACCTCTTCACAAGTCTTTAATTTATCTTCCAAGATATGAATGGTTCCCTTCAGTCTATCATTTTCATCTACATTAAAAAAAAACCTATATGTACACTAAAAAGTACATTTTGACAATTTCTTTAGCATGAAAGCAGTGTAAGGAAATTACTTGCATTTTCTGACTTGGCTGAGCTTGGAGAAACTTTTTTTGCAGACTTATAATCATCATTACAGAACTACATACTGTCAGTCTCCAATTTTTAACAAGAAAAAATAGTTTAACCATAATATTTGCCTGGTATTACTACTTAGAACTTTATTTAGTCTTCTGATAAATGGTGCATTCAAGAAAATCTAGAAGCAAAGTTCTTTGACTCAAAAAATAAAAGACTATTATTGTGTCTACAACAGTTTCAAATTGGAAGATGCAACTTTTTAAGCACTTGTTTCCCAAAAACTAGAAAACAGTATGCAAACACAGAATTTAGAGAAAAGAGATTTTTTTAAATTATTAATATCAGTCTGAGTATTAAAAACATCCACATACTTCTGATGTTAGAAGTTTATTACTATATATTCTAATATGCTTTGAATGCATAATGGTTTTATTATTAACTTCATGGTGTACTGCTGAGCTGTAGTATAAAGATATAGATAAAATATTTAGATATTTTATTTTCAAGTAAGAATGAGTAGTTGTCAAGTATATGTGGATAACAGCAATAACATTTAATAACATTATATACTAAGGATTAGGACACTTTGGTGTAACAAAGTGATCAAACTGTGTATAAACACATGAATAGTCTACAATCCAACAGCTGAATTATACTTTCTCACCTTTTGTAAAATTGCCTGTGTTACACTGAAATGAATTTAAAGCCCAACTATTATTAAAAGAACCTTCTGGAGGAAGTGTCTAAGTAAAATAATGATAATAGACATTTATTACAGCACAAGATTGATTTTAGACAATTTTTTGTTTCTCTTTGCCTGCCAGTAAGTTTCATTGTCTGAAAAAATCAGTAAATATAAATGAAAAAATTAAATGCCCACTCATTTGAAATTACAGTACAGCCTATATATAAAATAACATTTTTCCCTTTACCTTTCACATTACACTGGTTTTCAATGGTTTGTGTAAGACCCTTTATCACATTCTGTAGAGTACTGCATTCTGAAAGAAATGAAAGATCCAGTATTTTTGAATAGTGTCTTCACAAATTTACATTTTGTTTACAAAATTTTCTCAGATATTTTATAATAACTTTGGTTAAATATTATACTAAGTATTTTTTACTGACTGTAGAAATAAATCAGGTTATTATTACATGGTTACTGTTTAATTTTAGCTTTTAGTTTGATGATTGATTAAAATCAATTTTATGAAGCAATACAAACAATTTCATAAAACCATTACAGGTTTGTTTCTAGTCAGAAAACAAGCATCTTTTTGTTTTCTGGGCAATACTAGAAGTTTTCCATATCAGCCTTCCAGCAACTGGGTGTATTTAATGAAACTGAGACTTACTTTCCTGACAGTATTTCCTTGCCAATATTGTTTTTTAACAAGACCAAGAGTATTGCACTCTCTCACCCCTTTTTTACCCCTTTCTTGATGCATGTAACATTCATCTTGTGGCTCAATGTAAGCTTTAAGAGATTCAGAATATGTGCTATATCTCCATTTTCTCATTTTAAACAACAGAATTATACATGCAATCTCTTATCAGTTTACATATTTGTATTTCATAATTTTATTTTTAAACTGTATTTTTAATATTCAAGCACCACATTTACTTCCTGTACAGGAAATACAGGATTTGCTTTTCATTAAATATTACTTTTATCCTTTATGTTCATTATAATTCATCAGTAAAGTTGCAAAACTGTCACAGACTGAGAGCAATGGGGGCTCTACAACTGAGGTTGTTTACTTTTAAAACTTCTCTCTTTCCTGAGTACCACTACATTTCTTAAATGGCTTTTAATTTCCACAACACAGAAAAGTTTACTAAATAACAGTTACTCGTCCCATCAGACTAAAGCCCTTTTGAAAACTGTCTGTCATACAACTAAAGACTACATTACAAATAATGGAGTGAGCAAGATGAATTAAGATCACAGCTAACAGGCTCAGCTTTCTGCTCAGTCTTTTTGACCGTCAGTCTAATCTTCCATCAAGTCTGCTTTTCATGCAGCCAAGTGCATTAGCCAGATACCTTTCCCCGTTCCGTGCTTCCGAAAAAAACCCCCAAACCAACCAAAACCCAAAAAAACCACACCAAAAAACAGTAGAGGGAGCACGAGCAGCACAGAAACACTGCCTGCCTCTCAGTTCCTGTGCTGGATCAAAAGAAAAAAAAAAATCCTATTCAAAGCTGGAATGACGAGATCAGCATGCCCGTCTGTACCAACAAGTTCTACTACAAATTTCCTTGCATTTGAAAATGTATGGAAATAAACTCTGATGCTTGTAATTCATGCATAATTTGGAAAGACATCTGAGTCAACACTAGAGCAGCAGCCAGTTTTTAAAAAGAATCCCAACTGTTTAAGTGTAAGCCACTCTTTTGTACAGTCCCAAGATTATCTGCTTATCTTTCTTATCTTTAAAGGCTATATCTTGGCGAATCTCATATGTACTTAAAGTCGTGACTGGAAAAAATTCCTGAGAACGCACAAGTTTTGTTTGCCTACATTAAGGAAAAAAAGCAGAAATTTGCTTAATGTTTTCAGCCTTGTAGATCCCTTGTAGATCCCTGTCATAGCATCTGCTATGGATTCTCTGTAGTTCTTTCCCTGTAAGGAATACTGCCTACACACAGAAAGACCGAACAGTGTAAGTGTCCATTCGCATTTATAATTGGTTTTTGTATAGGGCAATTACATCAACCACTTTTTCCTTTAACACCTTAGAAACACTAAATAAACAAATATGCAACCCTGAAGATTCTAAATAGAACCTCCTTAAGTGTTTCAAAGACAAAAATGTGATTGCTTTCTTTTAGAAAACTACCTTAGAATTTAATTCATAACTGTAGCATCACAAGAGTCTATTTAGTCACCATAAAAAAAGGAGTAGAAAACAATGATGTCAGACTTATATCTGTCTAAAATGGATCTGCAATTATGTACATAAACAAAAACTGTTGTTTTGAATCTCATCTTTGTTTAGCAAAGAATGTATCAAGAGACAATGAAGTTAATTTATGACCTCTCAGAGAGTGTATACACTGGCCAAGTTGCTTTTGTTTTTACACCTTATCTTGGGTATGTGTTTCACTGCCCTCTTCCTTGATTTTTAGATGCTTTCTTTCTTCCTTTGCATTTCCTTCAGAATTTCCAACCTTCTTTAACCTGAAACAGTTCTAGGAAAGACTTTTGACAATGATATCAAGAGGTCCTCAGGTTCTCACTTGGTGGGAGATATCTTGGTGTGTGAAACGCTATTTTGTTGTTTCTTAAAACAAAGTGTTCTTCAGTCAGGATAAAATTCCACCTCCTCTACCCCACCACTACTAGTAAGCACAAACTCTTCAGGGTAAGGGGAAAAACAGCCTTTCCTTCCACAGCACTTTCTTCCTGTTCCTCTGCTGTAAGCAATTTCTGTTGCCTTTGGACCAACTCTTTAAAAGATACTTCAGGAACTCTGAGCTGGGTTCTGGGAAACAACTCTGGACATCAGGCTAGGAGAAATCTTTTTTTGAAGCCACAACTGGTAATATCACTCTATAAAAGCCATTCTCATGACTACAGTTCAGGTAACTGCTGCCTGAGTAAAGATTGAAAATATCAATGCCGTATTTGGTCCCTTGTGCCTCTCCAGTGCTGTCTATAACCCCACCAATGTTAAAGAGGGCTTGAGGTCTCTTTTAATCCCACAGTGCTTTGACCTTTCAAAAGGTTTTTATAAAGAATGGAACTATTAGATGCAAAAGTACTCTGATTTTGAATACCACATATGCTATTACTTCTTTTGAAGGGTCAGTGTGGAAAATCAATTTAATAAAGGTGCAAAGACCATTTCTATCACTTCTAAAAAGAAAAAAGAAAATGGTTTAGAAATGTTATAAACTTACTATTTTATAATCACTACATCAGCATTTCATCCTTTTGAAACACTCTTAATATCACCACCACTTTTCACAGGATCTGCTCATCTCCAGTAATATGTTGACGGACGATTTACCTGAAGGTTCCTGTTAAAGTCTCTGCCACAGTTTATGCCAACTTTCTGCCCAAGACCTTTTTTTTAAACTCTGCTTTATGAGCACCAATTATGAATACAGTTCAAAAATATACACTTACAAGCACTTCATTCCCTCATACTTGAAGGGTTTACCTTATTGGAGAGCGCAATAATCTATTAGTTTACCCCATTGGTAAATACAGAATCACAGAATGGGCCCTTACTGGGTCATCTGGCCCAATCTCCCTGCTCAGGCAGGGCCATCCCAGAGCACAGAGCTCAGGATTGCAACCAGGTGATTCTTAATGGCTCCAGTGGGGGAGGCTCCACAACTTCTCTGACCTTAACCTAACAGAGCAGCCATGATAATTGTCTTTATTTCTAAATACATTCTATCCCTTTGGCATCTTACTCATATTATCACCAAATAGCTTTCAGAATCACCTCTTGGATGTCTCACATTGTTCCAAGCTCTTGCTTTTCACTTGTATTTGTCAATGTTACTAACATCTTTGCAATAACTCTTACTCATTAAACCAGGATCCTTGTCTCCCAGCAGTTCTGCCTGCTATCTATATTTGCACTATCCCTTATGACTTCAATATTGTTGAGATTTGTTTTTTCCTGACTATCCCTGTTGCTGAAACATTAGTTCATATTTCAGGCTGATTGCTCTGGTATTTTTACTTGGACTTCTGCCACCCATGCTTCTTTTTTCATCCTGTGTTTCAAAAGAAGCTCCAGAGGCAGTTCTCTTCAGTTATATCAGTGTAACTATCTCATAAAATAATTTCTCTCTTATCTCATGAAAGTGAGGCAATACTGTTTACAAAGCTCAGATCTCTCTTCTGATTTTGATTTCTTTTCAGTACGTTCCTTTTTCATGTTGCAGTCATCTCAGCTGCTCTGGTTTCCTGAGTTGTCTCTTTCACTTTCTCTGGTGAGAGAAAGTTTCTATGGTAAGAATTATTTCTTCTTTTTGTCAACATTTTCCTTTCATTTTTATAAACTGTTTCACATAAACCCATTCCTTTCTGGTTTCATCACTAAAGAAGCCTCTTCTGCTTCTGAGTGCCTGTCCTGCTCTGTCTGACTTTTGTCCTTAATAGAGAAACAAGTGTTTCTGACTCAAACCAAAGTTCCATCCACTTCACTATGCCACTTCACAACACACACTACAGGATAATTCAGGAAAGATGAAAACCAGTTGGATAACTGGTATCATTAGTACATCCTCTCAACTTCCCAAACACAGAAAGAAGGGGACAATGAGAGATATTGTCTTTGTGTTTAAAAAATTTGTTGTTTTCCATTTTTCAGATTAATCTATACTGCTGTTATGCACAGGCTTCTGTGGAATTGATTTAATTTTGTATTGTAATGTGTAGAAAAGTTCCTCCTTTTGTTAGTTAAATCAATAAACAAAATTTATTTCCATCTAGTTTTTTTTATTACATTAGACAATGACTATTCTATTCTGTAATCACCTTCTCTGTTCCATTCACAGTTTTAGAGCTGTGAGTCATATCAGCTCTATTCTTTGTCTTGGCTGAAAAGTTCCCAGTCAAATGAAGTCTTCTTTCAGATATTCCAAAATTGTGACCAAACCTGTGAAAGCCCCAGGTGCATTTTTCCCCATGCACCTTTCTGGGGGTTTGGCTGGGCACAAAGCCATCTTAGAAAGAGTATAGAGGGTGACATTGAAAAAAAGCTGGCAGCAGATTGAGAAACAGGCGTCCCTCCTTCCTGTGGGAGCTGCTTGTAAACTGAGGCTTTTGCCCTTGACCTGTGCTGCAGTTGTGTGGCAGCCGCATGCTAGACCCTGGTCATGACCTAGAGAGTGATTTTCTGGCTTGGTATCAGACCTGCCTCATCACTTGGGACCAAGTAGAGATCCTTGGGCCATGCCTGGCCTTTGTTACCATTTCTGAACTCCATTCTGACTCAGCCTCCTGAGTCACTCCCATCAGTACAGACTTGTTTGGTAACGTAGACTTTTGGCTGACCTTGGCAGTGCTTGCTGGGCCAGCCCTGCAGGGCACAGTGGGAGCGAGCCTTGCATGGTTAAGCCCCCTACATCCACGGTCTTTGTTACAAGATTCCTTGTACTTTGTTCCTTCCTGGAAATATCAAGCCTTACCTTCCCCTCTATTACCTTTTCTAGTTCTGCTATGTCTATTTTGAGATGTGTAGACTAGAACATGATATAAGATCACAGACCTTACAGAGTCACAATGGTTATTCCTCTTTTTCTTCCATAATCATGCCTACCACTATGTTTGCTTCTTTGTTTACTGATATTTTAAGAGAATACAAATATTTTAAGAGAACTGTTTAGAGGACACCAAGACCTCTTTCCTGAAAGGCAGCCAACGAACATCAACCATTGTTTATACAAAATGCCTCCCACTTGCACTGCTACTGGTCTCCATGTCCCTGTCATCCTGTACCACAAGTTTTTTGGTATATCTGAAGAGACTATCATCATAAGCAAGCTTCATTCACTCAAAAGCTCAACTTCAACATTCAATTTCTGATTTTTCTAAATTATCCAAGTCCCAGTGAAGATTTAAATAACACTCAACTGACAATCTCCCTCCTATGTGAAACTAAGTTTATTCCTACCTTGCTTCCTAACTTTTAGCAAGCTGACTTCCCAGAGATGAAAGTCCTACAAAAAGATGTGCTTACAAACTACAGAACAATAAGCAACCACAAATCCATGCTAATTACTAGATATTGTTTCTCATTTCAAATACTCATCTGAACACAGTTCTAGAATAAAACAAATCTTAATTTTCTAGTTTTCTCTGTAATTCCTCTTTTGTTTCACAACTTTTATATTATGATTATAGACTTATAATTCCCATCTATAAATGGTAAATGACATTTTATTAGTATTCATTGAATAGTCTGAATCCTCATAAAATTAATATGAATATTAATATTTACTACGAGACAGATTTCATTACATAATTCAAGATTAGGCATTACTGCTTTTTCCTGTAATATCTTAGATCCTTGCTATGTTATTTTTTATGGCTGAAAATAATGGAAATATCTCTCAGGATTTTTGAATATAAGCAAAAATTATACCTTTCTAATAAAATAACTTACCCTCTTTCACTGATTCCTCCTTTGATTGGCTTAATGTTAGTAATCTGTTACATTTCTCCAGCTGATGAATCTGTAGGCTATTTGCTTCATTAATTTCTGATATTTTCTACAAAGAAAGACTAACATTATATTAACATGTTTTAAGTTTTGAGTTTTAAGTGAATAAAAAATTTAACAATTCCACAATACTTGATTCCAAGCCTGCATTATTTCCCATTCAGGAAATTCCTTTCTAGAGAAGTATGATGCTAGACTTGAGATCCTTTGCTATTCCAAGTTTATCCTGTAGAACTAAGAATGCTGACTTACATCATGAGTTATCCACTATCTTCCTCTCAGTTTTGTAGCCCAGAGTCTGGAGCAATCCTCTGCAAGGTTCTTTCTACTGCTTTGCATGTAAGGCTGTCAATGCTTTCGCAGAGCAAAAGCTTGAAAAGTATGTGGGAATAGGACCTGGTATACTAAGTTTATTCCAAGAGGAATCCTAAATTTATTTCAGGTGCTCCTTTTATATTACCTCTAATATGGATTTGTTGACCAGGAAATCAGCAGAGAGCTGATCAACATCAGTCTAAAAAGAAACACAGTACTGATTTTCCTCAGAGAGTCAAGCTTTTAAGAAATGACACAGGGCTAAAAGAAGCTCAGTGCATATAGAATGTAGGAACTCGTGCACCTGATAAGGCAATGACATTTTTCTAGAACAAGGAACAACTTCTGAAAGGATACCCCAGCACTAGACCACCCGGTCTAGTGAGAGGTGTTCCTTCCCACAGAAGGGGTGTTGGAACTAGGTGGTCTTTAAGGTCCCTTCCAGTCCAAACAATTCTGTGTTTCTATGAAAGTAGTGTAATACAGTTAATCTTCAGCATCATCTTCCACACTCTTCCTGAGAAGCCAGTTTAGCCTCTGGATGGTTAAAATTCTAGCACAGAAACAAAGGCTTCTCAGACTTCACAAAATCCACTCCTATGACTCCAGGATAAGGTCAATAAAGACAGTTTTCCAAATGAAGTTGGTATTACAAGGCACACAGGTAAGCTGATACAACTTAAAGAAATTTTCACTCAAAAAGATTTTGAAATTGTCACACAACAATTATAGATGGCAGTCTCAACATTTTTTACTTTCTTCACTTACCTTTTCTATCTCTGAGAAGTCATCTAAAAGTTTATCAAGGTTCACTACACTGGTTTTCTTCATAGTTTCTTCACCACTATGATTCATTTATTTATGGACTGTACAATCAAATGATCACTAGACATATGTAAAAAATAGATCTATAAATTAATATATTTCTCATTCACACCATGTAAATTCTTAAGCAAAAAATGTAAGAAGAACAAAGAAGACTCTTTTTAAAAATTAAAATTATTAAGCTTCAGCCTATGTAAGATCTTGCATTTCTAGGAAATACAATGAATGTCAGAAAGCCCAAACAATAGCTGCCAAACTGATATATTGTGCTTGAATTTAGAAATTTTGCTGCAATTAAAAAGTTAATTTGGATCCACTTCCATAGACAGAATAATGCACCGGGCACATATTAATGTAGTATTTTTACCTGTGTAGATGCTATAATGCTTGACTACTTGGGTTTAAAGACACTTACATATTTTCTTATAAGCAAAAAGTGTTAAACCAGTGATAGGCACTGCAGCACATAAACCTTGCTGCAGAATAAAAAGACAGTATTTTAAAAAGGCACCTATGTAGTTACAGATTTTTAACACAATCCCTATTTTTATAAATACTACTTACAGAATCTTCAACATATATTTGCAAGATGGATCTGAAATACACAACATGAATGCTTCTAAAAATATTCAAACTATCTCTCAACATCAGGCTCCATGAGACAAAAATTCCAATACCAGTAAACCACGTGGTCCAAACAAAACAACCACTTCTATGTGGTAATGTGTGAAGAGCTTTTTTACAAATAACAAAAATAAATTTGCAATCAAGGACATGAACCAGAAGTTAAAATGTGTTCACCACGCAGAAACTGAATGAGTTTACAGACAGAAATACTTGCAGTAGAGTTAGGCAGAAATAGGTAAATGCACAACATTAAGCAGAAACCAAAATTCCATAACTGAATAATTTTCTAAGTCATTCAGTATTTACAAGCTTTTATGTGTATGTAACTTCTTAAACAAAGCAGGAAGATATTGGTTCTGTGTGTTTAATACTTTTTTCTTGTGCCCACTCTTTCCTCAGTGAGACTAAAACTAAATCATAAGCCAAAGCTCAGTTTTTTAAATTAAGACTTCTCAGAATATATTAAACTTTGAAAAATTAATGCTTCTTAGTTAAATTAATGTGAGTTTTGTTTTGGTTTGGTTTGGTTTTTTTTTTACTTAATTGGTAATCTTAATGACTTGTAACTTACTACAATGCAATGATTTCTTAGTTTGGGGTTTTAAATATGTATTCAAGACACTCAAATTTTTTAAACAATTACCCATCTTAATATTTTGTTAGTTGATAATCTAAATGTACACTATGAATGTCAATCCTTATCATGGGCAGTATCTCATATTTGTCAATCACCATTTTTTTCATTATACTTTTAAAACTGTGTTCCATCTCCACATTTTGACAGAGGATAGAATTCAGGCAGCTGCCATGTTGAGCTGTTTTGTTTATGTGTTTCCTTATTTTATGGCATCACTTGTTTTCTCGGAAGACAGGATGTGCTCAGCACTTGGCAACAGTACCACTGGGTACAGAACTCCTACTGAACTGGAACAGTAAATTTAAAATAATGTTGTATTAATAATGTTGTATTTTTTTCCAGCAGGAAAACTCATCACTGTTATTTTTGTGCATATTACTATTACGCATTATGTCTTCGAAAGGCATTTTTGTTAAACCTCCCACTCCTGTTTTGAATGATATTTATGTCACTGGGGGAAAAATTAAAGATTTAAATTGTGGGTTTGACTGCTGTAAAAGTGACACCTTCCTTTAATGCCTCTTTGACCCCTCGCCATCCATGCTTTCCCAGTATCACGTTTAAAACTATTGTAGTTGATGATCCCGTTTTGAAAGTTAAGTTTTCAATTTTTTGCCGCACATGGCAGTGAAACATATATACATAGAGAGAGAGACAGATATTAACTGAATGTAGGAATTATTCAGTAGCAGGCAGGTCAGGCTTTCCCATCCTTTGCCAACCCTCGCTGACGCCGCTGTCCCCAGACGCCTGAGGGGAACCCGCGCGCCCGCGCAGGCGGGAAACCCGCCCCGCCGTGGAGCGTACCACCGCCGGCCCTGCAGGGGGCGCGCTGCCACCCCCCCAATCCCCGGCTCGTGGGCTCGGCCGACCCCCACGTGTTTATAGCCTCCCCTCAGGTGCCGTGGGGTTCCTTCTTAAGACTTGGATGTGTCCTGATTAGACAGATATACCTGTTAATTTACTTTATGGACCTAGGTGGTCTTTTTTTTGGTTTTTGTTTGGTTTTGTTGTTTGGTTGGTTGTTTGGTTGGTTGTTTTTTGTTTTTCTGAAAGAGGCTGTATTAATTGCACTCCTGGAGCCCAAGCTGCGCTCTAGTGTGTGACATTCCCCCTTAAGGGGAAGGGAGTAGCCAAGATTCATAAATGCTTGTGGTTGAACAGAACCACAAAAGTCAGGGGGTCTACAAAGGTGTGAAGTGGTATGTGGGTTTCTGACTTACTCTATAAGCACATGGCAGTGGGCTGAAGGGATAAGATGCAAAAGAAAGGGGAAGAAGGAAAGGGAAAGGGAAAGGGAAAGGGAAAGGGAAAGGGAAAGGGAAAGGGAAAGGGAAAGGGTCTTGGATGGTCTTGATTTCCCCTGTAGTTCATGCACAGTTCTTAGCTTCATTCCTGAACTTGGGCTGTTATGGGTTGTGCTCCAGCAACTGGAACAACGATGTTTGTCCTGGAAAAGTGCTGCCCTATCCTGAATGGTCCCTTCTGCAGCCACATCTTGTTCTTTCTCAAACTGTATTACTACCAACAGTCATTGGTTATTACCAGCAATTCTTGTGTGTTCTTACCCATATTGTCCTTTCTTGGCTCCACAGCCATCCAGCAATCCATGTTTGAGATATACTCATTGACACATACATCCCCTCTGAGATTCTAGAGTATAAATGGAATTCCTGTCCAAAATGCTAAATACTCCATAGATTTCTCAGATGACCTGGTTTTGTCTGTAATAGAGAGGGAAGATGTTACATCTGGAATACCTTTTGGTGCTGTCCCATGAGCAGAACTGTCTGCTGGGCATATCAGAAGATGTGGGTGTATGCAGGACTTTTTGTGCCTGCAAACACCCAGAGAAATAACAACCTACCAGTCACGGTCACAAATGCTGTTTTGCAGGCGGGTCTTTTATCAGATCAGCTGTGGGTTGGCCTAATGGGACGTTGACTTGAAAAATAATGGAAATCATTGTTATGGATAGAAGGTCTGCAGCTGAGATACAAGTAGGGAAAGGACACAGTGCCGAGTGTGTCATGGACAGATATTAATAGAGAAAGAGGTACCCAGGGAACTCAGTACATGCTACTCGTGTTTTCTAGCTTGCTCTCCCTGCTTCATGTACCAATTTTTACCAAACCTGTTTCACAGTTTCAGTTGTCCTTGTAAATTGCACAAATTTTACAAAAGGTTTGGCACTTTCAAAAAATTGTAATTCAAATTTGTAATTAAAGTTAATAAAATTGTTAATCACAGCAGTTAGTGTTCCTTTCAGACCTAGAAAAAAGTGCAGTCACTGTTGGTTACTACAGAGAGGAAACCTCACCAAAATCTTGAATATTGAGCCTTTTTACCACACAGTAAACCACAGTATGTTGAACAGACTGTTTTTTGTGTTATTTAGCTGTAGTTTTATTGTATTGATTACACTCATAGGAACACAGAAAGTGAAGACTAAAATCCAATTCTTATCATTAGACAAAAATGTTACCCAGTGTCCACATGTTATATTTGTAATAATGCTATGCTAAATGACCCATATGTAAATATGTCATTTGACCTCTGGGAAGGTGGTTACTATGAACAGACTGGGGAAAAATGCAGAAAATAAACATTGAGGGGGAAAATGTTTGACAGATTTTGACACAGAAATACATGGAATGAAGTCTGTAAGCCAAGGGTAGAACGTTTAGCTTGTAAAAGGTTTAACAGTCAGGAAATATTCTTTTGTTTTAGCTTTTAAAGTACTACTGCTAAAATAAGCAGTTTAATACTGCATGCTTCCAAAAGATGAGATTTTTATCTATAGTTCATTTAGGGTTCATTCTAAATTTTTTGTCCTTTTATAGGGTAGTAACTTCTGCTGCAAGACAATTCAAGAGTCTGGTGGTCAGTGAAAAAATGTTTGACATCCACTGTGTATTAGGCAGGCAAGCAGCAGGTAACCGATGATGCATACTGCAACCTACAGAGTGCTTCTAACCTCTATGGAAAACACTGCCATTGTGAGCATCTCTGTAAGAGAAACTGCTGCAGCAAAGACCTGTGACAAGACATTGTTTCATACTCTGTTTCTCACCAACAGCGTCATCTGTGTACGTTTAAAATCTCATGGTTAGGCATGGGCTTGAGCAGTGTTTTAGTGATCTTTGTGCCATTTTGATGGTCTTTAGCAGCCTTCTGTACAACCTCAGCCATCTCAAATGGGTATGTCAGATTCCTTCACAGAGTTAAACTTGGCAAGATTCAATGCAGTTTACAAAATTACTTGTTTTGTCTTTTTCTGAAGAGCACGCAGAAGGAAGAGCATAGGTTTTAACCAACTTTATAGTGCCAGAGCACTCATCCCTGTGTTTAGCAGACTATCACACTGACTTTAGTGTCAGACTGCAGAGTAGCTTAATAAGATGGGACTATAAATTGTACTGTCATGCATCTGGGGCATCAATGTACTATTTGACATGTTATATTCCTTTTGATGAAAGGATTTGTTTTTTTGGTTGCGGAGATGAAAGCTGTCAGAAAGGATATTTGGTACAGAAATACCCATTTCTGTTGCATTCTCCAAAATGTTTATATTTGTCCAAAGAATGAAAGCAGAAATAATCACAAAATACATACAAATACAAATTATTTGTATTGTGTTTACATGGCCAAGTTTGGGTATCAGGGGAAGAGTGGGGAGAGCTACAAGAGTGGCTTCCCTTCCTTGCCAGAAACTTTCCCCATGTCTGGTGGAGCCAGTGCCGGTGGGTTCCAAGACAGACGCACCAGTGGCCAAGGCCAATCCTATCAGGGACAGTAGAACCACCTCTGTGATAATGTATTTAAAAAGGAAAAAAAGTTACTGTGCAGTTGCAGTTGTGCTCAGTGAGGAGAGGAGTGAGAATATGTAGGAGGAACAGCTCTGCAGAAGCCAAGGTTAGTGCAGAAGGTAGGGGCAGGAGGTGCTTCAGGCACTGGAGCAGAGATTCCCCTGCAGCCCGTGCTGAGACCCTGGTGAGGCAGCTGTGCCCCAAGGGTGTCAGTGCCAGAGCAGGTGGATGCCCTGTGTCCCTGTGGGAAGCCCATGCTGGACAAGGCTCCTGGCATGCTGTGGTAGGTTTGCTGGTAGGACCCACACTGGAGCAAGCTGTTCTTGAAGAGCTGCATTCCATGGAAAGGGACCCATGGTGGAACAGTTCATGAAGAACTTCAGCTCATGGGAAGGACTGACACTGGAGAAGTTAATGGAGAGCTGTCTCCCATGGGAGGGACGCCACGCTGAAGCAGGGGAAGAACTCTTGTCCCTGAGCAGCAGCAGGAACAACGTGATGAAGTGACTATAAGCCCCATTCCTGTCTCCCTGCACCGCTGGTGGGAAGGAAGTAGAGCTGGGAATGGAGAGAGGTGTGGGTGGAAAGTGTTTTTAAGAATTGTTTTACTTTTCATTATCCTGCCCTGTTTTTGATTTGTAATAAATTCAATCTATTTCCCCCAAGCTGAGTCTGTTTTGCCTGTGGTAATTGATGAGTGATCTCTCCCTGGTTTTATTTCAACTCATGAACCTTTTGTTATACTTTTTTGTACCCAGCTGCAGAGGTGAGTGATAGAGCAGCTTTGGTAGGTACCTGGCATCCAGCCAGGGTCAACTCACCACATTATTAAATAGGGTAATGTAGTAGAACACATTTAAATAGATAAATAAATAAATATATATATGAGTAAATATACCTGCTAAAACAGTACCTGTAGCCATTAAAATCACCTTGGAAAATAGTTGATTTCATGTTCGTCACCTCAGTATTGGAGTATGAGTCTTAAGGGAGAAAAAAAATGTTCACTTACTTTCAGCATGTGTTTTAGCTGTTATTTTCTTCAGAAACAGAACAGAAATTCCTGATCACAAAGTATCATTTCCTTCTGTTCTTGTATATTTTTGCTTGTCAAAGGATGACCTAATCTTTGCTTTATAGCTTCAGTAGTTGAAAAAAAAAATAGTTTAGCATTTGTGATTATGCTATGTATCAAAATAAAAGTTTCATTTTTTCTAACAGGAGACTGGTGAGCAGTAAATTTCTGGTGTTCCTTATATGAATCCTATACCTTGCAGTTCTAACCAGAATGTTTGCAGTATGAACTATGAAAAAGAAAGGAAAAAAAAAAAAGGTAAACACTAAATGGCAAATGAAATCTCCTAAAATATGTAACATTCAGTGAATCTGTGAAAACCCACACATTCTTCTGTGAGTTGTACTACATGCTCCATGTAAAATGGCTTTGGTTTGCTTTGAGAAATACCGTCCCAAACTACTACAGATGGAAAACTAGCTCACTGTATCTTGTAGTCTACAAGTTTTGTTTAGATTAGCCTGTGTTCATCTGCAGCATAATTCATAATAAAATACTTAGCCATATGGAATGAAGTTAGTGTGTTCCAGTGCTTTGTTGTGTAGACTGGTATGTGCTGTTTCCAAGAGGAAAAAAAGCCCCTCATATGTCATTAGAGTCTGAGACCTTTGCAGTCATTTAGCTGGTCAGAACGACACTTTTGTTTTAAAAGTATCAGCCATCACTCAAGCAGGAGGGAAAGCCTTAATTTATAGCCCAGCTCTTTTTCTGACACAGATATTTTTTTCAGAGATCACAAAATCATAGAATAGCCTGGTTTGGAAGGGGCCTTAAAGGTACTGTAGTTCCAACCCCTGTGGTGTGAGCAGGGACACTTTTCTGCTAAGAACTCCATCCAGCCTGGCCCTAAAGACTTCCAGGGATGGGACATCCACAGCTTCTCCAGATATATATGTATCTATGGCAAAACAGAAATCAAATACCTAGGCTAAATAATTTAACTACATTAAAATAGAAGCTTTATCTATGCTACAGGGAAGAGAGTGTCTATATTGAGTTATTCTTGTGCCCTGAATTCTTCAGTAGTCAAGTATTCTTCATTAGAGCATATCACTGTCATCCATGTGGAGCCACTTCCGGTGAGAATGTAATTATGCAAAACCAGATTCTTGATTTTGCTGAAAATCTTGAAGTCATTAGTATAATTTTATTCTCAGAAGGTTTCCACTTTGCAAATTACTATTTACTATTTATACTGCATCAATGTCAGCATTCCAATCATGTCAAAACTCTATCTTGCAAGCCATGGTGCAAGCCTACAAAAACTCCCAGTCTTTTCTTGGAAGCATTTAACAGATATTCTATCTACTTTAAATAGGATATGACAAAGATGACTGATGAATCTCAGAGATAAGGAATAATAGAGAAAGAAGAATGAACTTAAGAGAAGTAATTGTGTTGCTTCCTGGCTTTCTAAGTAATCTCACATGTGTTCCTGTGCTTTCCCATCTGCATTGGATTTATCTTTCTGTTGAATCTGCTGGGTCAAATATTACAATATCAATTTTAAAGACAAATATAACAATTATATTCTTACAAGTTATTTGTAATTCTGAATCTCTTGTACTTTTAAATTAATGCTGAACTTCTGACTTGGTTTTTTTGTACACCTGAAAAATCAGGGTAGTATTGAGTGTTTAAAACATGCAAATGTCTGGCAAAGAGCATATTATCTGAAATACATTTCTCTGAAATCACAGAATATTCCAAGCTGGAGGGGATCCAGAAGGATCACCAACTCTCATGTGAATGCCTTATACAGGGATCAAACCTATGATCTCAGTGTTGTTAGCACCATGTTCTAACAGTACACCATAGGATGTTTTGTTAGGGTTTTCTAGTGATTATCAAATCTCCTCTTATTGATCCTATCTGAAGCTGTCCATTTGGATGGTATTTTCTATGTTTTCTTACTTTTCCCTCCTTTGACTATTAGTCCTTCTCCTATGGAAATTAAACAGCTGGCGGCAGTCATGTGAGAAAGGAATATTTGTGCCTTGTGCATCATTTACTACATCATTCCCTGTGGAATCAGGAATATAACTTGTAAAGACACGCGTGTCTATTGTATTTCTGACAGTGCTCAATTTCAGTGCCAAGCTGAAAGCATGCATTTTGCTTCTAAATAGTCATTTAATACATTCCTCAAAAAAGTAAATTCAGAAGGTTGTTGTAATTGATTGACTGGTGATTGGTAGAAACCAGCTAATTAATACTAACTACATTCAAATGAAAGTGACACAACTTTGCTATTATTTATACTCTAAAAGCAAGATACCATGTGTCCCTGGAGCTTTTCATAAAATAGGTCATTCTTTGGCTAGTCTGTTCTTGGTATCTGACTGTGACTACAAAGTGTATGAACCCGAGTAAAATTTTGCATGTTCAAACACAGTAAATCTAATTGCAGTTAACATAGGAGCTGGTCCAGAATTGCTCATTGTTCCAGCAGTAGTTTGGCTCAGAGAATGTCACTTAAAATTTTCATAGCATTTCAGGGCACTATTAAATCTCTCTCATTCCACCAAAAATGTGCGGCAAGAAAGACATAATTCTGCCACAAAGCTAAAAACTTGGCTTAAGGAACCTCACACACGTAGAGGATAGGATGCTCATAATAATCTCTGGGTGACAACCATACTGTGCTCAGATATCTGTTGAAGAAGGATTGGACCTACACATTTGGTAGCACAGTTTCAGCTAGAAATCATGTTGTCATTAGTAAATTTCCAAGCCTAAGCCTTTTCTAAGGCAAGTACATTTAGCTGGCTCACAGAATTAAGTTCCTGAAGGAGTTTTTCTTTCAGAAGGGCAAGGTTGGTATTTCCTCTAACTTGAGATTGTAGCACTGTACGTGCTATACAGATAGCTGCTGGGAAATAGATCTGAAAAGTTTTAGTCTGAGGAAGTTAACTGACGCTGTGTTGTTCTATAGTTTATGTCTTTCTAGTATAGTATTGTAAAGGTTTCGTATTCAAAGGAAATAATATATAAAATAATAATTAAAAAATCTGTTGAAGTTACTACTGAAAAAAAAAAAAAAGGAAAAAAAAAGACAAATCAATTTCCTGCCATGTCTAGGTCTCAGGGGTCTGTTATGGAACAGATTTAATTTCCTTCAGTATGAGCTCAAAAGCAGACCAGGGACAGTAGTGGAAGCATCATTTGTAGAATCATAATGGGAAGCTATAGAAAGTTGTAAGCATCAGCTCTTCAACTGTGCTTTTACTCCCACTAAGCGTTCTGCAGACTTTTATTTCTTCCAGTGCTGAGGAGGGGAGTTCACCTATGTTCTGTCACAAATTACCACATGATATGGGATGATTTGCTTTCTCAGACTAGTTTGAGGAAGCCAATGTATCATTAGTCAGCTAATTTTCATATATTAGGATAAAGAGGCTTGTATTGTGCAAAAGAAATACCAAATTCTTTAGTGATAAAAAATTAAACCTGTCAAACAGCGTTGTCAGTTTACTAGATGCATTGATTTCAATTACTGCATCTACTTGTCATGCTGACTGCTGGCAGCTGCTCTGCTGTGCCTGTTTCTCTGACACTACTAATAGTTTCTCTTCTGCTTCTGAATGTTACCTACTCTTAATAGCCCTGATTAGAGAAGATAAGGAAGCACTTGCTCAGTACAGTTATGCCAGAGTGTTTAAGTAGTATACTAATCACAGAAATGGATTTGGACTACATCTTGCTTCTCTGTGGCCTGAGGGTATGGTTTCTATGGCAGTTAAGGCACTGACTGTGTATGCAATTAATAATGATTAGTCAGAGAGAAGAATTTGTACTGCTAAATTACATTTAAACAGAGTCAGTTCCAAGAGTGAACTATATCCATTTGTATCTCCTCAAAGTCAATTGATTATAAAAGCTGGTTAAATTCTTACCAATTCCACCATCTTGGTAAAATAGATATTCTGAGTTAAACTGAAAAATTGGTATTGCAAAACTAAGATTCCGTAGTTTACTTCTTTTCCCACTACCCAAGTTTGCATTTCTTCTTTAATAAAAATAGTATCATGCTCCACACATTTTCTCCCTTTTCCTCTCAGATCAGGTAGTCTGCATCAGGCACTCCTTTTTTTTTTGTCTGGTGAGAGGCCCCTGAGATAGCAAATCTCAATGCAGGAAAGAAAGTTGCCTGTGGCTAAATGTCAAATGGTTTAAAGTTTCTCTTTGAATCAGAGAATTACTTCCCATTCTTACAACTACGCTGATGCATATGTAATTATATATGCTAAGCTTTAAATTACTCTAAAGTGTTCCCAACAGAGACTGTCTTTTTTAAATGGAAGCATTTCTAAAATCGTGGCAGGTCTAAAGAGCACTCAACTGTTCTTTAATACTCCATTTTTAAATAGAAAATATACCTTTGATAATGTTGATTTGCATTCAGACTGAACAGCTTTCATAATCTGCTGATCTCACTTTCTGTATCATAAGTCAGAAAAAATATTTCACCCTAGAGTAGCAAAGAATAGTATTTAAAGAATATATAGAGTACATAAAGAATAGTCATTATGTTTGACAAAATTATTTCTGATCTTAATGGAAGCTGGTATGAATGATGCTTTTTTCAGTTTCTTGTAACACTAAGCCTTGGAAATTTACGTTGTCTTTGATGGAGAAAGAGGCTCAAATCCAAACTAAGGTGGCTTCTTACTGACACCAAGACAGCCAGCAGAGCAACTTGAGTCCTTGTTTATGAGAACCAACCAATGAACCAACCAATGAACCATTTTTGGTGGAATGGTTTCTGAATAGAGATATTAGAACAGATTAAACTCTGCCAGGTAATCTGTGAAGAAAGAGTCATTCAAGAAAGGAAACACGTGCAGGCAGTTTACATGCAGGCTGGCCAATGTGTTTGAGATGGGCTTTGAAGTGAAGGAGTTTGAGGGTGGGATCCAAAATGCCAAGCTCTCACCATTACATCCAACTAGAAAATAGATCAGGCCAATCAGAGCAGTGACAAATGTTCCCTGGCTGTCTTCAAAGGTAAGAACCAAAAGGTCAGCCACCTGAAGGCGACAGGATGTGTGTGTGGTTGTGGTAGTTCTCCTGCACCCCTCCCGGGAGACCTTCATGCCCAGTTACCCCCCTGGAATGCTTGTAGACCAATGCATGCAACATAGAGAATAGAAAAACTTTCTACTATGTAATGCTTGGCTGGGTAGATGAGGAGAGAACAGTGGAAGTTATCTATTTGGATTTCTGCAAGGCTTTTTAATGCTGTCTCCTATAACATCCTCACAGGAAGCCCAATAAGTACAGGTTGATGAGTGGACAACAAGGTGGGTTGAGAATTGACTGGCAGAGCTCAGAGGGTTGTGAGGGCAGTGCAGAGTGCAGCTGGAGACCTGCAGTCAGTGGTGCTCCCCAGGGGTCAGTACTGGGTCCAGTCTTGTTCAGCTTATTGATCAGTGGCCTGGGTGAAGGGACAAGCTGGCAGATGGCCCAGGACTGGCAGGAGTGGTTGATACACCAGGAGGCTGTGAGAGACCTGAACAGGCTGGAGAGTTTAGTGGAGAGGAACCCAATGAAGTTCAACAAAGGCAAATGCAGGGTCCTGCAGCTGGGGAAGAATAAACCCATGCACCAGTACAGGCTGGGGACCAGCCTGCCAATCACAGATGTTCCAGCAGCATGTAAATGTGTCAGCTAAACTGGTAACACATCTTGGGCAGCTCTGGATGCAATATGCCCTATCCCTCCATAGACATTCTAAGGAAAGTGACTTTATGCTTTATTCAGAGAAATATTTGATTTCTCCTAATAAAATATCTTATTTTCCATTTTAAAAATTAATTATCTACAAAAAACCACATTGTGTCCACACAGATGAAAGACAATACATTTATTAAACTTCAAGAAAAACAAACAAAACACTAACACAGAGATAGTTAAATAGAAACTGAATGACACATCTTCTGACCGGCATATCATGGCTTGTGTGACCAGTAAAGTACCAAAATGACATTCTGAGTTTGACTGAGGTATTTAACTATTTTTGGCAATAGAAACAGAGTAAGAAACTTCTTTCAAACACACACATAGGCATTACTTGCATTAGTGTCTATCATCTATGAAATTTTATATGAAACTAAATAATGTAGCTGTTAGAAAATTATAGCAGCAAATTAGCAGAATATCTAATGCACATTTACCATAAAGTACGTGCTAAACTTAAAAATCCCACCCAGTAGTTGGGCCCAGTTGTGTAGCACTTGGTCACAAAAAGAGCATCAGTGAGTTCAGTTGGAGACATCATAAGCAAGACCTGAATTTGCTGCACATCATACACTTCTGTTCAGGTCAGAGTAAAGAAATGAATATTCCTATATGCTTTCTAAGAAGAACCCTGCTGTGATGAAACCATGGCCTAGGAAAATAACTCCTTAATTAATTAATTAATTAAGGAGTTAATTAATTAACTAATTAATTAGTTAATTGCAAAGCTCTATCAGGTTCTTAACATATGCAAGAACAAAGTGAGCTTCCCCACTGAATTTCAGTTTTCTCTCCTTTCCTTCTGAAAGTCTGCCTAACACGGTCAGAGGAGATGCTGTTAGGCTGCAAAAGTGAAAACCACGTTTGAACAATACTGCACTTGATCCCCTTGTTCCACTGAAGTATTTTAATCCTGTTATATCTTTAAAAATTAACTGCTGGCTAACTTCTGAAGTCCTTCATTTATTTTTTTAATAAAGACTTTATGTGGCATAGACTAATAAATGTAGTGATACCTTTGGCTCTGGAAGGGCTTCAGAAGTTGGTCAAATATGAAGATACTACACTGCTAAATTATCAGAGCTTATTCATGTGCTCTCAAAAATTTTCAGTGAAAGTTTAGTTGCACAGTGTTTAATACTGTGGTCAACAAGACTTTGCTTATAAAAAGTGTATTATTATTATTATCTAGCATTAACTAGAATCTGATGAAGAATAAAATAATTTGCCCAAGTATGCTGTATATTTTAAAATTTTACACAGAACTTTAAATTGCATTTATATTTCTATACTAGTTACCATAAGAAAGTAATAGAATCAGTTATGTTTAAGTTCTTACAATATTTCAAAATTTTTCTATAGGTTTCTTTGGAGGTATAAAATGGCTCTGTAAAAATCTATTTTTCCTTTTAGCTGTGAACAAAATTTTAAAAAACAGAAAATCCTTTTTAAGACTCCAGCAATTACATTATTTAAATGGGTCACCATAATTGAATTACAGTATTTAGTGTAATAGAAAATATTTTTGGTTTCATGACCAAAGTATTAAAATATATTGTACCAATTTATAGAAATCAAAATAGATGTCTTATTTAGTCAAGCTACTTCTGTGTTTTCACCTATATGATCAGTTCCCAATTATTGATATAAAGATTTCTGCCAACAGCAGTTTTTTCTAAATTCTTACACTTTAAACCACCTGATTTTTAGCTTTATCAAAATGCACAATTTACTGTACATTGAACAGTAATTTCAATGTTTAATTTCACAAAAATCAACACCCACAAGAACAAGACAAAACAGCCTCAAGACAAATTCATAGATAGTATTTACAGAACACAATAGGAATATTTTGATGTATGTTTTACGCTGCAACATTTCAGATAAAATTACAGGAACCACAAAAACTTTTAGACTTCATTTTGGTTTCAGCATACAAGCCCGAAACTGACTCTCTGCTGTGAAAAACTACGGCACACCTAGTCAAAAAAGAGCTAAGGCATGATTTTGTTCAGCTGGTCTGTGCTCACATAGCCACAAGACATGTTGAACTCCTTGTCTGGCACCGGCAGCGCGGTGGCATTGAGCACCAGCCCCTGTGGAGACTGAACAATGTGGATTGACGTGTAGTCTGCGACAGGCATCTCTGAGCTGGGGGGTGCTGCTGTTGGAGCTCCAAGATTGGCAACAGTAGTGGTAAGGCTCTCTGTGGTGAAGTAACCATCTTCATTATAGCCTTGTTCCTGAACACGTGGCTCACTCTCTTCATGGAAAGTCACAGCAATGCATTTTTTCACATCTGCCTCACAGAAATAGGTGTTGTCCATGGTGAAGTTTTGTTCTGTGCAATCTTCACGCTGTGCTCTCCCCAGCTTGGATTTCTGCCCTGGTGAAAGTACAACCCTGCCTGCTGGAGTAATATCACTCACTTGGGCATAAAAGTCAGTACTTGTCAGTGAATTCTGGTTGCTTATCTGGGTATGGACTGACAGATGGGGTGACTCAACGCTGTCTTCAAAGGGTGCCCACATGTTGCTGTTCTCAGACTGAGTATTCCTATGTTGGCGTTGCAGGTCTGTGCTGGCAAGGCTTGAAAGCGACTCATCATTATCTTGTCTTTCAAGGCACAAGAGATCCTCTTCTTTTTCAGTAGCCTTTTTGAACTGATCACTATCAGAGGTGGCATCACACGTGTCGCTTGCGCTGAAGTCTGTCTCTGGAATATCTGGTTCACAACAACTGGCCCGTCCAGAATCATCATCCTTTGTTCCCAAGCAACTGTGAGATTTCAGATGCTCTTCACTCAGGAGCCTGTCAGTGTCTGAGGCTCTGTTCTTTTCTTCAGGGTCTTCTATGTCCAGCTCAATAAACTCAACCCACAAGTCATCACTGTATAGCTGTGTCTTGTAGTTGTCATGGCAGGCTAAGATGGAATTCACTTCATCTAGCTTTCCTTTCTACAAAGCA
>VWYP01025303.1:54286-111131 GCA_013400435.1 Pycnonotus jocosus | reverse complement strand
TACAGGTACATAAAATCCAACAAATAAAAAGTCTCTACCTTGGTTGTTTAGACAGCATGATTGAGATCACTGTTACAGCCAGCCCACACACTCCAAAGACAACAACTAAGAACCATGGAAACTCAACTTCTGAAACAACAAAACATGAATATATAAGCAGGAATCTCCATCATTGTCACATCTTTAATTTCAACCTTGTCTTCAACCACCTCCAACACTTTGGAGGATTCCAAAGTGTTAAAAACTGATGAAAATTT
Organism: Pycnonotus jocosus; assembly: GCA_013400435.1. Taxonomy (NCBI): domain Eukaryota; kingdom Metazoa; phylum Chordata; class Aves; order Passeriformes; family Pycnonotidae; genus Pycnonotus; species Pycnonotus jocosus. The sequence continues at coordinate 110,874 of VWYP01025303.1, read as the reverse complement.
TTGTTACTTAAATGTGAAAGTTCTATGTTCAGCAGAAATAAAAATGTGCTTTTGTCCTAGTTCTGGCCAGCACTTGGAGGTTCTTTGATACCACCTCATGTCGCTGCCAGGGGCAGACAAAGGGACTCCCTGGCTTCCAAGAAGAAGGGTGTGACTTCTGGTTGAAAAATGTGGTGGCATTGTCTGACACTGCTCGTTGTCTCTGCAGTGAGCATCTCTCACTCAGAGGGTGTGAGCCACCCTCTTCTTCATATACTTTTCTTTTTAATATTGTTGCTTTTACTGTTTGTTTTCTTATCTCATTGCTGTTTCCAGTAAACCATTCATACCTCAACCCGTGATCTTCACTTTCTGTGTCATCAGTTCTTAACTCCTTCCCCCTGGAGCAGAGAGGGGAAGGGGGGACTGAGCATGGTTTGGGAGAGTCTCAGTCACGGCACTGAATTGGGAAGTATCATTCCTAGTCCATGGCATCTTTTGGTATCAGCAGTTTCCATGCATTTAGGAATCTGCTCAGACTCCTTGCTAAACTAGACTGATTTCATAAATCTAAACAAGAACAATGAAGATAATGTTTATAGCAAAACCAACCATGAGGAACATTCTGCCTGCTTGGAACATGGTATCATTAGTCCTGAGGGCATATAATGCCACAGACCATGCTTGTTCACCCAAGCTGCGACAACTTTACTAATAGAACGCAAAATTACAAGCAAACTCTTTTTCTCTAACACAAACTAAAGTATGGTGGTGTCAAAAAACATACCACTTTTTTTTCTAAAAGCTGAACATTAAGTATGTTGTGCATCAACTGAATCAACTGAAAAAAAGCCCTTTTTATTTACCTTGCAGTTGGCTATGAAGAATTTAAAAATTAATTGAGACATGGAATTTAGCGGAAATGAAGAACAATGCTGATAAATGAAATGTTTTATCTCTTAAATACTAGCAATATCATTCTAAATATGACATCATAAATTACAAAGCATAGAGAAATTTTTTCTAGCTTTTGTCTAAGATTTTTCTCATAATTTTATAATTTTAGTTTTTCTACAAAAATTACACTCTTATTTTTTGGGGCCAAGGAACACTGGACAGAAAGTTTTAGAACTCCATTTATGATCATAAATAACCTTTCAGAGAAAAAACAAAATAAAAAATTCAGGTACGAATTTTGAGCCCTCCGTTCACAACTCAGATTTTGACCAGACATGCTTTCAGGTGTCTATCCTATATGGATATGTTTGTGTTAAATAGGTCTCTATTTTAGTAACTCATTGTCACATCAGTGACACCAGCAAATGTCCAACTCCTTCAAGAAGTTAGAACATTGCATTAGAAGACTTTAAATTATTAATACATTAAATGTATCTAAAGTTTAATTCTGTGTTCCTGAAAGTGATATACAAAAGAAGCTAAAATAAATTCTCAATCAAATCAGCTCACTGCTGCTGTGTGAGGCGTGTGGATTTGGATCGTGTTGGAGAATCTGGGTTGCAGTGACTGAAGAAAACTGCCTGTAGGATGGCCTTAGCTTTTCCTAGTATTTTAATTTCATTAATATGAAAACTTGACCACTTAATGTGGATGGGGTTAATAAAAAATGCCATATGTACAGAACATTAACTGTTCCTATAAATTAGAAATGAGAACTAATAATAGGAAGAGCAAAAAAGGAGAATCTGGCAAGATTTTGAAAGATAAGTGTTACAGGTTTTATGTAACATCTTCACTAATACCCTGGAAAATCATGTGAAGCAGCTTGTTAGAATTACTTGCTGAAGACTTTGTATTTTGAAGACTTAATTTAGTAGCTCAGACCTGAGAACACTTATGGAAAAGGCACTGTCTAGTTCCTTCAAAAGAAAAAATGTGATTTTCAATGGCTGCTTCTACTTCTGTCTTTAACAGCACTTTAAAATGAGTACCAGTCATAAGCAAGAATGAGAAAAACACTCACTGCCCTTGATAGTATATCGGGATGATCAAAAAAGCACAGAATTCTGGAAAAAAACTTAGCCAACAGTATTACAAGAAATCACAATTCTTCTCTTCCCAACTGAAGTGCTCATTTTAGATGATGAAGTATGAGATTTAATTCCGGTTCAGACTCTTTGAGGTATGCAACAGGAGTTATTTCTGATTCTTAAAGCTATTTGTGTTTTTGCTCTCTAGTGATCTGTGAAAGAGTCTGAGCTTCCTTCTCAACTTGTATATGGAACTTGAGCATTCTCAATCTCCCCAAATGATTCTCATGTTGTAGGCTGGATTACCTATGTATTCAACCATATAACATGGTTCAAACCACCCTCCACCCCATCACTGAAAAGATAAGAATCACAGCTATAAAAACTTGGCTTATTTACCTTCTGTACAATGATCACATACAATGCCTATTTGAGAAAATGATACATAGAGGATTTCACTGAACTCCCCAAATTTTTCAGAGGTTCGTTGTCTTGATCGGATTCGTATCTCATAATCTCTTGCTGTCTTCAGAGAGTACAGTGGAACCATTGTTGAGAGTCTGGGTTTCAACTGTAAAGACAGAAGGACTGTGATTTATTTGTTTGAGTTATACTGATATATATCAGTTATAAACTGATTTCAGAAATAAAAAATTGAAGGTATTTTTTGTCCTGGGAATTTTAAGAATACCACAAGAGGAGTTCACAGAACATTTACACCATTTACTGATGACTTAGTACTCATCAGGCATTTCTGTGCTTCAGGAGACCAAAAGCAGAGATTCCAAGCTCTGTAGATACAGTCAGTGAAGAAAGGCAGCTTCCCCCAGTTACATGCCGTAAGTAGGTGGTGTGAACATCTTTCACTGATCTTTCAAGCTGTAAATCCTTTTTACTGTTATAACACAACATTACTGATTGCAGAATGCCAAAAATGCTGTTAAACAACCCTGGAGTTCTAAAATTACTGCAATCTCCGCTAGAGATTTAATGGTTAGAACTGAACATACTGCGTGTTACAAATGTTTTTATTTGTAGAACAATGTATAGGTCCCCCAAATCTTCAGCTATATACAAAATGTGATAATGGAGACTGTGTGAGAGCTGGCATCAGATTGTTGGTCTTTGAAACTTCTATAATAGCTGAAACATACTTAGATACTGCTGAATATTAAACTGTTTAGGAAATCATATTGGAGGTCTTAATAGGTGAAATTTCTGCCTTTTTCTATTACACCTCTAAGAATATGCATTTTAATTCCAATAGCCCTACCAAAGTATATAAAAATATGGAAAATATGCTTAAAATAGAAATCCATGTGGAAGATATTATGTTCTGCTTTTACTTCAGAATCAAGGATGATACCAGAAAAAATCCAACAAGGCGAGGACTTAAAATACTGGAAAACAGCAGCCTTTGGGAATTTGAAGGAAGCTTCAACAATACAGTCCTTAATCTCTATAGCTACACAACCTAAACTTGAGACACTATTTGTTGGTAAGTATGATCTCTGGAGTTGTCTGATCCCTGGTGACTTCCAGTGTTCTTACAACCAACCAGTCAGATTTTGGAGGAGGTAGACTGCTTTTCTCTGCTACTAGTTGAACTTAAGATTGTGGAGAACCATTGCTGTACATCACCAATGTTTTTAACATGTGAAGAACATCCATTTGGAAAGCATTGGGAAGGATATTCAATATACACCTATCTCATGCTATTAAGCCACAAAAAAATAGTTCCCCAAAGTTTTACAAATAGATTTACATGCATCACAAATAATGGTGTCACTTGGAAAAAGCCAAGAAAACTAAACCAGTCTTAATGAAAGACTCCTGGATGGAGCAGGATGTATGGAGTGGGGAAAGTTCAGCATGAAGTGACTAGATAAACAGCATTTGTCATGGATTAAATCAAGTAAAAGCCATATAAGTGAGACATCATAAAAGGTAACAAATAATTTGTCTCTGTCTCATGAACACCCATTATGTGGATTTTACTCAGTTAAGAACATTTGTCTGAAAATAATTTTGGTCTTCTTATCACTATAACTTACTGTTTTAACAGTTTACTAATTAATAGTAAATTCATCAAAATGTGCATTTTTAGAGACATTAGAATGTCTCTAGTCTCTAATTTAGAGGTATTCTTGCTTTTGAAAATCTGCAGATTTTCAGCTTCTTAAAGCTTTTTGATTTACTGCCTAAACTTAACACATTGCATAGGCTTTAAAACAGAGGCTAAAATATTAAGTATAGCTTAAACCGGTATAGATAGAAAGACAGTGAACTATTAAGAAAAAAATGTTACAGACATTATAGGCCTGTTTGGCTGTAGACTTATTAGTAAGGATTAGGCTAAAGAGAAAATACTAACACTGAGAAGGACCAGAAGTGAGGAGGGGGCCAGGGTCTTTCACAGGTGAAGGCANACAGGTGAAGGCAAGCAAACCAGTCAAATTGGTAAATTTGACTTTCTTCAAATTGTTTAAATTTTCCTTTTGTAGTTAAAGACAAATTTGTAATAGTATTATCTGAGGTTTGGGTTTTTTTTGCCATTTAACTCAGTTCATATTAATAAGAAAGCAAAGGAAGGATTCTGCTTTGACATGATGTTCTTACTGCATTGAAGAAGAGCTCTCCATATGCTCTTGACTCTATGGCACACTGGCATTTAGCCTATGTATTCAGGTAAGATGGGTACAATATCTTCCCTGTAACAGAAAAACTAACTACATGAGAAGTTAAGTGTTTTCAAAAAGAAAACTTAGAACATTTGTAATATATGATTTTATATTTTCATAGTCTATCCAAAAATTTCCCCTTGATATCTGGTATGAAATCTCTAAGTCTTACCTATGTTGCATTATCTTTATTAGCTTATTGTATCAAATTTTAAATTGCAACTCGAAGCCTGCCTTCCTTCCTTCCTTCCTTCCTGCCTGCCTTCTTAAAATTTTACAGATACTCTGAAAAATCTGGTTTGACAGGGAGAAATTTACCAAACAAATTTCCTATTCTGACTATTGAAACACCATGTGCTTTTTAAATAGTTGAAGTTTAAGAAAACAATAGATAAATATTTTATCCTTGAAGAAACTTGTGTGTATCTGGATCTTCTTAGACTTACTAATCTAACACAGGTGTTTCTGGATTTTTTATTATCCTGCCTGTCAACAATCTTGACATATAAAGTTACAGTGTTTTCTAGAAAATGTCAGAAAAAACGTAGGCATATTGTTTAAGAATTAAAGTATTGTCTAATTAGCAATTACAAACATGTTTTTCATAGTGGTACAAAAGTGTTAGGGATAGAACAAGCCTGCACCGCACTATGACTAATGTATAATAAATATTTGTTTCATACCTCTTTCCATTTCGTCTCATTAACTTCTTTGTACTGCAATTCATACTCCAGAGTAATCCATCCCTTCCGAACATCTGCTGTTGGTGGTGGATCCCATCTTACCTGGATATCCCCATGGATGCCAGTCTGACTAGTATTTAGCAGAGTCCAGTTAAGGTGGACAGGGGGATCAGGTAGCACTGTTTAAACAGAGTATTTGGAATAAAACAGCCAGTTTCCAATGTGATATGTCCATTCTTACTACACATTGATAAATTATTTCAGGACTTAAAAAGTATATTAACCATGTATTTTCTTATTAAAACCTAATTTATTGCAATGAAAAAGTCATTGCAAATTTGGTAACAAGAAGACAATCTTCCCAATTGGCAGTAGCCATGTTATGCACAAATCTCACAAGCAACTAATAAGGAAGGTTAAGAATGTATGCCCTATTGAAGCATATTTCTGAATAGCAGATTATAAAGCACTAGATATAAACAATTATCCATCAAAATTTAAATCTAGAGTTCTGACTAGAAATAAAAACAGTAATTGGAGTAACACAAAAGATAAATATTTAGTAACTAATATAGAAGTACACTGAAAGATTTTGGTATTCAGAAAACTAATCTAAATTTGCTCAGCTGAATAAAAGAGAGCATTGGGTATTCTAATCATCTGTAGGAATAAATTATCTGGATATGCAGTTAAGGGTAGTACACTACCACTCTGAACAAGCAGTAACATCTGTAAAGTCCCAGGCAGTCAAAATTCATATTGCCATAAATATAAATCCTAGCTTAGAAATAGCAGACATTCTGATCTTTTAGATTACAGTTGATTCAGGAACAAAATAGCGTTTGGCTTCCAGAGCTTTGCAGAATCAAAGTTTTAATGCCAACTTTGCTGTACAAGGAGATCTAGCATCCCTTAGAAAGGATTCAAAGTGACAGCAAAAGCACTCATTTGAGCATGCATGTGTTTGAGAGATTGCTGGTATACAGAAAAAGAATTCACAGATTTCCTTATCCTTTAAGCTTTCTTCCAATCTAGGCAGTATTTTCTGGTGTAGATCACATTACAGTGTCACAAAATCAAATCCCTTCTTATATATCATATATTTTAGATATATCTTTTCTGAGAGGCAATATTTAAATGCAGTGTATGTAATACAAAAGCTTATAGAGGTAAGATACGTAATGGAAGCATACCTATTTCATCAACACTGAAACATTTTTTATCATATACTTCATTTTTACTGGCAAGCTGAACACAATATGGTGTCCACACAGAGGTGTAGGATGCATTGAAGTAACAGCTATTTTGTCCTGAAGTGATATAATCAGGGCATTCTTTCCAGTCTTCCTCATTACTAGAATGACAACAAAAATGCAATATTCATGAGAAAGACATTTACAGACCTTACGAAGTACAAATTACAGATCTTACAAGACACAGTGATGATAAGTTGTAAAACTTACAAAAGGGATAAAAAAATGTCAATATTGATAGTGATTTACATGGAAACCACTATCAAAGAAACCTGCATAACCGAGTTTAGGTACTCATGTACTCTTAGTGGCCTGGAAAATAGTTGAACTTTAAGGTGGCCTCTAACCCAAACCACTTTATCATTCTGTTATTCTATGATTCTGTGATTTCTGAGATGTCTCAGAGTAACTAAGAAAGCCAGCTTTGCCACTAGGCTTCAGTCTGCTATGCAAATGTATCATCACCATCATCAAAAACCATCTGTAGATCAAAAAGATCAAAACCTTGCTCATTAGAGGGACAGAAATTCACATTCTCCTGTTCCTGTGAACAAAAGGCCTATTTCCTTAATAGTCATTACTGGTAATGTCTATGTCCCTTTTCAGGCTAATCATTTTAGCAACCTGAAAATTGAAAAAGCTTAAAGTGGAGCTGAATCATAATTGAACAGGATTCAATGAAGCATTATCCCAGTATCAGAGCAGCCTTTTCCCCTGGGCCTGTACATTCAGACTTTATCATAGCAATTGATCAATGGAGACTTTATAAAACTTTAACAGAAATTTGAAAGGGGCTGTATCCAGCCTCCACATCTCTGCAGACATATAAGGAATCTTAGTGATGCAGGTTAGATGGATGAAGAATAAACTGAAGTTGCCTATTAAAAAATCTTACCCAAGCCATATAGTGTTCAGTTTTGGATTCTGAAACCTGGACCTAAATTTAATAAGAATGTGTTCTTAATTATCTGTCAAATAATGCTTGTTGCTGCAAATTGCTTAGTAATTACCAATAAATTCTGACATTGGAAAAAAAGTACTTAAAACATGGTTTTATACCCTTAAAAACAGTACAGCTCATATCACAGTAAAAAATTAACAGTAACAACCTAACAAGCATGTCAAAATAAATGATTTCTCTCTTTTCCTGTTTCAGTTTTTATTACCTTTTCTTGTACAATAGCTGTAGTATTCTTGGAACAGTAAGGTTATAAAGATTTCCAGCAGTCCAAAAACATGAAAATGTCTCCATTTCAGGTGATCTGCATTTGCTGATTTGTGGCCACTGCAAAATGTCTGTCAGAAAAAAAAGCAGGGGACAGAAGGATGCACATTAAACAAATCCAAATGCCAGACTAACCTGCTGTTAAAATGAAACTCAGCACCTTTAATGAATAAATAATTGTTTTTCCATTATGTCCAATGAGGCAAGATTTAAATTCTTATGTGCATACATGTAGATGACTACAGAAGCCAAATTTGAAAGATGTGTCAGGCTCTCTTGTACCATGTATAAGTGATAGTATCACAGCCCGACACTCAGCACAGAGATTTGCCAGCCCTACAGCTGTAACTGAATAGAACAGAAAAGTCTGTTTCAGATGAAATAATCATCCAGTCCAACTGCCCATCCACTTTAGGGCTAACCAAAGGTTAAAGCTTGTTATAAAGGGCACTGTCCAAATACCTCTTAAACACTGGCAGGCTTGAGGTATCGACCACCTCTCTGGGACACCTGTTTCAGAGTCTGACCACTTACAGAAACTTGTCCTAATGCCCAGTTCAACGCCCCCCCCGCCCCCAGGTGTAGTTTTGAACCATTCCCACATGTCCTGTCATGAGTCCTCTTATCAGCTTTGTTTCCCTCCTCAAGATGCAATCAAGGACCTTCAAATCTTCTTAAAGTTCAGGGCCCGCCACTGCACACAGGGAGGTCACACCAAGGCTAGTACAGTGGGCTCACTGCCTTTGGACCAGCTGGCTGTTCCCAGTTTGGTTAGTTCAGGACAGAGACACCTGAATTAGCACTTCTCTTGCTTTAAAGAAGGTCTGGTACTACAGAGCTTCTATCAGACTCACCACAGCTCAGCACATACCCATCTGAGGCATTTCACAATGCCTGCTCATGACAGAAGCTACCTTGAGCTGAGCTCAGGTTTGTGTGCGCAACACTGTGTGGATATAACCTTGTTCTGAGGGAGACAAGGGACTTCTAAGCATGGGCATATTGTGCTACATGCCACTTCTATAATTTCCATTCTTTGTCAAAACCGAAACAATGAAAGGTCATAAAATGACTGCTACAGTAAGTCAGCCACAACAACCCTTGTGAAAAATATAAAAGCAAAAGTTGCAGGTATGACTCACTGCTTCCAAAGTAAAGCTTTAACTTTCTCCTGATTTTGGAGGTTCTAATTGCCAGTGTTCCCTATTTGGCCTGGAAAGCTTTCAGGGGAAGATCAAATGCACACGGAAGTGTCTACCTCTCTTCACAGACTATCTGGGAAATATGATAATTTATTAAAGAAAATGTCTCCCAAAAGTGCACTTAAGATGTAGATGTTAGCCAGGTATTTATGAGTAGTGAAATGATCCCTGAAAAAGGAAAAACATGATGCTACTAGACCCTGCATGCAAAGTTCTTTGTGCATGTTTTGGCAGAATCACAGATGTGAATATCAGAATTTCAGACAAGATATGAAAGTATCACGGTGGTGAAACCCTGGAACTGATTGCCCAGAGAGATGGTGGGTGCCTAAGAAACATCCACGACCAGGTTGGACAGGGCTCTGCATCCTGGTCTAGTTGAATACATCCTGGGTGGTTGCACAGGATCCTTACAGGTGCCTTCCAACCCAAACCATTCTGTGATTCTGTGATAATACTTGATACAAGATCTTTACCTTCAAAGTCAGAAAAAGTATTAAGATAAAGTCATCCACAAGCACTATGCACTTCCTGCTACAAAAGAGGATATTGTGGACTTCATGAATGCTGACTCCTTTATTTATGGCTCAGACAGAAACAGCCACTTCTTGCCTGAGCAATTTGTATTTCTTGGGCTCAATGGTTTAAATTGTGCACTTTATATTACACACTGCCAAGCACCCACATCAAGCAGTAACTAATACATGAGTGTTATGAATTTCTGTTTTGCTTATCCCATAAAATTGTCAGATTTTACACTCTGGACAATGAAAAAGGCCTGAGCATATGTCTGTAAATAGATTTCGCAAGCTGGTTAGATTAAACTTCTCTGCCTTCCCCTTCCCTCCCCTACCTCCCCAAAGCATTGAGAATTCATCTTTCCACCCTAAAATAACTGACATTTAAATGGAAAGATTTTTAAAAGTGGATTTTTTTTCTTAGATAGCATGTTCTATTTCACTCAACTTTAAATTAGTTTCAATTTAAAACTGAAACAAATTTTGAAATTAACTGTTGCTGCAAATGGAAAAAAATTGCACTGTTCTTTTTCCAGAAAATATTTAAATAGAAAATTTTTTACTATTGTGTTTGATTTTTTTGGTATATTATTCAGTGTTTGACAGCTTTGTCAAAACTCCAAAATGCTTCTGGGGTTGACCTTGATTTGAGCTTTTACACAGTTTTACATCATTTGTCAATCATCATACATCATTTAGTAGATGTCTTTGTTAGAAACAGCACATCATCGTGAAACTACAAATTGTTGCAACATAAATCCAAAATAAAATAGGATAAAAGATTCAAGAACAGTATTATAACTTTTTAAATGTGTGAGTATTCTAGCTTTTTCCTGAATAAAAGAAAATTTGAATTTTCTTGTTTAATTGAAAATCAAATTATTATTTAAAAGCAAAACAAATAACTGTTTAAAAACAGAAGAAGAAAAATGAATTAAATTTTCTGCCTTTACTTCAAAGATGTGAATAAAATTGCCTCACTTGCATAATACCTATAATCAAGAAGACATATGTCTCTCCCTTTTTCTATAAACAGAGAGTATGCAAGGAAGTACATGCTATGGTTTTTCCTGTTTCTATCCTCAGCTACATGCAAATATAGTTATTTTTACTGCAACACATTAAGAATTTGAGAAAATGATATATTGGAAAACTCTCCTAAATTAGAATATTTCTGTTGTGTGTTTATGGCTAGAACATACAATATTTAAAGACTACGCAGGCCGTGTTCTCATCTGTAGGGGTAAATAGAGTCACACCGTCACTTTTTAACATAATGAAAGGAACTGAATCCAATCAAATTTCACTTAGATTTTGAGAGGTCCAGCAGAATCTTAGATATAGGCTCTACAATGTGTTAATAATCAATTCTCTGGAATTTACCACCTTTATGCACACTTTCAGATGTACAAACTCTTTTAGGAAAACAGATCATAGTGTCTTCGACAACCAAAATGGCATAGTTTACAATGCAGAGGATTAGCAATGCAGAATACAGATTAAAACTTATCTCTTACATTCTAATTTCACAGGAATGTATTCCCAAGTTTCTTTTGCACTTCACCATTACAGGACTATTAATTCTTTCTCTCACAGCTGTTCCTTCAACAGACATAAGAATTTTTGAATAGGAAGTATTTTTGTTTGGGATTCAGTATTCCTGGTTAACCAGTTCATATGAATACATATATTTTTATTTTATGACTATTTGAAAGAAATATTATCTTACGATAACCATTTCCATTTTCTGTGTCAAGTTTCCAGCTTTTGAAACCACAGATTTTGTGACTGACAGAAAAAAACTTTAACATATTAACTTGTGTAAGGCTTGGCATTCCTGGAGTAGAGTTCATGAATTCCTTGTTTCCCACACAAGTCAATTATCAGTGTTGTGCAGGACCGTGTGTGAGCTCCATCTGAACAAACTGTCCCAGAATGTGATAACTGTAAGGAGTAACTCAGCTGAATGCATTTAGGCATAAAGGCAGCAGGGTACTGAAAGTAAAGGCTGTCAAACCAAGATTTTAAACAGACTAGAAGAGCAAAACAAAGAAGAGCAAAACAAAGCATTGATGCACACTTGCTCATTTCCTATCTAATCCAGTAAGTTCCAGTCAAACTGTCATTAATAAAACCACTTGCTTTACTCAAGATAATGGCTTGTCCAAATAAGCCATTTCAACAGGAAAAAACATGGAAAAAAGTGTCAGAAGGCTAATTCTTTTAGTGGTTGAATTTCCTTTCTTCTTTTCTTTTTTTCTTCCCCCTCCCCCCCCTTTCCTTAAAGGTCCCTCTAATAAAATATAACTTTAAAAGGAGCTGGAAGTGTGGAAGAGTAAAGAACTGAAATGTGTAACTGGGGTGTAGCAAAATAGTTTATCATAATTTTGGAGAAAGTCCACAACAGTGAAGGAGTACAGAAATATCCCACTTATTAGTGTGGGACCATGGTAGGTGAAATAATAAGGAGCATGTGACTGATGGATAAAAACCAAGCTAACTAAACAGAAAATGATAAAAGGGGCTGCACTTTTGCTGAACACAAGGAGGCATTTCTGGTTGTGAATTTTGTAAGGTTCATGTGGAATTATCAATTATTAGAACTTCCTGTACCTGTACTCAAACCTACAGCAAAGTTAAACTCACAGAATAATAATGCGTTCCAGTATGCAAATCAATGATAGATGAAACCTTATGCAACAGCACATCTCTTCATAAAACCTACTCTCAAAGCACATACAATGTGTCACTGCTAGAGTGTAATGGAGAAAGATGGAAATGGCAATACAAAGAAGGGAATACATTACCTTTAACACTGAAAACAGCTACGAAGAGCTGGAGTGCTATTTGCTGTAGCTCAAATTTGTACATTGGCAGTAAATGCTCTGTCAATTAGGTCCTGCTCCTGAATCCACCAAGCTCATCAAAGGTTGGGTCATTTAATAATTGATTTCTATGCTACCAGCAAATACTAATTTGTTTAAATTGGCAGAAAAATGAACCACATTTGGTGTCAGTGGATGATATGTTAAATAGGTATAATCTAGTACTAATAAACGGTCAGACATCTATACAGAGAGTGGGAGATGCAGTACAGGAAGACAACAACCAGGTCACTTCTTCATCAGGCTGCTTGCTAACCTTATCCAGTTTTTGCCCTAAGTAAAACCTGCCCATAAAGGACCAACAAGTCCTGAACAATTTTTTGTGGAAAAGTATAAAATTTATTTCATGTCAGTAATAAACCAGATCCTTTTGTACAAAATACTTGACAGAAACAAAGCAAAGCTTAGTAACTCTCGTATGCTGAATCACAGTGAAAACAGAAAGGAAATACTGTATATTATGCCCATTGAGTAAATCTAAATATTTTAATAGTTCATGATAAATTCAGGTGTTTTGCTTAGAAGCATGAAAATGGAATGTTTACCTCTGCATTGAAGATTAATTTGGTGACTGCTACCTCAAAATACATTATGTAGGCATCCCTGCAAAACATAACTATTGTGGCAGTTCTTTCAGAAAAAAAACTTCTTTTACCTTTAGTCAAGTGAGACAGATGTAGTTAAAAGCATAAAAGCCTGGAGAAGCTGAGCTTATTCCATAGCATAGAAGTTCAACAGCTGTGCTGGTTTCCCACAGTTTCTATGCTATTAAGCATCCACAGAACAGAAATCAACGTGGCTCACAAATGTGATCCATAAGGGTAGTGCACACAAACTAGGCGAATAAAATTCAGGATTGAATGAAAAAACAATCATGCATCATACTCGGTACCACTGCCCATGAGACAGTACAGGGAGGACAGAGGATGTGCACATTGTGCCGTGTCCCGTGGTACTTGGCATGTGCTTTCCAAATCACGCCCTCCCACGTGCAGTGGTGGAATCAAGTGATTTCTGTTGCAGGTAAGCCCCATCTACTGGGCTGCATTCATATAAAACAAATAAAGACAAGCAAAACCAAAGGTCATGGTATTTGTAAATGCAAGGCAGTTAATGTAACAAACACATTTCCAATTCTCTCTTAATTGATTACATAGTTGTAACTTAAATTGAAATTACCTTTTCAAGAAATTATGTACAAAAATAATAATGTATAATGCTTTTATCTATTACAGCTGTTGCTAGAGATGTTCAGTATTGACTAGCATTATGTGGTAGGGCATATGAGGAAATATGGAAGTACAAATGAGGTCCTGTGGGCAAACAGAATGTGCAATTAGCAAACACCACAAAAGGTCTTCTTTGCCCTTCTCAGTGCAAACAAATTTTTCAGTACTGATAAAAATTTTCAACATCCTTCTTTCTCCTGCATATGCAATTTCTAGTCTGACGCCCAGTTCAGAGTTAACAGCTGTCTAAAACCAAATGCATTGCTCCTCACCGTGCAGTGATGAGGGGTTAATCTTGCTGAGACACAGCCTCTTCAAAACTATCAGAGATTGCTGCTCAGAACCAGCACCAGAAAGATAAGCTTTCCAGAAAGAGAAGCTAAAGTTCAACTCGGCATTCCCAATCCAGGCTCCAACATCTTCCCAAACTCTAAGAGTAAAGTACTCAGAGGACATGGGGAGAAAGACTGTCAGGTGTGAACCCAGGTTTAAGAACTGCAACTTGACAAAACTTAATGAAAAGTCATTCCAGGGCACATCTTAATGCTCCTTCCTAAACGTTCTAACTCATTTCCCTTGTTTTAACATTAGCTCCCTTCCTATAAACAAGAAGCTGTGTGGATGAGACTGCACTCTGACTGCTCTGCAGTGGCTACTGGCATTGGGCAAGGGTGGCCAGGTCCTGGTCTGACTCGGGGATAAGGAGGGACCAAGCCTTGAGCCCCAGAGCCTGGTGGAGGTGGCTGGGGCACGGCACCCACGGTGGGCAGGGTACTGTGGGGCACACCTTGTAAAACCTGGCAGCAGCAAATACCTGTGCAGAGGTGTTAGGAAAGCAAACAGTACAAGTGTCAGCTTGAGAACAATACAGAGAATGTTTTAACAAAGGAAAAGTTACAGCACAGCTAACTACAGTGGAAGTAGACAAACGGAGCCAAAACAGGAAGAAAAAGGAGGACAAAGACAGGGGTGAAAAGAAGAATGAGAAAATTACATGTTTGGAAAGAAAAGGACAAGAGAGCATAAGCTGGTTATGACAGGAAGGCAGGGAAGGACAGCAAAAGACTTAAGGTAAGGCAGAACAAGCATAATATTGACAAACTGCAAATGAAACGTGTGAGTTCATGTAAGCCTGCAGTCACTGTTACTCAGTTCAAACAGTGAAGACAACAGCTTCTAGGTGTGGCACATGCATACCCTGATAGTGTAGAGCAGAAACAGCATGTACCTGGGATCACCCAGGAGAGATACTAAGGTAACAGACTGGAGGAGAAAGCAGGTGGCTGCAAGGGCAGTGTGAAAAGAGACAAGCAAGCCCTGACGCAGCAAACCTGTTTAAGGACAACTGCAGAGTAATGACAGCACAACAGAAAGACTGAGACTGTGATACTATATCCCAAACTCTATGGGTAAGATGACAACTACACTATGTCCCAAACATCATCAAAACAGTGCTGGTTATGCAGAAATGTGTCCTGATGTTTCTTGTTATTTCCTCTCCACATCCTTGTTATATTTGAATGAAGTAACTCATAGAAATACCAGCCCTCAATCTGGCATTGTTCTTGATATCCAGTCCTTTTAATTCCCACTGCTTTTGGGAGACCAGAGTCAATCTCTAAATTCTTGTGCTTTTCACTGTTAAACTTTCAAGATACTTCTGACTTCTGCAGATTTCAACTGTTCTTCAAAACAACAGCTGCCCAGTATATGTGCATTATCTCTTTCGTGCATGATGAAAAATCCTACCTTGTACTCTACAGAGATTTTCAACAATCTCCATTTGAAGTAGTAAAATTTGTAGTAATTTAGTAGTAAAATTTTATTCAAGTGGAGTAAAAATTCCAGTTCTATCTACAGAGCAACTATCTGAATATCTTTGAGGGGCATTCCAAAAAGGCAGCAACAATTTGTTCATCAGTCCAGAAGGAAGTTCCCTGTAATGATCACCATACAGCAATTTAAAAATATGGAGAAAAAACAATACGGAGGCTGTTACTAGGAGGGTCATTTGTTACCTTCACCTGGAGTGAAACTCCACAGGATTTTACTGAGCCATTCCCTGAGAAGTGCCACTATAAAACCATCCTAGGCAAGCAAGGCCACAAGCACTCAACACAAGTCCTCAAAGCAGTCTAAGGATTCCTGTGGCAGTGATGATTGAAAACTTTTTGGAGACTGCAAATCCTAGTGATTCTTCACAATTCTTCATGACAACCTCTCAAATTCATCTTTAGACAGATTGTGAAGTATACAAGGCCTTATATGGTATTTTCACTCTTTCTGTACCTTTAGATCATAACACTTTCCTTTAGATCCTGAAGAAAACTGAATTGAGTATTTTAGACGATTCTGTCATGCCAGATTTCTCCTGTTCTTTTTAAAGTGTCTGTTTTATTACTGTAGCCAGGATGTTTACTCATTCAGAGCTTTATTATTCCAGTGAATCATGAACGGTAGTTTCCAACTTCAAAGTGAAATTTAAAAATCAAATCCAAGAAGAATAAAAGTATTGTTTTCTTCTCCTTTTATCCTCAAACTTAACAAGAACATGAGTCTTTGCAGTTTTGCAGTGCTTTTGTAAGAACGTTTTTTAGAAGCTTTCAAAAGAAAAATCACTGTGACA
This sequence comes from Pycnonotus jocosus, assembly GCA_013400435.1. Classification (NCBI taxonomy): domain Eukaryota; kingdom Metazoa; phylum Chordata; class Aves; order Passeriformes; family Pycnonotidae; genus Pycnonotus; species Pycnonotus jocosus. The sequence continues at coordinate 94,605 of VWYP01025303.1, read as the reverse complement.
ATAGTTCTGTCTTCTCCTAAGCAAAGTTCTGTAGTCCTACTAGGATTGTCCTTTTAATAGTATTTATACAGCAACAATCTCCACTCCTATTGGTCAGAAAGGAAGCCAATATTGTGAGAGATCATTTAAAAGTCCTGCTAATTTACAAACAAGTTCTATTTGAAAAAACCACAGCCAACAAATCAGAGTACCAAGCAGTTCTCATAGCCATGACTTGACATATGTGCTTTGGATCCCAGCTGGATTCCTGCACATGAAAGGAAATGTATGTGACAAAGTTGTAAATTACAAACAGGGAGTATCTGAAGTTCTTCCCAAAATGGGAAAGTTGCTGAACTAGATGCAACTTGACTTTATCTGAAATTCAGGATGATGTAAATACCAAACAAGAGAAGAGATCGTGTCAATGATATTAGACTGATGGAATTAAGTCAACAGTGGAAAAACATCCCCACTCCCAGAAGTATTGGCAATTCAGCACTAGGATGAACAAAATACCAGAAACATACAAACAGGGGACATGCATGACTCAGGAGCTGGGCTTAAGAGAATAACACATATTTTCAGCTTTTACTTCTGTCATCTGGCTGTGAACTTAAAAGATCTTCTGATCATCTCCATGGCACTGGGTAGCCAGAAGTAAGCCTCCAGACTAATCCTTCTGTTACTGCTGCAAGGAGATTTGGATGAAAGTCATATTCAAAATCACAGTGGACAGATTTATAGAGGAAATATTATTTTATTTGACAGACTGTCAAAAATTATTTATTTACATGATGTATCCTCTGCTGAATTTGTCTTTCCCTGACACCTGTTTTGTCTTTCCAAGAATCCAGTGCTGTCAGCCCTGAGCTTCAGAGCTTACAAAGAGAAGGCTCACAGACAGAACACTTGAAGTACTTTACAGTACTTGAAATAAAGGCTCCTGAGCTATTCTTGAAGTTTGATGGCTATTAAAGAATGAGTCTTTCCCATTTGGCTTGTTTCCCATCTTTCTCCAATGACATTTCATAAACTAGTCTTTTCAAATGTTTACAGGCGGTGTTTAGAGGGAAGATGTGATCTTTTTAATTTGAAAATACAGACATTTCCTGACAGGAAAAAACCAAGCCCAAACATTCAAGTTAACTAAGGACCAACCTAGAATTACTGTAGTCTTTAGCATGCCTAAGAAGACTTCATTTCTGATAAAAGCACAGACTGTTAAGAATACTATGCCAAGGAGGGGTTCATTCCTCTGAGTGCCATTCATGCAGAAGGAACACAGTTTTAATGCTTTATTTAGATTAACAAAAGATTAATCAATAAGGGAAGATATAATGAGCTTTTAAAACAATCAACTAAATAGAGGTCAGTCAGGAAACAGTCTTACATACCATTTATAGTAACACACTTCCTTCTCCTCTAGGACCTCTCCAATATAGAGTTAAAGTCAGGAGGTTATGAACATTTTACACACAATACATGAAGAGTTTTGCAACTGGCCTCTTTCAAGTTATCATTAAACAATTACACACCATCTCCCAGAAATTACTACTTTTTGCAGGGGAGAAACAGGGGCAGCAGAGAGGTTTGCTTTGTGAGCCAAAACTGAGTTCAGATGGTTTGAAGGAACTGAATTTTTGCTAAATTTTTGCTAAATCCAAAATGGTTACCCAGAAAATCCTGCCATCAACAAGTTGCTTCAATGTGTCAGACACATATTAAAGACACACGAAGAGCCAGTCAGTTAGAAAGCTCCATCTGCAATCAGCTTTTTAAATGCAGATGGTTAGTCACTGATATATGTGCTATTCACTGACACCAGGTATTACAATGAGATACACCTTGCCTGCTTTAGAGACCCTGTAATTTGGGAAACCCCGAAGGCAGGTACCACAGAACTCATCTCCTGCAGTAAACACACATCATCTCACTTCTTGCCCAATTTTTCTTGCTCTCCTGAGTTTTCTCTCAGTACCCCATGCTACTTTGTAAATGTTAACAAACACCATTAAAGACAGAAGTTTTGATTTTCCTCCAGTGCCTTAATAAGAGCAAACTGATCTCAAAACAAGACACAGACCCCTTGTGTGCATTTAGTATGCATCCTGACTACAGTCTCAGAATTGTGATGATCCCGTCTACACCCCTGCACAGTAAGAGTTTGCTACTCAGCCAGGCCTAAACAATAATGTTATAATCACACCATCTCCTCATCAAAAACTGCAAGCTGTAATTATATAAAATGACCAATACTACATTTTTGGCACACTGAGGAACATGAAATTAAGTGATTAATTCACTCCCTCTACAGGTCAGCAGAAAAACATGATGAGTTCAAGATGGTTAGACTTGTCTTTAAAACAATGAATATGAAAAACTGTGAGGATGAGTCATATGAGACCCTCCCTGAGTGATGATATGAAGTTTTACATCAGGAAATTGTTCTGTGTCAGTGAAAAACTCTTCTCTAGTTAGTGCCGGTTGTAATATTGTATGAATCAACATCAGCAGGTAAAATGGAGTTACACAAGTCTAAAAGACAAAAACAAAATCCAGTTTAGTTTTGGGCAGAAAGTTGCTTTAATTTCCTACTACAACTAATGCTGGCAACCTTTTTTTACTTCTTATGTGGTTTACCAGTTTTGCTCAGAATATTTAAATTTTTTCTAAGAAATTTCCTCAGAACATGTCTTTAAGGAACTTTTATGCAGGTAGCCATGTTACTGCTCAGTCACAGGCTTTTTGCACTAGTCCTAGCAGGCCCAAATAGTGTGAGACACAAAGAAGAACATTATGACTTCTTTTTCAACAGGAAGACATTGACAGCAAAATTTTCCAAATTTCTGAGGTGTAGAATTTTAGTAGTCATCAATAAGCATGTGTTTGTTCTAAACAGACCATTTCTGAAAGATTTTTGAATTTTCCTGCATTTTTGAGATCCAGGTTTTCAGCATCATACTAAGAGTGGATCTTCCCATGATAAAAACTGTTAGCTCCCAATGCCTATGGACAAATATCAACTGTACATTTTTAAAATTGTTTGCAGAAGTCTGAGACAGTCTCAACAGTAATATAAAGAGATACTTTGTGAGATTTTGCTATTTGTGATATATTTTTTTACCAATGCAATATGTTGTCTTATAGGTCTTCTAAATTTGATATGTTATGGATAGTATTTTTCTTAAGTTTTCCACTTAAGAAATGTCTAAGGGTATACTGATATAGTTTTAAAAAACACAGACTAAATGATAAGACTAGAATCAAAAAAACACCAGGCCAAAAAGTAAATGCAAAAGCCTATTTTAAAGCAAATAATGTGCAATGTTGATATGTGAAGGAAAATGAAAGGACAACTAACCAGCTTTGGTTCACTTTCAGAAATGTACTTAAATAAAATATGCTGAGCTAAAAGATGAACTGTATGTTTGATCAAATTTCAAGGGTAAAGTAGTTTCTGAAGAGGGAAATTGAATGTTTGCGACTAACTGATGACTAAATTATATCCCAAAGTTGACTACATTTCTTGAACACAATTCAAATGGAGATCAGAAAGTCTTTGTAGTTATTCCCATATTTTTTTCTGTACAGACAGCTGCTTCTGTTATAGCAACAAGAGTGACCTTGTGAAATGTTACCCTTTACTTAGGTAAAATTCTTGATTATAGAGCAAATCATACTGTCTCAGTTTATTTAAATAATTGCTAAATCTTAATAGTCCTGCAGAGCTAGTGCAAGTTTGGAAATGTGAGATGGATTATACATTATTTCACATGTTTCAACAGAATTTGTCAAGACAGTTGCAGAATCCTTACCTTGAGACTTACACCGCTGAACCCCTCATACAACACTTAAATATTCCTGTACTTTCAGTTACTGCAGATGTTATGATGAGCTAAAAGCAGCCGACAAAAAGTAGATGAAAAAAGACAGAGGAAAAAAAGGAAGAAAAAGCACGCAGAAAGAAGACAAGAACCCAAGTATTGAACTATAAATCCTACAACTCCTATACCTGGAAGCTTTTAAAATGCATGTTATAGAAAGAAGCTTAAAGAGAAGCTAAAAATGAACCTAAATTTTGTGATTCTTTCTATTTCAAAGAGCTGTTTGCTTTTGCCTGATGAGATGCTGGAGCTGCTGATCCCCACACAAAAAGGTTGTTTGATATCCCGCACAGGCAGAGAGAGCTACCCTCTCCCAGCACAGCTCTGAGAGGGGTTACTGCCATCCTGCACCACAGAGAGCAGCCAAACAGGCTGAGGGAACACCACCAAGCCAAGGGGAATGGCTCACTGGTGCCAAGCTGGTCTCAAGGGTAGGAGTTTCAAAGCCATTTCCCAGTCTGGACAGTGAGAGGCAGCCTCAAACAAATTTGAATATGAGGGAGGAGAGTGCTCCCTTCTGCTTTACTTGGTGGAATAAACACCTGGCTCTGAGTGCTGCTTGAGGGATTGCAGGAGAGACCAGAAGCCACAGCAGGAGATTGACTAAATAATTCTACATAAGCAGATGAGAAGCTAAGGTATCAGTAACATACACATGCCTGAGAACAAAAAGCCAATGCACAAATGTCGCTATTCAACTGAATTAAGTGACACCAATTAGTCTGTATTACAGCCAAAGGTGAATATTTATTCTGGTTTTCCAAAAAAGTCAGAAGGGACTGCAAAAATTGCCATCTGCCTTAAGAATCAGCCTAGGCTCATTCACAAGCTCTGAGTAACTGACAAAACCCCCCTAATTTAAAACAAACACTGGTTCTTTCAGAATATTTGATTTTTGCTATTCTGGGTAGATACATTTTTTTTTAATGAAAACACATAGAAAGAAAGAGCATAATATTTCTGTTGAAAGTTGACATTCAAGAAACTCAAAAGAATGGCAAAAGTTACAGCAAAATGTTAGATCTGAAAAAGCTCAAAAGAGAGGAAAAGGATTAGATGGCAAAAGTAAACATACAGTCTGTTTAACATATTGCAACATTTCAGACCTACTTGCACTTACTGGCATGTCTAAGAAGTGAACTCATCAATAAAAGCCCATAATGTTTGCTCTCTATCATTGATTTTGAGGCCAGAATGATCCTGAACAGTCGGACAGGTTTACATCAAACACTACAGCTGAACTTTGCAAACTGTGAAAAACATGGATTTGTTTTCTAAAACACTGCAGTAAAGACTCTACTAAAAGAACACTATTTCCATTAAAAAGCCCTTCCTTGGCAGATGTTCATTACTGTTTAATGCTGGTCACAGCTGGATTAAAGTCAGGAAAGCTGAGCTCAGCACTTGAAGCTTGGAAGCTTATTTCCATCTCTACAGACAAATTCTTCTTCAGCTTGCAAACTAGCCGAGTATAGCCAGGCAAGTGTTACAGGTTTTCTCCTGTGGCCTTCAAAGCTGAGTTAGAAGCCTCTGAGCAGGGGCTCCCCTGTGACTTTCATCACCTTCCTTTTATAGCTATGCTAAAGATAATGTTAAAACAGCGAACGTAGTTAGGCTTTAGAAAAAATAATTATGCCTAGAGAGGCTATCATAATTGATTCCACTAACTTTTCACTGTACCACATATAAAGATAGTCTCCAGAAGAAATACATGAACTGCAGAGGGGACATTCAAAGCTCAAGTCAGCATCAAAATCTGCAAAGTTCTGAGTTTATGGCAAACTTCTGAGTTTCTGTCACTTTGTTTATTTCAATGACTAAGACATCATACTGAATGACATCAGCCATCATATTCTGATGGTTACCCTAGAAATAAAGTGCAAATAATTTCTGCTATATCTGCACAAGATACAGTATTAGTATAGTATAGAGTATAGTATGATTAACTTCTGCATGTAGGCCTAGCACAGACAGAGACAGGACTAAGACAATAAAAATATAGATAAGTATACTACTACTACTACTACTACTATTTCTACTAACTGTTTTAATTTCAAAATAGGAAAAAAATGTTGGTAACTTAGGAAATGTGAAGATCATTCTTTCTCCAGATGCTCTCAGCTGTTTCTTTTGAAAAGGTAAGAAAAAATATGGATCACATCAGCCAGTGTCCAGGCAATGACAGAGGTCTCTCTAACAGATTAATCTTTCATGAAATAGGAAATACATAACAGCTTAGTTTTAAAAAATTTAAAAGATATCCAAGCAGTTATATTCAGTAATGGTCCTCTAAGTTTTAATATTAGGCTTACCCTTCTTCCCTAAGATAGAAGAGTAATAAAATAAACAAGAGGGACTGACATGGAGACAGAGGCCTCACTGGTGACACAGAAAATTCCATCTGTATTTTACAATATGTCTCTCTGTTCCTTTTGTCACCAGCCAGCCAAGAGACTTAACTGCTTCAGAACTCAAAGAAAAAGAGAGGTGCAGACATTATCTTCACACACTTTGTCCTGGTGAAAGCGTGCAGATGCTACCGCAGAAAAAACATGGCAACTGTTCTGAGAGGACAACTGAAACAAGACAGGTGATATTCTCCACAACAGCACCATGTTCCCTCTGCTGCACCACATGTGGTCAGGATCAGCTCCACAAGCGATGTAAGAGTACACACTGCTGCTCTTGGGCGAAGAAAACATAAAATTACAGTGCAGTTACAATCCACAGCTCAAAAGCCCTTCTTCACACTTACAGGACCAACAATGTGTTTTGATACAACCATTTGACACAGTTTTGCCATCATGTCAGACTCCCAGGAACCTCACTTACATTGACTTTGATCAGTGTGACAGCATCTGAAGATAGCTGGACTTTGCACGCACACATCACACCTCCCTTCATCCCCCAAACCCATCCTCCCTGTTCCTCCCATCTTTTGTTCCTTTTCCCTAATGTTCAATGTGGTTCTTCCTAAGACAGGAACACTGGGTGGGTGTTGCAGGGGGAACTGTCTGTATGATTGCACAGTTAAGGCATTCCAGAGATGGGGGACCTGAGATGTTTGCATTTACTTTGGAGGACATCAGCCAGTAAAAGAGTGTTAAATGCTGCTGGAGACTGGGACAACTGTGCAAACTGACCTCCCAAGGTTGCAGGCAGCTTCTGAGTGGATGCCTCCTCCCTGCCTGGGATGCCTGCAGGGTCCATCCAGCCCGAAGATGGAACACTCCCTTTTAAGTATCTGAGTAAAATTGAGTAAGATTCAACCAAATAGGGAGAAAGCATCGCCATACCTGCTTTGTTGCTTTGTAGTTGTGAAGTCTGCAAGGCCAAAGACTGTAAATCTGTAAATTTCTAGCTGAACCTGCTTATATTATAACTCTTTAGATACTGTAATTCATTGCAATAGATGATAAAGTAATTGTTTAGATACCGCATTACTACCTAAATAATCATAATGATAAACAATCTTCACAAACCCTGTGTCCTACTTCTCATGCCTAGCCAAGAACCCTTCCCTCTACAACTCTGCTACACACAGTTTAGTCTCTTCATTGCCCATGAAGTATACCATACTATCAGGGATTTCCTTCAACATCTCAAGACACATATAAGAAACCGAAACAGTAAATCAAATTGCATCCTAAATGTATTTGCCTTAAGCAGGTGACACAGGATATTCAGTAAGTACAAGCTGGATAATCTCTCTATGGGTTTCCTGCTATCATCAAAGTAAGGGAGCACAGGGAATCTTTCCTGCAATCAGTTGTGCCTGATCTCTACAAACAAGCCTGGCATCCCTTCTTTAACATCTGTAGCACAGTGATGTCAAATCGGCCCCACGGAACACTCCCCAGGGTGCTATGGATACGTGCCACCACCGTTGCCCTAAAGCTTTCCTTGTTCTGTGTGGGCTCTACCACTTTCCTTCTCCCTGGGCTTCTTGGCATGCCTTCTGGGTGCAGAGACAGGGAACCTTACCTTCTCACTTCAAAGGGCTTAATTCACGCCCTGAAGAAAGGAGCTGAGGTGCTTTGATCTGCCATGGGAAGATATTGATCTGCCACCTGGAGATACTGATCTCTCTTCCTCGGCTGCAGTTCCCTGCCAGCTCCTCCAGCAGGCACAGCTGGCCGTGCTGCAGCAAGAAGGAGGCTCCAAGGCCACTTTGTCTCCCCTGGCCCAACAGCCTGTAGGACCAGGTGGTATAATGGACCAAGGAAGGGAGCAGCTGACTGCTGCCACCGGAGGTGGTGGTGGGGTAGGCCGGGGGCATGGTGAGGAAAAGAGTATTTCCCAGCCAAATCACTTTGTCAAACCAGCCTTCCATGTGACTGCAAAAAGGCTTTTGCCAGGCATGTGGGAGGCAGCCATGATTTGGAAACGACATAGATGAGCCCAATTCTTTCACTGGCAGTGAAAGCATTTACTTTGGGGAATAAAGAAAACAAGAAACCACCCTTGCTCCTCATGAGGTGCCTTAAGGCTGAGTGCCAGTTATTCTGCACAGCTTAAAAATGGTACAGGGGTACATTGGGTGGAGTAAGAAGCACAAGCAGAAGTACATTTGGTCCCTTGTCCTGGCCTGTGGTGTGGCTCCAGCAGCAGGAATGTACATGAAAGACAAAAGAAATCAGCTTGTACTGTTTCCACTTGCTACACATGAACCTAATGAGAACAATTTAGACTGATTACATGAACCTGAAATTTGGAAGAACATTTCTGTGTTGACTCTATAACCAGCTCCGGTATAACCAGCAACTGAGGCTCCAACAAATCTGAAAACCATCTGTATTAAAGACAAATAAGCAATCTGGTTCAGGAAACTACAATAGTATGAAGTTTTATATAAGTTTACTGCCTGGCTTCGCTTTGTTTGAAATTTGAAAAATGCAAGATTTTTTTAACAAATTTTTTAGATTTTTTTTCGCAATCTTTCCATTTTTCTTAATCTTTACCTATGTTTTTTTATTTCTACCAGGAAGAATAAAATGAAAAGTCAAATTATCAGTAAAAATATTATTTTCAAGGTATAAATTATTCCAACAAAACCAGAAACCAAAGAAAATTGGAAATACTACAGTATACCATGTAAAATTTCCAGGTTCATTTCTAGATGATTAAGCTTGAGGAAAGCATCCAAATGAAATCACAACATTTCAATGAAGAGAAAAAGGAAAATTATGGTATTTCAGAGACTGCAGTGATAACTGTAAAACAAAACTCAAAAACTTTAGTAGTTTTTGTGACCTTATCTTAGCATATGAGAGAAAAATTCTTCGAAGATGGGAAGAGTAGTGAAGGTAGATTCAGGGTCCACATGACGAAACAGAGATGTAAGATAACAGAAACATGTTGAAATAAAATATGTATCAGTAGCAAAGCTAACAATGCCATCTGCTAAGTGTTCCTTACACATTCCGCTACAAAAGCCAGTATTTCAATGTTTTAATCTTTGCTCTAATGTATTCATTTGAGGAGACAATCTCAGAATCATGTGCCTGCTTTTTATGGAAATCTCCACCTGAAACAGTTTGGTGATTCCTTATTGGTTTTTTCATTCTAAGTATTCTCAGTGTTCTTCATTTTGAAGCTAGCTTTTGAATTAGGAACACCACATAATTTTGTGGAAATTTGCTTCAATTCCACTGTGCACCACAGACTTCACCATTGTGCCTAAATTTGCAGTTTTATCATGCAAGGGAACAGACAGACTTTTCTTCAAGCAACTGCTTATATAATGCTATTATAGGTCAGTATTGGTCTCACCCTGTTGGTGAGATGTTTGTGCTGTTATCTGAGCTGGGAAACCAAACATAGGAGTGATCCCTTTTGAGTCCTAAGGGCATGGAACATGGTGGCACATGTTGGAAATTCCTACGACAGTGGCAAAATGCTGACAGATTAATCTACAGCTGGCCCCCAAACATGCCTATGTATGTCTCACTGAACCATAAATCAAATGTGTTTTTACAAGTTTTCTTCTTTTAGAAATCACTCAGCAGATATTTTGAGCTCAAATCACGATCCTTTTTCCCATAAAAGTGCCAAGCCCTTTTCAAAAAATGTGAGGAGCAGATTAAAGTATCAGTTGCTTAAGCATCTAGACAAGCAACATTACAAAGGAGTACCTGTAATGCTGCCTTGTAGAAGGTAAGTCAAAGAACCATCATCCATTATCACTGCAGAAAGCCTGTAAACTTCTTCCAAACAGCTGCCATTACATTTGACAGCAGCTGATTTGCCCAATGGGGCTCTCTGTGCTCACTCAGCTGCAGAGTGGAAGTCCTACCAAAGAGTCAAACTCTGAGGATGAAACAAGTGTGGAGCAGAGTGCAGAAGTTTGTGTACCTGTTCATGAACACACAGGTACATCTCCTTCCCCAGCTTCATCAGAGTTGGAAAGGAAGATCAACATTCTATTCTAACCTGTTTGCAGACAAGCCTATCAAAAAGCTAAAGAATAGATCTTTTTAAATAAATATGCTAGGACTTCACTGTCTGGAAAAAAGACAGCTAAATAGTAAGATTTTCAAAGCTAGAAAGAAGAGATAACCTGANAAACAACCCAAAAACCATAAGCCAAAAAGAAAGCTAATGCAACTAGGAAGCAGCAGATTCAAAGGAACAAAAGGACTCATTTCTTCACTCAGCTTGTAGTTGAGCTGTGAAGATCCTTACTAAATGGCATTTAGGATCCTAAAATTTTCTACATCTGCATGTTTAAGAGGGCAGCCCTCAGCTTCAGGGAGGAAGTATTCAAAGGTAATAAATATCAAGGTACCACCTCTGGCTCCAAACCCCACAAGACCCACAGCACCAGAGGAAGGCACATTATTCAGTGATTGCTCCACTCTGTTGTTCTTCACTGTTTGGCAAGCAAGCACTGGAGATACAGGAGATAGAATACAAAGCTAAAGGAATTTTAGGTTTTCACTGGCACAGCTATTGCTATTTCACAATGCTTCTGAAAAGACAGGCCTGCAAGGAAGACAGACATGAGTAGAAACTTGTGGTAGTTCAAAATATGTTTTCTACTATGAAGTAAATTACAATTTATTTAATTAGTCAGCCTAGTTTTGTTATCCCTTGTCAGTACATCACAAACTTAGTAACACTCGCTGTGTAATACAAACATGATATGAGCTCTTTCCTCTACTTTCAGTAAAGCAGTACTGGGCAAGCTCATGACAGTTCACAGATCTGTGCCAACAATTCCTATTTTACTGCCAGAAGGAAACCCAAGTTATGTACAATGTATACACAGAGTGCTCAGAAGGAGGTGTAAGGCAGAGGCAGCAGGAAATTCAGTTTTAAAAGGTGTAAAGCCCTCTACTCTTCTCTTGAACTCCACCCCGTCTTCTGTCTGTAAATGGCACCTCTCAGGCTCACTTACAAATTACTATATAAGCACCAGTGTGGGAGTGCAGCCAAGTAGAGGGAAGTCTAAGCTGCATTCTCTGTTTCATTCACAGGCAAAGTTTCTTTAGTATCTTTTACAAAAATAGGCAATTTTTTGTAAGGAAGGACATACCAAACTAACAGAAAGGCAGCTTAATAAAGTCCCTTAACAAGTAGTCATTTAGGACCAATAAGACTGGTAGGTATCCCCTTGTGAAAAAAACCCTTCCCAATAATTTTTCCATAACCAGAATAAATACAGCATTCATGGTGGTTTTTGGACTGCTCTAAACCCACCACTTCAAATAGCCAGCAGCAACTGGAAGTTCTGCAGCCAACCTTTCTGAATTCCAGGCAGAGCTGTGACAAGCAGGAGTTATTTGAAGAACTAAAGGAACAGAGTATTTCCTGAGCTTTTGCCATATGCTTATTCTGCTGCTGAGATTGTACCAGAGATAGATGGAAAAAGACTTATTTATTGCAGGTTATGATTTGTCCCACTCCACACACCACCATCTCCCTTGAAAATCTTGTGGAGCAATTCCTGCAGCATTTACTCTGTCTGTGATTTCTGAACTACACGTGAAGATAAGACAGAGGATGCACAGGTTTGGGATCCAGTCACTGATGACAGACCATGATCAGTTTGAGAGAGTAATAGGAGGGATGAATAAAAAGGAAGGGGGCTATCATGGCTTGTAAGCCTGTAAACTCTCAGAAGAGCCAAAAATACCTCATTTTCAATCCCTCAGAAATCAAGTCTGTGGCACCATTTCTGAATGCTGTGTTATAGTGTGTTAGGGCCCAGGACACAATAGGAGGAAAATGTGCCTAGTGGAATAATATAATCCAAGTGTACAATTTCAGTGAAAACTGAGCACACCTGGTGCCGGCACCTAGGAAGGTAAGAGTCAAAAGAAAGACAATGCTAGGATTTTTTAAGCCCAGTTTGTAAAAAGACAAGACCTAACATTCTTGTGATGGGAAGACCAGAGAAAACATTCCCTTTCATGGTGTTTCAGAGAATTGAGTGTCTCAGGTTTTGTCACTTAACCTAGTGACAGAAATCTTTTTGCACTTCTCATTTTCTCCTTTTCTCATCTCCTTCTTCCCTCCCTAAAGTCTTTGTTTCCGCTGATGTATTCCTTGCATTTTTCCTCAAGGTTCTGTCAGAGAATCACAGAATGGGTCAGGCTGGAAAGACCCACAGCGGGTCATCTGGTCCAACCTCACTGCCCAAGCAGGGCTATCCCACAGCACAAGACTCTGTCCAGATTATTTTTGGATATATCTGTTATGGGAGACTCTACCACCTCTCTGGGCAATCTGTTCCAGTTCTCTGGAATCTCTTCCAGTCACTGCACAGTAAAGGAGTTCTTCCTCATCTTCAGGTGGAACTTCCTGTGCATCAGTTTCTGTCCATTGCCTCTTGCCCTATTGCTCAGCAGAGCCTCATCCATCCTCTTGACATCTTCTTGCCTCTACCCCTATTTTCTATTTTCTCTTTCACATGCCACACTGCTTGATTTCAAGTAAACATTGCCTCTGATGGGTGCATGAGGGAATGTGTGACACATCATTTCTGAATGGCAGCAGACTGCCTGCTGAGGGACAGACCCTGGTGCGGTCCCAGGACACAGTTCTGTTTTTTATTTAGGACAAGAGTTCCCAGCAAACATCCTGAAGTGGGACAGTGGAAATGAGCTGATTTAGCTGAGTCCAGGGAGAGAAAAAAAAATCATCCCAAAAGATTTACAGAAAGATCTATCTTCATATCTTCAGTTAGGGTGCATCCAACAATTGTCCTGCCTGCTCCACAGGAAACACTGAGTTTCTGCTATAGAGACAACATAGCTCACTACTAAAATTCAGGAAATACATTTTTGCAAGCATTGAGGAAGAACATACGAAGAACTAGGAATAATTAACATTAGGAATAACACATATGAAAGAAATTCTTCACCATGAGACTAGTAAGGCACCAGAACAAGTTGCCCAGAGAAGTTGTGGCTTCATGGAGGTGGTCAAGGCCAGGTTGGACAGAACTCTGAGCAACCTGTAAGACGTCCCTGTCCATGGCAGGGGGCTTGGAACTAGATAGTCCTTAATGTCCCTTTCAATCCAAGCCATTCTATGATTCTATGATTTGTGTGAATTCTGTTTTGCCATCTGAAGTCCAGAAGAGCCCACGAGAACCACAGCTCTGCCATTTGACTGTGAAAACTTACCTAAACATAAAGACATAAACAATAAACACATCAAACAAAACTCGCAAGTATTACAAATGAAAATGCATCAAGTCCTTAAAATACTGCAAAGCTTTCTCCAAACTGCTGCCACAGAATCCTTGCCATCCTTTCTAAGTTCCTTGCATAATGTGGGTGTTGCAGCATTTAGTCATTTGTTACAGAATTTATAAATGGATTTACTTTTTGTCACAGGCACTCTGGTGAGAAACTTCTTGTTGACACAATGGCAATTTCTTCTATGAAAACTATCTTTTAAATTCACATCAAAGATACACTGAATAAGCATTAACATTTCAACAGCTTTTTAGAATGCTGGGTTGTAAATTAGGCATGTCAAGATCATAGTGACTCTTAAGCAGTTTAAGTCCCATGATTAAAAAGGACACAAATTAATTACGAAATGAATACAGGGTGGGGCCAGCTCTGCCATGCTTACTCATGCAGAACAGGGTGTACCTAGACAATTCCCCCATGGGACCCTTCTGCAAAATGTACTGCAGGCCTGTTCAGATTAAATTGAGAAGAGAAATGTAATAAAATATTCCCTCTCTAGCTTCTTGAAAAGCTAGTATGTGACTTCTGAGGAGAGCAAACTAGTCCACTTCTGGTGTAGTGCATAGGTTAATCTCAGTCAGCAGTAGATTTATGTTTTCTTTCTTTGCATCTCTACTGCACAATGAAAAAAGCCACTTATGTACATAGGAAGAAAATACGTAATAAATATGAGCCAACCTTCCTGAATTCCAGCTGCAACAACACTGCCAGGATGGGAAATGCCTAACTGCTGGCACTCCATGTGTCCTTTGCTTTGACATATGCTTTGCCAGTGAGATTTACATCCCTCCAGCAAGAAGCATAAGACTGATGAGACAGAAATACAATTCTAATTCAGGCTCTGGAAGAAAGCAGGCTGTAGGGATTATGCAGAGAGTTTCTGTGCATTTCTTTGCCAGTGTGATCTCAAGCCTCAATACCACAAACCTGTCATTTCCTTCCTGCCCTTATCACAAAATCCACTCTTCAAGTTGTGCTCAGCCCCCCTTTTCCATTCAGACCATCTTTATTTTTTCTTTGTGTGTCACTGCAGTCCTTCAACATACAGCAACCTGCTGTGCAGGTGCCTTCTCCTTCCCCTCGTCTGAAACAGCCCAGCCTAGCTCTCTGGCTGTGTACCCAGCACTGCATGTCTCAGCCAACACGGACCCTCGTCTGCCCTGGAGTTACGCAATGCAAGATTGCCTTTAGGGAATATTGCATGATGTTAACAGCAGCAGATGACGGGTACAGGCTGAGCAGAGACATGGGTTCAACGGCCCTTCAGGTAAGCTTATTCTAAAGGACCATCCAAACAAAATTTCAATGTGTCAGGAATATTCTCCTGGAATACAGAGACATCGCTACAGGAAGGAGCCACAAGTGCACGGAAGCACTTTAAGCAGAGCAGATAGGCATCTACAGGGCCACCAAGATACCTTCAGCTCACATCCACACAGCTGCATAAATACAGCCCTTGCCTGTGTCCCTTCCTCCTAGTTTAGGTTTTGTCCCCATTAAATATGAACCTCTTCCCTCCTCCACACTGCTTTGGCACCAACAGAGGGGTCACCGAACGCACACAGGAGACAGGCTTCCTGCTCTGGCTTCCCAGGCTTGGCCCCATCCCAGCCCACAGCAGCTGGCTCTGGCTGCTGCACAAACGCTGCTTCATCGCTGCAGCCCGGGGACACAGCGTGCTCTGACACCCTCCGCCGGGAGGGAGCACACACAGGCTCCTCAGTGCTAATTGCTGGGAGAGCCTGAGCTGACTGTGATGTCAGGGTCTTTGGAGATTTCAGTTTCTAAATGCAAGCAAATTTCTACTGAGCACACACAGACAGAACTGAGAGTACTTGCGGGAGCACCAGAATTTGAGCATACACTTTCACATACATAGTAAAAGAAAATTCCATGGTAAACTACAGGCAACTGTGGATATTTCAGTAGGAAGACTGAGACAAATTGCAACCACACAGCATGTTAGCACCACTGCGTACACTCGTTCTGCCATCAGTGGGCTTGCAAGTGCAGAGGAGGACATAAAGTTGTGTTTATGTGTTAAAGTTGTGTTATGAGAATGACATCAATTTGGGTTAGGAAAGACTTCTTGGGGGTCATCTTGTTTAGGTTCACAGCCTAAGAGGGATCTTCTTTGATGTTAGATCAGTATGCTGAGGACCTTGCACTGTCCTGCTTCAAGTATTTCGAAGACGCAGATCCTATGTCCTCTCTGGCAAAACCTTTCCTCTCTGCAGAAGAATGTTTTTTTTATGCTCAAGTGGGCCATCTTCTCTTGCAGTTCGTGAACCATTGCCACTTCCTACTTTTTGTGTATATCTCTCAAAAGAAACTGGCTTATCCATGAAAGCTCCTGTAGGTAAACAAAGCCAGTTTCATCCTCTTCCCTTGTTTATCGTGTGTTCCCTATCCAGTGTCCCTCCACTGGACTGCCTCCAGCTTGTCAGCAATATTTGCAAGCATTTATAAAGCTCTCCAGATTGCTCAATCCCACAAGAACACACTGGCTTAACAACAGTAATATAAATATTATGAATATATTTTACAGATCCTTCGTGATTCATGAAAGAAAATGATTGCAAGCAAAGTGGTAGATCTTGCCAGTAATTACCACACAGTATAGGGCAGTTTTTGTAGGTGTGCTGTACAGTAAGATTAAAAAATAAAGCTTATGTGGTAATATAACTGTTAGATAGAAAATGTCCCCAGAATTTGGGTAGTTACACCCAACCTGAAAGCATGTTAGGTCTAAGTCCAGGGTTACAAATTTTGAGCGACAATTACTTTCTTTTAGAATATTACGTATATGGCAAAGCCCCATATTTCTGTGAACTGAGATGATTTTGATGTGCTTCTGGAAAGTATTTCTGAAAAGCCTCATTAATCATTTCTACACTTAAGAACTGGAAACACTTCTTGTGACTGAACACCAGTCAGTTTGCTTGAAGTGGTCTACAGAGAAGCTCTCCAAATTATCCAACTCTTAGGAAACAGTAACTGATGAAAACTCTTCCAAGCACAGTAAGGGCAGTTACCTTATCCTATGGCACTGTTCTGTAGCCCTCACACAGGGTTTTATGAGTTTGTCAGGTCACAGTGAGTTCTTGTTATCATGCAGCCTAAATCCTGTCTTTTCATTGTACAGAGAAACAATGAGGAAAGCGGGAACCATGTGGCACCAGCTCTGATATTCCCAAAGGACAACAAAAATGATACATTTCTGACAGTGCTTGCCACTGCAAGCAGCAGGGCTGCCAACACTATTCTCATATTCCTCACACCAAAACCACTGTTGATGGCTTTGGGGAAATTCAAGCCCCAGTTTCCTGGAAGCATCCTTCCTCCACAGAGTATTTCAGAAGAGGCAGTGGTGAGCTAAGATGCATCAATACTGCCTGACACTCCTCATCCATATGACACCAGAGCTGCCACTCTACCCCCTTGGTCATGGAGCTATTGGTTAGTGCCTATCAAAGGCTCCGCACTTCAGTGCTCACTCATGATCCTACTTCTCCAACTATATTCAAAAATACATTTAAATCTTCTTCACAGACAATACATTTAAAAATTAAGTATTTTGGATTAGTCTACAAAGTCTGGTATAAAAATGCACTGAAAATGCCAGTATTTATAAATTACAGCTATCTGGTATATAAAGGACTGTAGCCATGGTGTTGAATGAGACTTGCAGCAACTTTGCAATGTAACTTCATATATTTATAAGTGTTCTATTCTAAAATAATAATAAAACCACAACCACCACAAAAAACCCCATAAGAGAACAACAACAACAACAACAACAGATCACCAAATCAAACCCCAAAAGTTTTCAAAATCAGCATTTGGAATTAAGGGGCTGAGTATGTTGAGATTGGTGCAAGTACATTTAAAGGCTCAATAACAATTTCTATTATATATATATATGGTCAATTACTGTATTCTTAACATCATCAGAAGTTATTAGAACACCAGCAGTATAGTAACAGCATTGCTAAAAGACGGGATAGAAAAATAGTTTTTGCTTAATTTTGTGTGCTTCTGTATTCTTTGCTTCTTCTACGTGTATTGGTACAGTCATTAATATCTTTGCACGTGGTCCGCCTCCCATACAGAACAATGTGATAACAAGAGAAAAAGGGGAAAAGAAAATGTGGACACTGAACTGCTATAAAGCTTCTCCATTTGCAGACAGGAGGAAAGTGTTTAAATGTTTTAAGCATAATTTTGAAGACTAGTTATGGAGGCATCTCTTCTAACTCCTATGCATTTTTGAAAAATCTAAATAATAGATAAAGACTGCCAGTAAAGAGAAGTAGGGGTCATGCACCCTGATGTGCAATGTTACCTAAAAACCCACAACAGCTGCCTCATTTCCCTCCCTATCTTTATAAAACAATTGTGGAACTCTCCTAATAGCTCCCTGCTTCAGCTTCATATACTCCTTTCCTATCTGGCCCAGCACCTTCTCCTATGATTTCCAAATGTCCTCTTGACACAACGCTTGTGCACGTACTGCTGCATCTGTTACTAATTAAGGAGGGATATTTAGGCTGGTTGGAGAATGACGCTCCTTGGCAGGGAAAGGAAGCCTGCAAGTTAGAAACACCTTTTCACTCTATCCCTATTAATTTTTATACACAGCAAAACAGAAAGAAAAGAGCCTGTGAACCCTCTATAAAAAGCCAGTGTATCTGTGCAGATTCAGCTTTCTTCCCAAGATGTTGGAAATTTTTTGTTTTGTTTTGAACTCCCAGCCAGACTGGCACTTTTTCCACATACCTGTCCATGACCAACCTTTCCTATCAGCAGTTGTAAAACCTCTGTCTAGGCTTTCACAGACTGAATAAAGCGATACTGCCCAATTCAGCCAGAAACTATAGTATGGCACTGTGGAACAGAAACAGCAGATAAGATTATCAGCTTGTCGGGAGATGTGCAGAGCAGACAAGAAAGCATTATAGCCTACATCCACTTAATTTGCAAACATTTTGGAGCAAACTAACAGGATATTTAGTACCAATAAAAGTGTTATTGTAAATTAAAGTATATTCTTGCCAATGTTAAATGGTAAATATGGTGCTGCTAATGTCACAACAACAACAATCCCCATATAGGATAGGCTCTTCAAAGTACCACAACTATCATATTCAGTAAGTTTGTACTTCATCTTGCAGGATTCCAATACCCACGAGTCATAGAGGTGTGGTCATTTATGTCAGCAGAGGTGTGACAATTGAATTCAATTTTAGATATCCATTATGTATACAGCACATACAGCAGCCTTTACAATCAGTGGAGAGAAACAGGAGAATGTAAAATCAGATGGACATCTGCTTTACAATGAGCTCAATCATGGTTGAAGCACACCTATTTTTCTTGTGTTAATCTATCTCCAAAGCATCTCTAGGTACAGGTGTTGAAAATTACCCTACTTTCGGAACCCAGGTGAACTGAGTCTGTCGGTGACAATTTTTTAATTCAGACACTGGACAGGACAGCTGAAGGAAATGCTTTGCAGGAGTTAAGGAAGAGCTGGCAGGGGATGTGAAGGTCTACAGCAGCTTCAGCTGTGGAGACCATGGGAGTTTTGGAACTGGTGAAGGCAGTGGAGAAGTTGCTGTAATGGAAATTCTGGTTAGACACAAAAATTCTTTTTTTTTGCCCCACAATCAGGGTGGTCAAGGACAGGAATATGTTTGTCAGACAGTCTGTGGAAAATTCAAAACCTGACAAAGTCTGGAGCAACCTGATCTAAGTTCAAACTCAGTCCTGCTTTCGGCAGGTGGGTGGACTAGAGACCCGAAGGGTTTTCTTCTGATTTAAATTATTCTGTAACTGAAGGATTCAATGACTTGGAAGCGTCTGTATAGAACAGAAGATTAACAGTTAACTAAGAAGCCTGTGGTGTGGTTCTTCAGTTTAGTAAAGTGGGCTTCAGAAGTTTAACTTTAAATGAAAACAGTAATATCTGGAGATGTGTTGAGAACTGCTAGGGCTTTTCTGAATCAAGGCTTCCTTAAACATAGGCACTCCAGACACATTTGAAGACTCAGAATGATTTTTTCCCTGCTGGAAAGGAACAAAGAATGAGTAAACTCTGACAAAAGGAAAATCAAAAAAATCTTACATATTCTGCCAGACTCTGCCCTTCTTGATGAGCCAGCATTTTGCAGCTTTCATTTATACAGTATTTTCAGTGTCCCTGATTTTCACTTTCCTCATATTGTTATTTTTACCCTTCCCCTTCCTTACTTCAGCTCTTTTAAACATTTTTCACTTCAGCCATACTCTGCTGTCCAGTTCGTTCTTGAACTACAACACTAAAAATTACATTATTTACTCTCTCATGTGAAGACAAGAGGTAAAAACATTCAGTTGAACACAGAAAAAAAATTCTGTTTCTTGATTGCTGCTTCTATTTCCATCTAGTGGAAAAATCATGTTTAATTTGTCCTAACCTTCCATTTACTGGTATATTTGTTTTATCCCAAAGACCTTTACACAATTCACAATTGAGCTAGAAAATGAGTATTTGTAGAACAATGTATGAAATCTTACTGAAGCCTTTTCATAATAATTCAGAAATTTTATTTAGAAATAGGCCTCTCACACACCTGGCAGCAAGACTATGAAAATGATAGTTGCACATCTCTATAAATGTACCATAAGCCTTTCCAACAGTAAATCTTACCTGGAACCTCTTATTCCACACCAAAGAAAACAAATCTGAAAACCATTGCTTTAAATGCTTGTGCCTCTGTCAGTAAAAAATGGTGCCACTCATTAAGAAGGAAAAACCCTTTTAATGAGAACTCTAAGTCCTGCTGACAAATGGAACAGCTGATCATGTCTAGGACAAATGTTATAAATCAACAATTAGTGACAACCGGAAGAGATTTAGGGTTCACTATCCTGACACAGAAAAAAACATCTCTAACTTCCATGACAATACTCCATGCAGAGTCCAGTTCTATCTGCTCAAAAGACCAGGCTAGGCCATGATTTGTTTTTAGACTGGACTTCTATTTTAGAGTGGACTGCTATATTACCAAATTAATAATCATTCTTAATTCTTCTTAAAGCACAAACAAGACTGTCCAGCTTGTGATAGCAGACAGGAGGGTCAAATCATACAATCAGCATGATGAGAAACTTATTATTTCCTAACGCTGAACAGAATTTACTTGTTTGTTTCTGGAGGTAACCTAGCTCAAAGCATTAATGTATTTATGTTTGGTACCCCAGATTTCCAAAACATAGGAGTGGGTTCTTATGGTGACTGTGGTACATACAGTACTCACATACAGGGCTCCAGATACTCATCAATAAAAATTTTGCCTTTTTGTCATGTTGTTTTATCTTAAAAACACCTAGTTGCTACAAATTCCTTTATACTACGAGGAAAGAAAAAGCCTAAAATATATTTTGCTTGAACATACTCTGCATTCAAATGCAGAAATAATATTTTAATAGCATTATCAGCCTTCTTCATTTAACCCTCTTTTTTCCAGAACGTTTCATACTTAATTCACAGTTTTTAATTGCTCTGGTCTTCCAGTATTTTATTTGGTTGCAGTTCCATGTTGTACTCAATGAATGCTCAGTACCATGGATCTGGCAGAATTGGTATCCTTCAGCACAGATCACCATTTTCCATGTTTCCTGCTCTGAACCACTTAACAATGTTTGTAATTTTCTCTCTTGAAGTAAAATAAATCCAGGAAGTGCCTTTAATTTTGAATGCTGTTGGGTGCAAAGAGTTTTCAGCTCCTTGGAGAAGGAAATTAGAGCCTAACAGCCATATTCAATCACTTGAAATCTAAATGTTCTGTCAGAAATTAATAAATCATCTGCATTGGACTATAAACTGCAAAACAGAGCAAGAGTGAAAATCTACTCCTACAAGTATTTAAATAGAAATGCAACTTAAAATCAGCAAACTCTGAATTTGCTGCTCTTTCAGAATAGAGACAATGTTGGTCCTACCTTGCAACTTAATACCTATCAAATGATGTAATTATCACTATAATTACTAAAAGAGTATTGCTCTTCAGAAGAGTGGTCCACTGTGTGGCTAGCTTTCAACCTCACCCATCACCATTCACCTCTTCTTTTCTGTTTTTCTTCTCTCTTACGTGGCATGGAACAGTCTTTCAAGAAGCACCCTGCTGTGAGTATCTGCAGAGAGCACACTCTCGTAAATTCAATATTACCAAACAGCGCAATTCATACATTTTTTTTCTTTGCACATTTTGCATATATTTTTCAGGTTTCAGGCAACATTTAAATCATTCTACCAATAAAGTGATTCAGAAAAGCTAAATTGTTCTCATAAATTACATTTGGTAAGTAAGTGAAACTGTCAGTACTTGACAGGAATTTTTGATGTCAGCAGACTGAAAGCTAATAAAATATAGAGTGTTACCAGCATTACAAACAAAATCTCTCTACTTCATGCTTTCAGTGAGTTTAATAGTATCTGAAGTTAAGTAAAACACAAAATTAAGAGAAACACAAAAAAGTTTTCTTCCACCCTTTCCCAAAACACCAGATTTGACTTGTTATTACCAAATATTACCAAATTTTCATGTCAATATAGCACATACTTTAAGAGTATCACTTTTATTACTAATATAATAGAAATATGCAAAAATCAGTAAAATGAGAAACCTGTTTCTCTATTAGGATTTTAGTTGTTTCTCTGCCCAGTCTACACATTCCCAATCACCACAGTTCTGGAAAATTACTGTTTCTTTATATTGCTGTTTCCCTCAGCAGTTAAATGAAAATAATACTCATGAAACCTGCTGTCATTCTGTATTAAATCTCTATTAAGTATTTTGATATTCTCAAATGTGAGAGAAGTGTGTGCTTTTTAAGAAGCATATACCACGGTCATTTTTACCTCTATATATGGTTCTGTTACCATGTCTGCACTGCATACGAAGACACCAAGAACTTTCTAAGGCTCATTTATCACAACATGCTGTACTATTACTACTAAAGTATTCCACTTAGTTTGAATCAAGTTGTAGCACTAGCACTAGCCTAGGGATTTGTTTTTAAATGACATTGTGTCTTGCCTTGAATGAGTAACCAGGTCATAATCCTCCCACAGCAGGGGCTGGTGAGATTGCCTTAAATCAACAGGCACTGCTAACAATTACTTGAAAACAGATAGTTCTGTTAGGAAAAAAATGGTGATCCTAATTTCACAACTTCTTTTATGTTTTTTTCCAACAAAACTGCTAAGGTTTTATTGATCTATTTATCCAACATTATTGCTAGCTGTACCTCTTTGTTCTTAATATAAATGAGACAACTGGAAAAATAAGCCAACTACACTTACAAAACAGTAAAAAAAGAAAGACTAACCATTGATGTCAATGACTGATTTTTTCCACATAATTCAAAACTATAGAGTGAAAATTTGGATTTCATACACAGCAGCAGGTTTGATATAATTCACTATGTTCTGTTTTATCTTTGTGGGTAAACTGTTCAGCTGCTTATTTTTGAGGAGAAGGAAAAAAAACCCCCAAAACCAGCAAAACTCCCACCCTTAATCTCTCATTCTCTAATCACACAAAATAAATACTCTAAAACTTAACAACATTAGATAGTCATGCCTGAAGTTTCTCCCTTAGGAAAGCTATTTTCAGTTCTCTTGCTACATCAGATGGGACCAGCTTGCTGCCAAGAGCATGTGTTCTTGGCTGGGGCTGCAGTTCTTGAAGACGGATAAAGCCTCCTCAGCTGGAAAAACCTGGCTGCAGAAGGAACTGTGAGAAGAAACACTGAGTGCTGCCCATCCTTGTTCTGAAACGTTCTGAAATTTTTCTTCTCATGTTTTTTTCTTGTGTTTGTTTTTGTTTTGTTGGTTTTTTTTACTCTAACTGGAATGGTATTCATTTCATACCAAGAGCAGAAGAGGAGCCAAGAGCCTCCCTCAAGCTGACTACAGACTAGACAATTTCCAGTATTTTTTGTGGAAATAGCACAAATACCAGAATGGAGGAGAACATAACAAAACAGGAGCTGCCCTTATTCTCTACTACATTTCTATTACTCGTGCTCAATAACCTAATTTTCATCTGTGCACAATGTTTTTAAACTCTAGCTTAAGGTTGGCAGACAAACGAAACAACCATGGAAAAGTGAGACTTCTGAGACCCTTACTCTTTTACGGTTTTATTTTAAAAAATGGCTGTGTAGTATTTGTCTCAATAAACTACTACTGACCATGTTTCTCCAGAAAGCTTGTGTCAGATGCAATAATTAGTAGAAGAGGTAGCAGACTGAACCAGAATTGCTTTCACTCTTTTGCACACACTGAGACAGAGTGTAAAAGTAGCCATGCCAGCAGGGTTCTTCTCTCCAGCGTACAGCTTGATGCAGCCTGTGTGCTGCCATCAGGGAGTGTCTGCACACGGCAACCCAGCTGGTCGCTGTGAGCACAACTGAGAGACACCTTTGTTGTTGAGGGTCTTGGTTCTTCATTTCAGGACATCAACTGTAGGAGCATCTGAGGGGTAACAGCTTGGGAAAATTAAAGGTAAAGGAAGACTTTCAAGAAAGCTGTTCCAGAGCTCTGTTCATCCTTTTTGGTCTTCTCTGCACTTTTCCAGCTCTGCTGCATGTCTTTGGTGTGGGGAGGAACAGAGCTGTGACAAGTAGTGAGGTGACCTTATTGGGGACACCCTGTCACAACAGCAAAATCCCATTTCTGAGTCATAACATTTGGAGTGCATGAATTTATGTGCCATTTTAGGGTTGTGTTTTGCGTACAAGCATCACGCAACATTTATCTACACCAAGGACTGTTTGCTAATGATTTATTAGCCAGGCATTTTCCTTGTAAGGACTTTCTACAGCTCTTTAGCTGGTCCTTTGTGGTTTAGTGGGGCATTGATGAACTTCTTGCTTTGCGAACTTCAGCATTTGCCTCCTTTGCTGAGCTGTTTATGAATACATGAAAAGAACAGGTCCCGGCACACAAATATCACCTCACCTCACTGACTCCTGCTCTCTGTTATCTAGCCTGCCTGTCAATGCAAGTACTGCCTCTCCTGTACCTCTGAGGGATTAACTTTTCCCAACACGGATGTGAATGGTGACCCTCCTACTAATGATCACTTTACAAGTACCTACTGTTTTGTGCAAATGACAATTAAAGATTAAAAGAGAATTCCAATCAATTGCAATGAACCTACTAGATTTCATACACTCTCCTGAGGTACTCCCCCACTCAGCTTTGCTGGTTTGGCACACTGCCTGCTGCTTTTTGGGAAGAGCTGTGTCCTGGTTTCAGCTGGGATAGAGCTAGCTTTCTCCCTAGCAGCTGGTACAGTGCTGTAATTTTGGATTCAGTATGAAAATCACACTAGTGACACAGTGATGTTTTGGTTGTCGCTCGGTAGTGCTCACCCTATGTCAAGGACATTTCAGACAGGAGGCTCTGTATCTAGCCCACAAAATGCAATTTTGGGGGCTTTGTAAGTTTTCTGAGCATTTTTATTCACTCATTCTGCATGAAATGTTAAATTAAGCTAGTGGTCTCAGAAAATAACAGAAAAAGGAGAGACGCAGGAAGACTGAATCTGACTTGGGCAACAGTTGCAATACAGCCCTGTCCTGGAAGTGTGTATTTTAGACTTTCCGTACGACTTCATCTCTGAGGATGAAAGATGGATTTCAGTTTCAACAGCTTTCAACACGCACCACTTTAAATAAACCAAAAGTAATAAAAATTTAAAAAATAAAAAAATTAAGAAAAGAAAGAAAACATACAAATGGGAAAAAAAAAGTCCCTTACAGTAAGAAACCTCCCACAACACTGAACTGAAATACTCTATATATATTTCTGTCTCCTCCAAAGAGATTTCATTTGCTGTATTTTGCTGTGTTTTATGAACAACGAACTATTTTAAGCTTCTAAATTGCTGTATGATTCACGCTGATGATAAAAGCCAGCAGAACACATTTGAACTTTGCACACATCCATCTCTCCTTGTTTTTAATGGTTTAGAACAGCCCTAATGTATTTACACAGGTTAGGCAGCTTAAAAGCTGGAACACAGGAAACCTTTGGGCTAAGCTCAATATGATTAAAGTTCACAGTAATGGATGAAAAGAAAAATAAGAACACACTACAACAACAACAACAACAAACCAAGAAAACCCTCTAAACAACTGTTTTGCAAACACTTAAAGTAGCAGAATTTTGTTGTTCAAAAAACAATTAAATACAGCTTTCTCAGTTATTGAAAATACTTTTGTTATAAAATTTTCTTAATTTTTCAAAAGATAGATAGGCAAAAGGATTAAATACGACATCTGGAATCTATCCTTATGTAGTACATCTTATGCTTTAAAGTAACCTATGCACCTAAGAATCCATCTTCTCTTGTAAAGCACTTTATGAAATGAAAGAAGAATTAAGTCAGTTAGAAACTCTTCTTGTGCTCATGGTTCTACAACTATAATATAACCAACACCTGTAATTGTATTTCAAGGAATTGAAAGCAGAAATTTATCTGCTTGGAGACCTATAAAGATATTTTAAGTGGCCCAAGTAATACATACAAAATATTATGATAACTCATCAAAAATACAGATAGCAGTTAGATAAGTTACCTTGAGGGTGGAAAAACAAAAGTCTCATTCTTTTACAACTTCAATATTGATATTTCATTAAAAAAGGTTCTTTCCAAGATCATGAAATCTTTTATAGCTTGAACAGGTTTCTGTCTCATTTATGCAATTCAGTTTAACTAATTCTTAAAATTCTTTATGAGTATTTAAAAATAGTGAAATTTTTATAAAATATGTTTTAAATTCACATTCTTTTTGTCTTTTCTTCATTAGCAAATTACTCAAGACTAGGAAAAGGAGGTAATGAGGATCAGGTGGGCTACATGCAGAGGTGTTTAGTTTGGTACTCTCACTTTCAATATTACAAAATCGATTAGGTTGGAAAAGACCTCTGAGATGATCAAGTCCAACCTGTGACTCAACATCACCTTGTTAACCAGACCATGGCACTGAGTGCCACTTCCAGTCTTTTCTTAAATAAGTCCAGGGATGGTGATGCCACCACCTCCCTGGGCAGTCCATCCCAATATTTAATCATGCTTTCTGTGAAGAAATTCTTCCTAATGTCCAATATAAACCTACCCTGCACAGCTTGATGCCATATCTTCTCTTCCTGTCACTGGTTGCCTGGGGGAAGAGGCTGACCCCCATTGGGCACAGCCTCCTTTCAAGCAGTTGAGTAGAGTGATAAGGTCTCCCCTGAGCCTCCTTTGATCCAGGCTAAACACCCCCAGCTCCCTCAGCTGCTCCTCACAGGACATATCCTCCCCAGCTCACCCTTCACCAGCTCTGTCACCCTTCTCTGGACTCTCTCCAGCACCTCAATATCCTACTGAAGTCTATGTTGTCAGTATGTACATTCATTATAGGTAAAGGATTATAGTTTTTGTGAGCTCTCCCAGTTTAAAGCAAAATTGTCATTTAAGGAAATGCAAGCATCGCAAGAGTGTGACAATTAGGAGTAAATCACATCTCTAGTTGCCTGTAGTCATCTGTAGTACCATAGTAAGTCATAATCATAATCAACTTAAATTCATCACAATAAAATTAAATTCATAGTATGCGTAGTCTCTATTTCTTCAGACTTAAAAAAACTTTCAAAACAAAAAAAGGAGGAAAGCAGGGGAACAACCTAATAAATTGTACAAAGGCACACAGTTAGGGGATCATTAAGGCTCATACTGCTGTGACAGCTGTGGCTTATCCTTTACTTAGGAAATGACCTGCCGGCGGCTAAAGGTGCTCACGCACAACACAAAAGTGCTAGACAGGAACAAGTGCTAGCTTGCTGTCTCAAATGACGCTATAATTAACATTTATATTAATCCAGTCAGTATTTGGGTATGCAGAAGAAATTGGCAGGTTAGACTGTTTTGAAGGCAGGGAGGGAGCCAAGCATTGCACTCTACTGCTGGTGTTTCTTTCGTCTCACTAAACAGTGCCAAATTCACAGTCCAAAGCAAATGTACAGCCCAGCCAGTGACAATGCAGCCTTTTCTACAACATTTCATCAATATGTTTGAATGTGCTTCATACAGATCTACTTTGAAAGGACAATGGTACAGTGAGAGAAGTCCTTGTTTCTTGGCCCTAGTGACTCTATGATGTTGCTTGCTAGCAAGCAGCTTGGCTTTAGTAGCAGACCTAAACAAACTTTCAAAAACTAAGCACCTTAAAAATAAGTCACATTGAACCTATCAACAAGTACATCTACAATTGATTAGAGCACCTGCTTGTCCAAGTATCTTCCACAAGCACTTGCTGGTTAGCAGAAACCATGTGCCAGTGACATTGCGTTGTCCAGCAGACAGCTCGGTCACTACCTGCCACCAAGGATGGCTAGGTCATTTCCAGCTTCTCCAAACTTCAGTTATCTGAGCTGGGATTCTCCAAATCAAGTGCACATCTCACAGTGCAAGTATTTTAGAAAACTTCACACAGGACAATACAGCCTGCGTACAAGAAAAGGGGAAAATGGGTTTATAATTAAAACCACAATACTTTCCTCTTTGAAAAGCTCCAGCATTTGCATTTTTATGTTTGCATCATATTTTATTCTGTGGGGAGCAGGCCTGCAGGGTCACAGTGGCAACAATTAAAGAAAAAGGGAAAATTTCTAGGACTGGCTGCGTCTTTCTGTCAGCTCTGAGCCCACCAGTGAACTGAAGGAACACCACGGGGTACTCTGGGCATGTCAGCACAGGAGCAGCCCCATAAGACGCAGTGTTCCAGCTGCAGATGGTGCTTCCAAAATCTTTAACATGAAAGGCAACCTTTCATAATTCAACTTGACCATGCTACACCAGGGAAGAAACATACATCCACACTAATGTGCATATGCTGACACACAGATGGAACAGTATACTGAACACAAGCTCCATTCAGATATAAAAGTGTGGGTGGCCATTTCGGAGTTTCCCATGGCAACAATTAGTTATGGGCCCACATTAGCACAAATCCCTTCCTGTTGGAAGAAGAGCATAGTTTCTGCAAGTATGCAGATTTACGCAGAAAACAAACATGCACCGGAGGACACTTCCGTGCTTCCTCTGCTTGTGAGTGCTTGCTCGGTGGCTATTTGCCTGTCCCTTACTTCCTGAAAGGCACACAGCCACCTTTCCCTGCCTTGGTGGAGGAAGCAGCCTGCCAGCTTCATGAGCACTGGAAGAGGAGATACAATTTTCTATCATTTTGTTCTGCACAATAAATACAATGCTCTTGACAGAGGATATTGCACAACCTCAGCAATTTCATTCACCATAGTATCTGATAAACTCAAACAGATTAAGAAGTTTATCCTTAAAAGTGCCTTCTCACTTTTCAGCTAGGCAACCAGGGCACCGATATTAATCAATTTTCCAAGGACACAGAGGAATTTCTATGGCACAGCCAGATGCTGAAAGCTTGTTTCAGACCAGCGTCATTATTACAGAACTATTACTCTTCCTGGAGTCACAGGGATTTCACCTTCCTTAGAACAAGTAAACGGCTTTGGAAGCTCACCCGTTTCACCCAACATGCCTCGGCCTCATCTGGAGAGCTCAGATTATTGCCATTTCTTTGCCTTTCTGCTGAGACCCGTGACAGGTATGTCTGTCAGTGACAATTCAGGTAAACGTTTCCCTCCAAGAAACAAACAAATAAAAAATGTAATTTCACACCAATCAGGTGAGAACTATCCACATAAATAAGAAAAAGCCCCCAACTAATCCCCCATCTCACTTACGCCTTAGCACTGAAATAAACACTTGAGAACTCAGGACAGCCTGAACCTCCTAGTGACATATACATCCTGTAGCCATCTCAAATATGGAACAAATTTTATTCCTTATTGAATAACTAAGACTTGCCCTGATTAAAAGAGAGGAAGATCCATTTTAATGCATTTAAAAAAAAAATCATGTCTTTCTAACATGCTGCATTTAAATGCTACAGTGCATTAACAACCAGGAAATGCTGTAAGACTTCCTCACACATACAAGTCATGGCAGCTTTACCTTCAATAACAATATAACGAATTCAGGGCCTTTAGAAAAGTAATTTATTAGAAGACTACAACAGCTTTTCATAAACTACAACTGAAGCATGATGAGATTCCCACAGCAATTAGAACAACATACAGAGGCCACTTCTCTTTAGATCAAGGACTTCCACCAATGTAAGCCATATACTATTTTAATTTCCCACTTGTGTTCTTAAACAGGGTTAAGAGCCACATACTAAAGCTAATACTGTGTTTCCTTTAGGGATAGCTATGACCTTGGGAAAAACAATGTTGTTTCTAGAAAGCCAGTGCTTATATATAGGTATCTTGGGATTACTGGAACTGTTAATTGTATTTCACATATCTTTGCAAGTTGCTGAGATGTGAAACCCATGAAGTGAAAAGCACTGACATGGTCATAACTCATGTTTCTTGAGTAATTTCCAGGGGTTATAAAGAAATTAAATGGCAAGGCCTTAACTGTTGACACTTCTCTAAAACAGAAGAAAACACAGCCTTATTCTCGTAAGAAAAAATGCCCTTTTTGGCTTAAAAAATTGGAACAAAACATACGTTGAATTTCAGTGGTAACATGCTCTTATAACTGAGAAACAGCATTTAACAACAAATTACAATCAAGTCTTCTGTTATAATGCTGGACAACACAGACCAAACGCTAACTCTGATAGATGTAATCCTTTCAGTCCTTCCTGTAACTAAAACTGCTACTTGAGACAATCAGCTAGAAAAACTGGTGTAGTAGAATATCAACACTGCTGTCCTGAGGGGATAAGATAATATGTCAGATTGGGAACTCTGCAAGGAGAATATAGTTATTTTGAGATGGTCAGGACTTCTGGAAAGAAACCCTCTCCTCCTGCAGAACACCAACTGGAAGCTGTCACTCACTTATCTCATCAAAACATTCACAAGCTTGTACCACATGCAAACGTGCCAGATTCTGTAACGCATGTTCCTCCTGGTAAAAAACAAATGTTTCTTGACTCAGGGAGCAAAAAAAAGACAGACCAGAGAAAAATCTACTTTAAACTATGAACAGTATTCACAGACTTGGAAAAGTACATAATATCAGCTGCATGTTTTGGGCCACCACATGGCATTCTGATGGCTTTGTCTCTGTTACTTGTCTTAACATGAAGTCTCTGTCAGGAGAGTCCTTGCAATATTATTACAAGTATTTTTGTAGACAAGGATTTAATTCTTCTTAACTGGCTTGGCCAAGAATGGGAGGTTAAACAGAGTCAGCTGTGAGAGCTGGATAGCCTGAAAAGCTCCCAGTGTATCTTTTCAAGAGCAAAATCTTGCCCTGTACATCTGTAAAATACGGCATGATCCAGCCAGGACTTTAATTGAGTTCCGGAGGTCCCTAGGTGTGTTGAAAGGTATGTGACAAGAGTACAAGGAGATACCTTGGGTTTTTCTGATAAACTTCTACAGCTTCCTATTGTGCAATAGCTATGAAACAGAAAGGAAAGATAATAAATTATTGATCTCACATCTATTTCACTACTTGTGGAG
Organism: Pycnonotus jocosus; assembly: GCA_013400435.1. NCBI lineage: Eukaryota > Metazoa > Chordata > Aves > Passeriformes > Pycnonotidae > Pycnonotus > Pycnonotus jocosus. The sequence continues at coordinate 63,415 of VWYP01025303.1, read as the reverse complement.
CTGCCCTAGGTGCTTCTCTTTTTTCTGCAAAGTGGCTTAACAGATTTTCACAGCATGAAGGCTGAGCTCTGGAGCCAGGTGGAGATATCCTTGGGTAACAGAGAAATTTTAGACAGGACAGATATAGTCAAAGCTAACTCAACAAGTTAGCAAGACCAAACATCCTCTACAAATCCACGGAAGAATACACTGGAGAATGACAGTTCACTAGAAAGTAAATTACCTTGTTTATGTACACACACCAGCATTTCTGACATTTTTCTCCTGTGTTTTAAACCTCCCTTTTAATAAACCACTCATATTTCCTTTGCCTTGTGAAATAAATGGGCTTGATTAAGTGGTGGAGAATAATCAGACTTACACTTTCAGACACCTTACTGGGATGAACCCCAAATATCACATAGACTATGACAGAAAATTCTCTGTGTTATACTCCACCCCCCAAGCATTTCTGGTGTAGGAGCTCTCTAAAACAGACACCAAGAACTTGAAAAGGCATTTCTTTTCCTTGCCAAACCATGAACCACTAATAATTTCCATTCCTTTAATAATTACTTTTAACTTCCAGAAAAACACTTCACTGCAAGCAAAGATCAACTCAGGGTATATAGAAGGATTAAAACAGATGGTTTGAATTACAACCTATACAACAGTAACTATAGTTGACATCAGCATTTTTACTGAAGTAATTTCATAGACTATTAACTACTTGATCACTAACAGCAAATAATAAATAGATCACACTAACATTTATAGTTATTAGCTACATTTGCTTCCTTAACACTTGCTCTTTTTTCCTGTTAAAATAAATTATCACATTATTATGTGTTCAGTTTTAGCTACGAGGAGACCAGACACAAATTCAAAGCATATAATGACATTATTTTACTTGTACAAGTTTTTTGTTGAAGATTTACTATTTATTAAATACTATCTGTTTTTCCTGTTGTACAGTAGGCATAGGTAGCACACACGAAGTGTATTTTTAAAGCAACATGATGCACATGGTGTCTGCCTGCCAGGCACGTAATTGATCTTGTTATTTTGTCTTCACAAAGTGAAAACAGAGGAAGGTTCTTGCAGATAGGGATTCAAGGGTAAATTCTTGATCCAAGTCAGTTTTCAAATTTGCTTCTGAAGTTTCTGTGTCAGCCCTAAAGCCAAGACTACACATTTCTAGGGGAGTAATAAATAAATGAAATCCCACACCAAATACAAACTAAACCTATTTCCTTTCAGCATGTTTCTCTGAATATGCTCAGGGTGCAGGTTGGGATAGCCCACAGAAGACACACTCCTTGGTCTGGGTGTAAGGAAACCAGGCCCCAAAACATAAATTTGTGGTTAAATGTTTTATCATTAGTTATCATTTGTTAATTAGTTATCGTTTGTTAATTGTCAAACTAAAAGTTAATAGTTGATGTTCCTAAATAAAGTCTCATCCCTAGTTGCACTGCACCCACTCCCCCTTCCCTAGTCACACTGTATCCACTCCCCTAGCAGCATTGTATCCACTTCCCTATTCCCTACTGGCATTGTATCCACTTCCCTATTCCCTGCTGGCATTGTATCCACTTCCTGAGTCCCCTCGGGTATCACTTCCGCTGCTCCCATAAGGACATGCTCTTGAGATCGTATGTAAATGAAGTGTCTCCAGCACCCTCTACGACCCCCTAACAACGAGCCAACACCAAAGTAAGGACTAAGAGTGACCACCATGGGTCGGCAAGACTACGGCAACCCAGATTTGAGCCTTTTTTCCCAGTCACCATAACATCAGTAGTGACTGATGAGACAGACACCCCTAGACTACGAGCCATCAGCAGTCTTCCCAGGGACTCCCGTGAGGACGGAAGGCCCAGATCCGCCAGGTGACGGAACTGATCTCTTCCTCCTTCGAGTCGTCCAGGGAGCAGTGGTGGTGTGCGCGCGCCCCTCGAACCCCCGCCCAGGCTGTTTTCAATAAAGGCGTTCTAAAAGGAGAAGAAGGTCTCCTTGCCCGTTTATTTCACTGGGTGCCCCTGTAGTGTTTCCCTGGGCAGCCTCCACCCCACCATTCCAGCCGTGCCGTGTGGAGGGAGCCGTGTTTGCGCACACGGTTTGCTGCGGGGCTCCAGCAGCCCCCACGCCCATCCTTCCCCACCATCCCCTTGGTGCCCTGCAAAACTGCACTGCTTTCCACCCCACCCTGCCACACTGCTTTTCCAGCAGAACAGATCTCGATTTAATTCCTCCCTGCACCATCTGTAGACGGGAAATACCCTTGGATGTGGGAGCTCATTTGTTCCTTTTCTTCCCCTTTTGATCAATTCTTTAATCCATACAAGTCCTTCCATTTTATCCCTGGTGTTTTTTTAAGGAGCCTTTGTTTAAAGTGCTCTATCAAGGGCTGGTGTTTTTTCAAGGAACCTTTGCTTACAGTGCTCTGTCAAGGGCTCTCACAAAATCCACATGGCAGGGAATGAACAACTGTCTCCCTGACCAACTTAATGGAAATGAAACACAGGACTGAACTGGCATGAAGCATGGCTTTTTAGACAGTCCACCAACTTTATCAGCCTACATTATGACTTTTTGACACCCCTTTGCACCAAATGACTTAGCAGAAGACAATTAATTATCTGCAAAACCCCAAACCCCTGTACTTCTAAAAAAGAAAAACTTCACTGCATTATGAAGGAAGAATTCAAAATCCCTAGCAGAGTGACAGTCTGTTAGATGTTCTGAAGAAAACTGTCCATTGCTGTTGCTGATATACACTTGATTATGCTTCTACAAAAGGCAAGAATAGCAAGCAAAGCAGAGAAACTTCCATCTTGTTAAGTAGCAGGACCTGTTCCAGGTCCAGCAGCTAGAGAGTCCTACTTGTAGTTTGCAGCTCTGCCTCTCACCTACTGCATCATTCTTCCATAGTTCATTCTGGGCACCTCTTCAGTAGTACAGAAGGGAAATAGATTATGCCAGAAATTTTTATTCTCCAAGGAGAACCTTGCCAGAAACTTGTGGAGGGTCACACCACAGCCAAGCTCCCCAATGGTATCTCATTCCTCTTTCCATCCTCAGAAACTGGTAATCACATGGGAACCAGTTTACCGCGGCAGAATGTAACAAGGAAGACCGGAGCAGTTGCCAGGGCTGGAAATAGGGGAGTCTCTGGAGCCCAGCAGACCAAAAATTCCTCAAGGCACATTTCAGATAATGGCTCCAGGTCCAAAAGTACCCAAATGTGCTTAAAATTCTGCTGCAACCCTGAGAATCATCCAGTGCTGCTGCAGGTGATGGCCAGTGCAACGCTGTCAGAGTCACTCTGTGTAACTCAAGAATGGCATCCTGTGAACTCCTGCTCTAGAATGTTTCTCGTTCACCTCTGATCCCTTGGAACAGTTGAGGGGAACACCCAGTTGTGCCAAAATATTGCTGAGGTGCACAAAATACTATCTCATTTATAGTGATAGAAGCTCAGTGTGTTCTTCAAACTCCAGCTACACTTTTACTCAGTTTCCAGTACAACCCCCACTGTCACAGCACGGAAAGGGAATGTGTAACATTGCAAAGAGTCTCCTGGTTGTAAAAATCTCTTGTGTTTTAAATCAGTAAGTGCAAGCTACTGCACAGTAACTACATCATTATTTAAATTAATGAAGAAGTCACCCTTTTTCAGGAGCATTTCATTACATACTATGAATACACAGCAACTGGAGGTTCTTTTTCCTGTTAGAGACGGATAGTATTGAAAGAAATTTGCTCTCTGTGTATTTTACTGCATGGAACGATTCATTATAACTCATATAGTCTGCTTTTATAATACGGACTAGTATTTATTTGCTAGAGCTATTTTTCCTACCCCTGGTGCAGTTAGTTTATTAACTGCATTGATTTGTCTAGTGCACTACACACTGTTTCTCTAATTCACATTAAATACACAATTACATTTAAAATACAAAGTGAAGTTAAAGGGAAGTCTGTAACTAGGAATTTTCTCACCTGTTAGGTTCTTAGATAGCGGTAACAAACTGCTGTGCATGGTTTTGCATAATTTCCATCACCTGATCTTCCTCCACAAATACACAAGGCTTCACTGCATTTGTGTTTCAAACTGGCCTCACTTCTCTGAAAGCAAGCCACAAGTGGCCACCATCATTCAGTGGTTCTGGGCGCTGCTCTGTCTTGCTGGAGGAGCAGCAGCTCTGGTTCACAGGAGGACCAGTGTGTGTGTTGGTGGCTAGGCTGCAGTCTGTATGTCTGCCTGGGAGAGCAAAGACCTGCTGGGATCACAAGCTTTGCCACTGGGAGGGAGAAGGACTGACCTCTCCTTCTGACTACATCAGGCACTAACCACTGATGAGTTGCTAATTCTTGCCAGTTGCCTCAAAACACAGCAATCAGAGGACAGCAAACTGGCAAGTCTGTGTTTAACAGAGAAGAAAATATGATAGCAACAAAAGAGTAATGAAGGAAATGCACACGATAGTAGGAATATTAAGCATGACAGAGATAACTGGATGGGGAAACTTTGTCACGTACGTTATTTTACAGGGTGTCTGATTGAAGCTGATTGTTCATGTAGTGTTTTTGTCAGGCTTGTGGGTAAAGATATTCAAAAGCCTGAAAATCTTCAGTAAAAGCTGGAGTCACAGATGTGGTTTGGGGGACAGGACAAAGGAGACGAATTTCTGAATCCCAGGTTAACATTTAAACCATTGGATCTACTCAGACACAAGTTTAAACACAGGCACTTAGAGGCAAAATTTCAGGCTTCAAATACCTTAAAATGTTTTTTATTTTCTGAGTTTTCTTATAAAATATAGCCCTGTCTGCAATTAATTTTCAGCATGTGTTTTCCACATTTAGAAATACCAAGCTGTTTTCTGTTAAAGACAGGCAAAGTGAACTCCTTCCTTCTCCATAAGATACTGTCACACAGGCCCAGACAAATGGTTTACCTGAAATATATACTACTGGGTAGGAAGCAAGAACAGTAAAACTAACTCAGAACTGCACTTTCTTGGCCTTCCCTCAGATTTTTCTGCTAGTCATCAAAGCCATTCTTAATCCCAATGGAAAGTGATGATGGAAATACTATTTTTCTCTCTGCCAAAATGAATCTTCTCTTCAGCCGAAATGGCTTAGCCAGATCACAGTGGTATAACTTACACTTCTCTCTGCCAAGGTTTCTGATTCTGGCTCTTGGAATGTGTCTGTAGCAATTTCTTCTACATAATGGAACACACTTTTTGCTCAGAAACACTTAAAATAGGCAAATAGGGCAACTATTCTAAAGGCTGTGTTTTCAGGTGGAAGTTTTAAACCTGCCTTCTCAACAGTTCTGTCCCCATCCACATACACCAAGATGCACCACAATGATCATGGTTTTCAGCTTCTCAGATTTCACTGCCACCTCTGCTTGGACTTGTGTTCCATATCTAGCTGCATTTAACTGAGAAAACAGGCAAAACAGAGAAAGGCCATAGCAAAGATGAACCAAACTAAAAGAATTCTAAAAGAGAAAATGGCCAATATGAGTGAATGACTACCAACTATATCATGGCACTACTATTTACCAAGAGAAGGCATAATGTTTGCAGCTTCAGTTAAGATTCTGTCCTTCTGTTCCTTCCTAACAAGATTAAGATGGTAATATATGCAAATATGTCTAGTCTTCACGATTATGAAAAAAACACTTAAAAAACTCCAAATACCTGAGAAATGGTTTGTCACTGACTGCATCCATAAAATTTGAGTTCACCTAAATCACAAAACATATTTACAGACAAGACCATTTTTCTGAATGGTTCAGGCCAGGTACTTCCTGACTAAATGAACCTGTGGATGAATTTCCCTGTCCTAGAAGAGAATATGCTGCCATTCAAAGACACCTTTCTGCTTATTCTAATTCTAGTAATTCCTTCACGTATCACGAAAGTCTTTAGATAACATCTGTCTGCTATTAAACTTCATTGTGACAGCAATACCTCAAGTGCTCTCCTGTCAATTCAGTGAGAAGATCCCTCACCTTGGCAGAAGCAGAAAACCTACAGTGTGGCTGAGCAGCTATGGCACTACCCAGAAAAACACAAACAGAATTATGCACATTGAAACAAGGCAGGTGCAAAGATGAGGCTCAGTTCAAAATAAAGACACCTAAATTTAGCTCCCTGTATGCCACATAGGGCAAAATCCAGTTCCTAAACATCTGTAGCTATCTCTGACTGCCCAGGATACTCTACCTGCCTTCCAGCTTCTGCTTAAAAGGCACAGGTGTGCTATCTACAAGTTTTATGTAGACTTTTAGAGTACCTAGAGGATTTCTCTGTGATGAATCTTATCCTTCAATGTCCAAGCTCCCAACAGTCAATACAGAGTTAGTCAAACCAGACCCTGGGACAAAGAGTAGCTGATAGAGTTGATTTAATTGCCTGGAAAGAGATGGTAATTATGTATCAGATACCTGGCCTTAACGTTTTAATAGAGCTCTGTAAGCTTCTGACCCTCCCAGGAAGATGCAGATGTCCTGCAGGTCCTCTGCATCACTGGGAGTCCTGCACAGGAGTCTTGGCTGCTCAGGCACTTCTTTAATGATGCTGAAGTCCTACGCAGGGGCTTTGGATTCAATCTCCAATTCTACTACTGGAGCACTGGTACCCAGTGCACACATACAGATAGATGGTTTATCATCAATATGCACACAAAAAATCAAAGTACAACAACACACACCACTAAAACAAAAAGACATCCTGATGGAAATAAAAATTGGATTGGATTTGTTTCAGAAAGGAAAATAACTAAATCTGTTTCTTAAATAAAAGCTATGCAAATAAATATTTGAGCATAGCAGATTCATAAAATAATTTTAAAAGTTGTGATGAAAAATATATATACATTTTTCAAACCCAATTAGATAAAATGAACAATAATTTAAGGCTTGTTGCCCTTAAAATTGTCATTGTACAAAGCCAGTTCACTCAAAGTTATTTTTCTTGTGCTATCATTAAATATGAATGCCCTTCTCAGCCTGTTTCAGAGGATGAATTAACATAACTGTAATAGCCTGAAATGAACTTTGATCTAGAATAAAAATGTGGTAAAAGACAGTTCCCACTTTTTTCACTGGGAAGAAATTAATTTTGCAGCTGCTTGAACTTATGTATTATTTTATTACCTGAGTCTAATTTCCAGTTTATTTCTCTATGTCCTTATTTGACTTACACTCATCAGTTGTAGAGAAGGAACAAGCAAACAATATCACAACTTCCATTTCGCTTCCTAAACATATTTCAGTCTATGTCTGGAGCAATTCCCCTCAACTGCTTCTGATGTCAGCAGGTACAGTAAACCAAAATACCTTGGTGAATTCTGGATATGGTTTCGAAACACCACAGTTACATTAAAGTAAAATCTCAAATACAAACTGTGTATTTGTACACAAATATTAGCTTTTATTTTTTCTGAATTATAATTGATACTGTACAGATGTACATCTGCTTATGAGGCAGTACTCTTTCTTGTTTATGTACCTAATTAAATAAAGTAAACTAAAATGTCAAAATCACCCAATTCCCCATCTTCAAAGAAACGTAGAAGCCTAATTCTGCTGACAAAAACGTCTTAATTAGCTGTGAAAATGGGCCTTGTCCTTTCCAATCCTGGAGGCACAAATCCGTTTACCTATGCACTTCTTAGAAACTACCTTCCTGTGATTCTGGCCTTTACTTTCTTTCTACCACTGCCTCTGTTCTGCCCTTGTCACTGTACACCAGGCAGCTCAAGGACACGGACAGCACGTGGGTCAGGAACCCTGGCGAAAAGCTGCAAATCCCAGACCTGCTCAGCCCTCAATTACAGCCAAAGACTGGGGTCAGTGGACATGCTTGGCCACTTCAAGCATCACCCTCTCAGAGACAGTGGGAACCCCTCTCACTTCATGCTAGCTGCAGTCTCAGTTTAGAGAGCTGGAAGCTCTTTGCAACAGGAGAGCACGAAAAACAAACTAAACCAATAGAAAGCCTCCAGAAGAACTGGATACCAGCCTGGAGACAGCAAATAGGTGAATAAATGTCCAATACCTAATCTCAAATGTTGTGCAGTTGCCTGGCCAACTGCTGGCCTCACATGCTTCATCCTGCCAAAAGGAAACTTGTATGGGATTTCAGTCTGTCTAGGGTGGATCTGATCCCATGGCACAAAGCCAGATCCAAGCACTCTCTTGTAAGGCTGAACTTAAGCTTTGTTTATTTTCAAGACATAAAAGCATCCCATGTACAAGTCTGTATTACATTAGTTCAGTACTGGGCTTTGGTACAAGACTACCAAGCATACGTAATTTTTATTTCTTCTGCTTCCAGAAGAAATAGAACTACTGACGTCAAATTTTTAGGGAATCATGACACCACAGATCCTGTCCCAGGCAACATATCAGATATGGTACAAGTATAGAGCACATTTAATTAAGTTTATATGAAGGTCTCAGCAAGAGAGCTGGGCAGAGCACTGTCAGATTGTCAGGATTCATGACCTGAGTGGGGCTGGATCTTCATGAGAACTTTTGTAGATATGAGCACATTCACATGGGAGAAAAAAACAAAAGAAACACGTAATAAAGGGACCTTGTCTAATACTCTGTCCTAAATCACAAGAGAATAGCAAATGGATATTCTTCCATGCTGTTATCTCAAATACCCCTGTTCAATTTATACTGCCTTCTCTGACATTCTCAAATGAGCATGTGCCCAACTCAGAATTAATGTGTCAAAGAATTAGAAGCAAATTAGTCATTAGCAATCACTAAACAAAGTGATTCCCTTCACATACACAATCTTTAATAGTACAACAAATCAGGACATAAATATTTAGTACTGTGTCTTGTATTTAAGCACAGAAACAACCAAAATATTTTTTAATTTTTTGGTCCTGAAGGTAATCTCATGGATGTAACTATTTCATCAGCATAGACAAAGTGACACAAAGATGATGCTGTGGTCAAGTTTTATTTATAACACAGATTTTTACTGCAGTTAGGACATCTGGACCACAGCTCATCTGCCAAGGATCATATAATCTTCATGTGCTCTTAAAACTCAAGAGAGAAATCAGTTGGTCCAATAGATTGCCTTAGGGATTATTTTTGACTGT
>VWYP01025303.1:7713-43042 GCA_013400435.1 Pycnonotus jocosus | reverse complement strand
TTACAGTCTTGTGGATACACTGCCTGCCATCTCAACAGCACAAAATAAAGCTGTAGTGGATTAAAAAAATACCAAACCCAAACCCAACAAACTGATAGTTTGCATTAAGACAGAAAGAATTACAATTAAAAGAAACTCATCTAAAACACTAAAGCAACTATAAAAACCTTCTTAATAAGTGTATAGCTCTTTCACAAACAATAGGAATGAACTGTGCTCTTTAGCTGTGGTAACACAAATGTAGTGGATGCAAGCCTATCATACCACATACACCACTTTTCAAATGTCAGAGACAAAAGCAATCCTAGTTCAGCATTGCAACCTTTGGTTTTAGACACATAAAGCACATGAACTTCGTACTGATCAGCTCAAAATGCAACATTATACAACAAAGAGGTGCTACAACAGAGCTGCCCACTGCAAAGCTGCGTGGCTGGCTAATGGACAGCATGTCTGCCTCCACTGATTTTATGACTTCCTTCTCTGCAGGAACTCCATCACAATACCAGCTCATTAAAAAAGTGAAACTTTGGAGCACATTCAAGTGTTCATTAAAACCGAGGGCTGCATTCACATTTTTTTCCATTGCAGTTACTGTTATTTTACACAGGACCATGAGAAAATAGATATTTACAGATAAAATTCACAAAGTACCAGATCCTGGGCCTTGATCCACAACCACTCTAAGTATTTCTCAGACACAAACCCACTCTGTGCTGTCTATTCACAAATATAAATCCCATACCAAGCTAGATCTCAGACACACAGTCCAAAAAAAGCAGCGGAATAAAGGGCAGGACATTGGAGGGAGTTTTGTAAAGCCCTGCTGGGGGATCTTCTCATCTAGCACATTACCCAACTCCTCTGAAGTCTGACCAGCAGCCTTGCTCAGTACATGTTTTTATACTGAAGCAGGGAGCAAGGCTGCTTGCACAGATTCCTGCCAGCAAAAGTCTAAGGAACTGTCTCTCTCTCCCTTTAATCAGGACACCACTAACCACCCTCATATCACTCAGCCCTGGTATCTGAATGGCAGCTTCACCCACATGGCCATGTGAAAAGTGTCAGCACGGAAGGGAAAGAGTGGGACTGTTTCTTTTCGTAGTTCTTGTACTGAATAAATTTAATATGACAGAAAGCCGTATTTCTGTAGACATCAAAGGCTTCCATCTCAAGAAAAACTTTAAAAAATGTAAAATAAAAAAAAATACATTTTATACGTAAAAAGTTTTTACCTTTTTTTAAGAAGTCATTAGCAATGACATAATCTGCTCCTAAAATATGTTACGACACTTGCCAATCACACAAATCTTGTAAAAGCCGCCATGTTCACATAAGCATGATGAGACTGATTGCTCTTAGGTTTGACACAAATTGTATAGCAATATTCAATAAATCACTTCCTCATAGCATTTCCCAACATTATCATAACTGTGGAATATCACAGTAGACAGAGTTTTGAATTGCCCTCATGCATTAATCTGTCCTTATTTTCAGTTCACTTGTTGCACACAAGTTTTTCTTCAGTAATCAGACTTGATAGCAGGTGACAAGATTCATATACTTAAAAGAATAAAAACCAGTCACACTTTAATGTAAAAGGTTTAAATTCTCCTCTGGTAACACCATATCAACATTACATCAAATATGACAAGCACTGTGCAAATAACAGCATTTCCTAAGGACTGGGATCTTTTGCTCCCCTCTGAAAGTTCATAATTATTAGCCTTCATTTACAAACAGGAATGTGAAACACAGCAAGGTTACAGAGGGTGACAGAACCCGAGTGAGTCTGTGGTGGAGCTCAGAAGCAAGACTAGATGCTGTGCCCAAGCTGTGTCCTTTCAGGGCTAGGCTGCTTGCAAAGGAATCAGGAATGGGCAGTTTAGCTGTGGATCAAATGGCTCCCCGGGCATGGAAAGCCAGGGAAACAGAGCACAGAAACAGTCTTCTGTATGCTTTTTTGGCCATGTTTCAGCTATAAAATAAGAGAAGTCATTCATAAAGTGTTTTCCAGGTGTGCTGAACTCTGTATGAAAAGGCATGGAAACCACAACAAAGAAGGCTTTTTGGTTAAGGACTTCACTAATGACTAATTTATGCATACTTTACAAACATTTTTACAAGTAACTTTTCACTATTCTGACCTTCTAATTTTCTTGGTGAAATTGGCGTAGACAAATATCCCAAGCAGAGATATGTATCTCTGCTTGAATGGATCTAGAGGTGCAATGAATGAAACTAGAGTTCTACCATCTGGTTTCAGAAACATTAAAAACACAGAGATAGGATAGCAAGTTTTACCTACTGTTATTGTAACCAAAGCTAAAAGTATCTAGAATTTCTGTTCTATTTAATGACAGTACAACTGTGTGCACTTAGACAGGAATAGCCATTTCAAGTCTCATAAAAGTGCTACAGTACACAGATAGCAGCTGTAAAGTCTCATGCAGCAATTTAACACCAGATAACAGCTTTTCAGCTTCTTGCCAGGAGCAATCACAGGTCTGAATCCCTTCCACAATAGCATATTTCTGTGATGTTTGATTCAAATTTACCCCACTGTATTCTGATTAGGCTTTTAGTAATACATGAAAGAACCAATTATTAAACGTGAATTAGAACCAATACACACATTCAAACTCAATGACAATTATAAGTGTCATTTAAATAGTGATTTATCACTGTTTATCTACAGTGTTCTGATAGGCATTTTCACATTCTCCCTCACACATGAAATACAGATTTTTTTTTTTCTATTTGTTTCAATAGCATGCATTTAAAGTCAGGCAATTAATATCCTAAATAACACTCTATGTTGGAAATGGCTTGTTAAAATGCAATATGATTTTTTCTCTGACAAGGAAAAATGGCTTTTAACCACTTTTAAGAGTCATCTAGCCCTCTGTCTCAAATGCTCGCTACTAGAGGTTGACAGAAGGGCTTGAAGTCATCAATTTAATCAGGACTGAATCTGACAGCCTTTACTCATATATGTCTTTTGTTTTGCATATTAAAATATGACAATTAGATCCCAATCCGAACTTTGTATAATGCATATTGTAATTATCACCTCCTGCAGGAATGAATCCTAGGATCTGTGTGGATTATCTGTAGAGCATTAAGGGATACTATTGATCAATCTGCTTAGCCAACATGGGTTATAAAGTCACTTACAGGTAAGAAAAATTATTATACTACCTCAAATGTCAGCAGGGGATGGACGATGCTTCACGCCTCCCTCAGCTTGACTGCAAATCACGACCTTCTCCAGCCATCCCAGCACCTACAGGAAAACAGGAGAAACAGACAGGAGATGAGTCCTGGAACAGCAAAGGTCACCTGCAGTGGGAGGGCAACATGACAAAATCCAGTATGTGTCCAGGTCTTGCTGTCCCTCCAGGAAGGCCAGCAGCAGGGCAGTCTGCTTGGCGGCCCTGAGAGCAGCACCTGGGCTTCTCACTCAAACTGCAGCCGTGGCCTGGAAACCCGTGTCACCGAGGGCCTGCCAAGCCACAGCACCCCGTGCTAACCTTGGCATTAAAATGAACACACATCTAAATGGCAATGAGAGGTCAAGGTGACTGGTCAGCTTATTCTTAATGCACAGTCCTGGTGAAAATCAGCTGCCCTGGAAGCAATCCCTGGACCCTCAAGAGGATGAGCAGTATCTCACTACTATTACTACAACAACAACTACTACTACTACTACTGTTACCACCACCGCTTTACACCATAAATAACAGCACAGTAACTTATAAACTGGTGAAATTAAGAAAATAACATTTCACTTTCCTCTAAAAGGACAGTGTCTAAGTCTCAGGAAGGTAGCATGCTGATTAAAAAAAAAAAAGTAGTATGTTATGTTCTGAACTCCTAAGCACATTTTCGCCGCCATGATATTTTGGCACAGCAGCGGCATCCAAAACAGTTCTGAACTATTAGCATTTCTGTGTTTAAGAAAAATAACATAAATTCAACATGAAAAGTTACTCCTTCCCAAGGATGCAAGTCACCTTTTAAAAGCATTTTAAAAAGTCAGCTATGGTGCTCACATTATTTGAATAATTCACAATAATCTGGTTTCTAGTGGGTGGGACTACAAAAAGAATACCAGATTTCACAGTATCAAGCTCTTTAAAAAAACAAGAAAATAAAGTCAGTCTGCAAAACCCCACAAATAACATCTAAAGAACTACTGTGTACATGCAAACTGAATGCCTAGGGTCACACTGCCCTAGCCTGAACAAGAAAAAAGTAACACTTTAAAAGTAAAATTTCCTTTACTGAGTTAGCACTAGTTGAAAAAAGAGCAGCAAGAATAATTCTGTATCCCCAGAATTTCCTACCTGTCACGTGGATAATTTTAATGTACTGATAGATCACTAAACAATGGAAAGCAAAATGTGCTTGCAAGTGATAATTTCATCAATATTTCTCTGTAATTCTTCTATACTGCAATGTGCAAAAGGCTGTCGCCTCTGTATTTATACTAAAAAAACCCAAAACAATACCCTCCCCAACTGCCAAATGAGAAAATCTTTCAACACAGAGAAAAACTAAACAGACGTTTAGTAATAAACGGAAAGCCCTTTCCATGCAAAAGCATAGAACTACTATAAAATAAATCATCCTTTGTATGGTTATCCAAAGTAAAACCTGTAAGTTAACTGGATTCCCTCCTGGTTCACATCATAAAAGAAGGGGATTAGACAAGTCCCTACGTAGGAAGTCTTTACGTTAGTCTGCCCCATAATATGCACAGACAAATTCTATTACACTTTTTAGACAGGGCCAGCTCACATTCCAGCAGGCTGAGAATATAACTGATTGTGCCCCCCATTCATATGTAATTCTACAAGGAGTCTTGTGATAATTTAATTTCTGACTTTTGAAAAAACTCTCAATTTCAGACAGAATAACTGAGCAGTGAGCCACAACTCTATTTTCCAAAAATAAAAGGACAGTTTAGTAGTGTAGAACAAAGTTATAAAGTCTAAGCCAGCTGATGGCTGAAGTGAGCTACTTAGGACCACTGACAAATTACCTTTTCAAAACACTCGCTATGGCATTAAAAAGGGGAAATGACCTTTATATGACAAAGTCAGAATCCTATTACAATAGGACAGAAAAAATTATTCCAGTAGTCCTTCCAAAACATTTTGAAATCCTGCTCAGAAGAAAATATCTCTCAGCTACTTTATGGGCAACAAAGGGAAATGTCCTAACTTCTGATTACCTGATTGTACTCAGAACATTTTGTTTCACTCTTGGCAGCTGTGGTGATGTGCTCCAAACCCTGCTGTTTTCTGCCTGTGCAACAGCCACCCAGGGTGGTTGTGACAGCTACATCTGGCTCACAGATATCAACACAATAGTTGAGGGCCATAAATCTTGCTTGACACCGAAGGGCCGTGAGTCTTGTTCAACAGCTGAGGGCTAGTTGAGCATGCGCCAAAGGGAACATGGCTGCTGTGCAAATATGACCATAAGTCAATCATCTCACTCCATAAACAGTGGACAGTCTGAGGCTGGTTCAGCCCTCCTGCACAGAAGGGGCTGTGTGCCAGGAGCTCCCTTTCACCATGGACACCCCTCTACATTACTGCTTGGGGTTGAGAGATTCCTTGCCTTAGAAGATTCTCAGTAAGTGATTAGTAACACACTAAACTTTGAAAACTTACCGAAATGACATAAAATATTGATTGTGCACACACAATCCTTTAGCCATAAAGTGCTGGCCAAGTCTGGGACTAAGCCTGGATCCAGCCACAATTAAACTACAATCAGAAAACTTAGAACACAGGAGTCCTTTCTGAACCTTATGACTCAGCAAGATGGTCTCCTGGACAGTTTTGTCTGACCTCACACTCCGTGCAGTAAACAATCAAGTATACCTTGAATACTGTTAAACTGCTGACGCATTTACTGCCAAACTTTGTTAAATCGCTGTTTTACATCAATAAAGACATTGCTGCTTCTCTCTTGCAGGTGAAGTGCGTCACTCTATCTGTGGCAGCAGCAAGGGGTGATAGCACAAAAAATGCCAGCAGCAACAGTTTAGAACAGCCAAACAAGCACAATATCAGCTATATTTGCACTTGGCTCTGAAAGTACCTTATGTGTGAAAAACAGGCATTACTGTACCTAAGGTAATAAGCCAGATGTTAAAATGACTAGCACCCTCCCTTTAAAATGATTCTTGGAAAAACTGCAGCTTTGCAAAAGGGATTCACATGAAAACATAGATTCACGTGAATAAGTAATACAGGTGAAGCTTTTTTTTTTTTTTTTTTAGAGACATGTATTTTGTCAGAAGCACATTTGATTACTGTAGTCCACAAGGCAAACAAAAGGATTACAGCACTGACCTGATAGGGCCCATGCAAACTAGCTTGTTTCACAAAATAAGAAACAGACTCAGACTCATCAGTGCCTTGATTGGGATGTGAGGATCTTTGCCCATTATTATCATCTCATTATGCCCCAAGCTAAGCTACCAAAAAATAATAATCTGGACAAGATGAAATGGACAGATGTGCCAAAAGTCCTTTCAGCCTTCAAAAAAGCATTTAAGGAAAGGTCCAGTGCTGAAAAAAAAGCTGGAAAGGCTTTTGAACCTGTCCCATGTAAAATTTTAATGATGAAGTACAAACTAGTGAAATGTACTGAGAACTGGATGAAACGCCCAGCTCAAAAGATTTCAACCAGTGGCAAAAAGTCCTGCTGGGGCACAGCCACTAAAGAAGCAGCCCAAGAGTAAATGCTGCTTAAATTAAACCTTTTTCATTGAAGAGGGGACAAAATAGTGGAAGAGACTGCTTAGAAGTTGTGGAGTCCAGGGCTACTCAAAACTCCAATGGACTCAAAGCACAACTGCATTAATGAAATCTTGCTCTGAGGACAAGGGTTAGACTAAATGATATCCAGGCATCCTTTGTAACCTCAGTAATTCCATGATTCCACAATTCTGTGTATTTACATATGTAACTGAAAAGTTGCAGGCAGAAGACAAAAAGAGAGGAGGGTATAAATTACATACTTTGGAAGGAAGATTGCAAACCCTGTGATTGCATGGGACATTGAAAACGAGTGGACTATTTCCAAGCAGACATGTGATATGGATTCACAAGTCCTACAAGATTGTCCAGGAGTTCCGGCTTCTCCATTATGCTGGGCTACCAACACACACATCAGAGGATTCCTGGCACATGTGAAATACAGCACGTATTTCCAGAGCATTTATCCTTCTGAGATTTGATCTAAGCAATCCTAATTGTCTCTTTATTCTATTTCTCCTGTATTTTATTTCTTTCCACTTCCAGTTAAACCACTACTCTACACCTTAACTCAAAGAAAAACAAAACAATTTGCCTGAGATGTAATCTAATTTTATCTCAAAAGAACTTTCTTTTGCTGGATTGCATCAGTCAGGATGTGTGATGCTGAGAGTCTTGAACTACTTTTTCCTAAACATTTTGAAAGTATTTCTCTCAAACAGAAGGAAAAATGGACTCTTCACATGAATTTTTAAATCATTCCATTTTATGGCAAGTTGAACACGAGCCAGCAATGCCCCGGCAGCCAAGAGGGCCAAGCGTGTCCTGGGGGCATCAGGGACAGCATCATCAGCTTGGCAAGGGAGGGGATTGTCCCCTCTGCTCTGCACTGGGGTGGCCTCACCTCCAGTGCTGGGGGCAGGTTTGAGTGCCACAGTATAAGAATGACATCAGATTGCTTAAGTGCGTCCAGAGAAGGGTGACCCAGACGTTGAAACCCCTTGAGGGCAAGACTTAAGAGGACCATTTGATGTCAGCTGGCTTGCTCAGCTTGGAGAAGAGAAGGCTGAGTGGGGACCTGGTAGCAAGGTACACTTTCCTCATGGGGGGCAGAGAAGGGGAGGTGCTGATCTTCTCTCCCTGATGACCAGTGGCAGGACACAAGGAAGTGGAATGAAGTTGCACTGGGGAAAATCAGGTATGACATTAGGAAAAGCTTCTTCACTGGGGAAGTTCAGGTACAACATTAGGAGAAGCTTCTTCACTGAGAGGATGGTTGGTCACTCCAATAGGCTCCCCTGGTCATGGCACCAAATCTGTCAGGGGTCTAAGACAATGCTCTTGGTTATATGGTTTAGTTCTACATGGTCCTGAGAGGGGCAGACTTGGACCTGATGATCCATACAGGTCCTTTGAAACTTGAGGTATTCTGTGATTCTGTGCTCTTTCTTAGGCTCAAACTTCTTACCTTCCAACTTGTAAAGGGGTTTCACATCCTCAGCTGAAATAATGTTCTGCAACTGTGAACTTACTCCTTAAATTCTCTCATCAACTTTCACCTCTGCACAGGAATTCCCTGAATTCCTTCAAGGAAACACTGAGAAAACACATCAGACCCTCCATCATCATTCCCTTTTTCTACTATTCAGATAGCAAAAACTTTGAATCTGTTTAACCTTTACACTTGTCTTACCAATCTAATCTGGACAAGGGATCACATTCTAGTTCCAAATCACAGTCTTTTTCCCCCCATCTCAATCTATTCATATCCTTAGGAGTCTAACAATAAATCTTGCCCTTCATGCTTTAAATACTTCACTGAACCACATTTCTGTTCTTACAGACTTGGCAGTCTTTGTCTTTTTGACATAACAATAACCGGAACATTTTCTTAGCAGCACTAAGCTGAGTAACAACTGATTATTTTTTGGCACTTACAGTAGGATAAAAGATGAATTTGTGTTTTCCATTGCATTATGGTTACAAGTGTATATGTGGACAGGATAGCTCAGGAGGTCTACACTGCAGTGCAAGGCCAAATATAGGAATTAATAATCTTCTTTGTCCTTTTAAAAGAAACCATCAGTATCGTAAAGGATGCAAACAGAAATTCAAGGAATTTCACTTGACAAACAAGATAACTCTTGTGGTATCCAGAAATTCAGACTGCCTTGCTAAAGTGAAATATGTCATATTCCCAGATACAGTTACTTATCTTTTTGTGCTGGAGGAATGTTATGAAGAATAGTTTAGTCAATGTTTATAGAAAATATTTTGAGATCTGGGCAGCTGGAAATCCAGAACTCTATTAGCTGAAACTGTTGCTGACATATCAGTAACTTAAAAGGAAAAGTCTTTTGATAAATTAACAGGAAAATGCCAAGGAAAAGATTAGAAAAAAGATCTGTTATTGGATTATGTAGACGGTTCTTATGTCCACACTTAAGAGACTAACAAACTTCAAAAGAGCACGGACCTAAAAATATTGTTTGATGTCTGGAGCACCTTCTTATAATCAAGGCAATATCCAGTTAATTGAGAAAAATACATAATGGATATCATAATCCGTGTGTGGAAGAAACAATAAGCACTAGACTGCTCTTTAATGAAATAAGAGATACTGAAAAATCAAAAATATATAAATAAGGAACAAAAAATCTTTTACAAGGCTAAAACAAAATGAAAACTGGAATTTACTAGAAGATGAATAATATTAATTTTGAAAAATCTCCATCACTTCAACTTGTTTTTTCAAGTAAACAAATTATTGGGTACAAGTAACTGGTGACCTGTGTAACAGAAATGGAGAAACTCAGGCAGTGCAACACTGTCAGACATTATCTGGTCCAATCCCATTCTTCACAGCCAGATCAATTCATGCAATTAATGCAATTCAATTAATCTACTTTTTGATTATTGAAATATTGAAATATTTCTCAACAGTCACATAAAATGTCAATTGATATGGAAAAACAAATCTATTACTACTAACTAAAGCAAGAATAAAAACTATGGTTCATGGAACTAAGACTGTACAAAGGGAGAAGAAAGAAAATACAGAATTTTTGCAAATACAGCAAATTAAGAAAAGAACCCGATAAATGTGTGCTGCCAAAACTGTCAGCACTCTAAGAAAAGAGTGTATAGAATGACTTGGCAAACTGTTAATACAGAAACATACAAACAGTATTTATTGGATAAAAAAAGCTTATGACTAGCCAGCATAGTGGGTAAACACTTTAGGCTTTGAAGTACAGGGTTTATAATTCAGAGATACAAATGTTATTTTAGGCTTACTGGTGCCTTAGTATGTAACTCAGGCAAAGATGAAACCTCCATCGTTCCCATTTCCCCTCTGCTTTTTGAAATGGTTTAATCTTAGCACACTGTTCTTGAGAACAAAGGAGGGAGATCTAGGGGATAGCAGCCAATGCACCCTATCTCCATCACCGCTATGTTTGAGTTTACTTTGGCTGTTAAGCCTTGCGGCTGCTACCCAAAGCATTCCTAATTTTTAAATGACTGGCTTTAACAGTTCTACAAATTGGTCAAATTCAAACAAAGCATTACCTGTCAGCAGCCACTTTCTTCAACCTTCTCTTCACTCAACAGCAAATACAAAAAGTCCACTTTGTTGTCATATCCCAAAACAGCTACTCCGTTTCCTGCCTCATTGTCACTTCTTTTTCCTCAAAAAACCTAACATTTGCCATTTCAGCTTAGCAGGGTTCAGATTTCACTGACATGAGAAATGTAACTCTTCATGAGTTATGGAGTATTTTGAGTTTCATTCAAAACTTTCCTTATACATGGCATTACTGGCCCGTGTCACCCATGGAAAGAGAGATCCAGAAGAGATATTCTGTCACAAATCCTGAAGCCTATACAGCAAGGACACTTTAGAGGAGATTTTGTATTTTTCTTCCATTATATTTTAAATATTCTATTCACTCAAAATTATGTAGCATAATGAGCTGATCTTTCTCCACTTCTGAAGTGTGTTCTCAGCTTTTCAGTCCTGAACTGCACTTAGTCAGAGCTGCTGCAGGGTCAGGGAAATCTGGAAGTCGCGTGGCTATGCAGAGCAATGTGTAAAACCTACACTGCTGTGCACACAGCTCCAAGGTCTGCATGGCTGTGCTATTAAGAAGGAGCTCCTGTGAAGAGACTAAGCATTAAAGAAAGGGCTTTACAGGAGTTTGCTAGGAAGAAAGGTGTTGAAGTCAGCCAGGAGTGAAATGGGTGGCTGGGAAGTGCACAGACATATAGGGCTGAAGGGCTAAAATACAGCCCTTCCATCCATTCTAGATCCCCAGCCAGGGGCTGAGTTAGGCATCCAGGCCTCACCAGCTGTTCCTGAAGTATGCTGAGATATTTGTGGCCTCAAATGCTGCTGGAATATCAGTGAATGTACTAATCATACTCAAAATAAATGTTTTGTTAATATAAAATACTGGTCTTAATTTTGTTCATCAACAATTATACTGCGGTATCATGTAACAGGCAAAAAGAGTCACTAAGATTTATGTTTTAGTTGTGGCTTTTCTATTGCCCTCTGATGCAAGCTACGTATGTACTTTATGTATTTTAATATTCTAAACATATTTCTATTGTGGTAATCCTCCACAATTTTGGAAAACAAATACTCTTAATGCTAGAGAGCTGTCGGTTTAACAAAGCCACAAGAGCCATATATGCTGTGGCTTTTAATAGCTGTTTTCCAAACTCTAAAAATTGCTGAAGAAGAAACATTTTCTGTTGGTTCTAGTCTTCTCTTTCTTCATACTTTCAAAATTTCAAGTTTCTAAAGTCTAAATCTAAAGAATGACCCTACAATAAAGAAGCTAATAGATCAGGAGAAAAAAAAATCTTCCAAAGGTCTCAAGCAAGACAGTCAACATTTTATTTCAGAGCCAAATGTTTCACCTAGGGAGATCTCCAATCCAGTTCCTTAACTCATCTCCTTATACATGGCATCATTGGCCCATGTCACTCATGGAAAGAGAGATCCAGAAGACATATTCTATGTCACAAATTCTGAAGCCTATACAGCAAGGACACTTTAGAGGAGATTTTGTATTTTTCTTCCATTATATTTTAAATATTCTATTCTATTCTATTCTTTTATTACTTGGATCAGTAGAATAAGAAACACAGCTACAAAATTCCTCCCTGGAAGTCAATCACAATGAGGTGCTTGGGAAATCTGAGCATTTAATTCATACCCTTCCATCCACCTTTCCTAAGACTGCCTGGGCTTGCATATACATATACATTTAGGATTTAAATTAAAGGATTTATGCATACAATACAAGTTTCGGTTTTAAGCTGCAAATTCTTGTCACAGCCATAATTTATTTTCTCTTAAATTCTGCTTCTGATTTTCATGTACATTTGCATCCACACTGCCCCTTTAGCTTGAAGTCTTTTTGATACATCTCAGGAAAAGAGCAAGACAACATGTTATCCAGCCAAAGAAAAATGGAGTTCAACTAAAGGACCATCAGTATCAAAAATTAAGGTTTCTTTACTTGTGACTAACTAAGGAACAGAAAGTATCTGTGGTGGGAATTTTTTGGGGGGATGCAGTCAGAATTTACATAGGAATGGGATGCAGAATTTCTCCAGAGTCTGTTTTACCTGAGGTGTCAAGTGAAAACACATATCTTGTGCAATTCACATCTCCAGCCAAGTACTTCTCCATTGATTTAGGTTTGTTTTTCCTTCTAAAAATGTTAAATCAACAATCTTAAATCAGACTCAGGAATTCAAAGAGGCTATTTTCAGGGGTTGGCAGGAACACCACTGATGGCAGAACTCAGCTTCCAGCTTGTAGCCAATATTAGACTGAATTAGGAATATAAATTTACTTATGTATTTACATACCAATACTTATTCAATATAGGTATTTCTTGTTTGTTTATACAGTACACAACAGAAATACTGAATAATTGCAAAAGAGAATCAAGTAAGTGCACTTAACACTTCCAATTAAAAGAAATGGAGAGGGCTTCTTCCTCTTCCCATTTCAGCATGCAGACATCATAAAGGTTCACTGAAGAGATTCCTATATGCTTACCCAGATAATTTCTAATAGCTTCCTTAGGAAACACTTATACCTTGACGGCAAATTATGTCATTAAAAACAAAGGGATTTGCAGTTTTCTTGCATTTCTAAGGTATGTTTACAATGTATGTGTAAATTTAATTGCCTCAGTATAGAAGTGACTTGCAAGTTATCAAGGACTCCCAAATATTTACAACAGAAAAAGAACCTAAAGCAAGAAGATATGGGGGTTTTTTTAGTTCTCCCTAATCTCAGATTATTTCAGAAGTTTCATCAAAATAGACTAATTGATGCTGACAGTAACTGAGTAGATGTTACAAAGAATGGTTCTGGCATAGCAACTACTGATTCCCACAAAGTATGTGCATTTACACAGATGCAAATTATGTTTCCTTTTTCTTTCAGTTAATGGTGAGTTTAATGCAGAGTTCAATTATACTTCACCCACTATTATAAACTTGAATCCTCATTTTCCATTACTGAATCATTAATTTAATGAAGCTCTAATTTACCTTGTCAGCATTTAAGAACCTAGACTAAAGGATCAAGGGTTTAATTTGTTACAATGTGAGTCTTTGAAAAGATTATTTACAAGCAGCTATTTCTGTAAGCAGTTCTGTACTGGGCACAAAGAAAAATGAACTCAGCTTTCTGTAAATAAAACGTGAACATGATTTAAACACAATATGCCAAACTCAGAATGAAAAAGAAGTGACCTATACAGATAAACAAGAAAATTTTACTGAAAAGAAACCCTGGGTTAAAAAAAAAAATTAAAAAAAGGCAGCATCTTTCAAACAACTTTCAATTCAACTTCTTCATAACTTTGGTGCGTTCTCCCTTACCTTGCCAAAAATAATGAATCAGAACAGCGGACAGCAGTTAGATTACCAGGGCAGCATGAATTATAGAACAGATCATTGTCAGACTGAAAACTCACAATAATGGTTATAAAGATAAAAGTAGCATTTCAGAATTTGGTCACAGATCTGAAAGAAAAAAGTGTAGATATGGTTTTGTGCAATTTTTAAAGTGCTTTGTTTGCTTCTAAAGTTGCACTAAGTCCTCAGACCACATGCTGATACCAGAATGTTTCAGTAATTTTATGACTTGGAGCTTTAAATCAACCCATGATTTAAGTTTTTTATGAAATATAGCTTACTTTGGTAGCTGATTATTCAAAGACCTATTGTTTCCAGCAATTCAAACTGCAATAGCAGTGTGAGAAAGTGGAAGTGCTTCTTACCACAGTGAGTACTCTTCTCCAAACCCATGAATTTTTATAAAAATTGTCACATAAAATCACACCCAAATACCAAAGCAAGAGTTGCTTCTGAGCATCAGCCTCCTAGAGAGCCCAGCAGACAGAATCAGCTATACTCATTCACCTGTGAAAGCTAGAGCACAGAATACTGAAGTAGGAAGAGATTTATCCTGTGAGAGCGTTTCCTACCACTAGCAATCCATTCCTGTAACCATAGTGGAAGTGAGGCCCACCAGGAGAAATCGCCCCAACAATAAATTGATTTACTTAAATAATTTACATAGGAAAGCCAGTTTCAAGGTAACAGTACATCCTCTTTCTTCATAAGCATACCACAGACCCACTCCTCCAGAACGTCCCAGCTGCCACTATGACTACAGCAAGTATCAAGACTGGCAGGCAGAATACACTTCATGCCCCTCAGTCCCATCCTTCAGAGGGAGTTCATCCTCTTGACGAATGACTCCTAAGAATCTTTCAGCTCTTTAGGACATGGTGGGTCCTATCATATCTCTGAGAACTTAACTTATCAATAAGAAGTGTGAATAAGAACATACCTGAACGAGCACAGGTGAATTCAACTCTGACAGTGCAAGAAAGAGCTCAAATGATGCCCCCTGTGCATTAGGAAAACTAAGTGAGAAGAATTAAGAGCGTAAAAAAGCCTGAGAAGACGGTGGAATGAAACATGTGTAGAGAAATTAATAGAGTAATAAAATACTCACTATTTACACTTTATTCAAAGAGAAAGGATGACTGCACAGGCAGGGTGAGACAGAGAACAAGAAAAGCTTGGTAGGGTAAATATGCTGGTGAAGCAGCTGGATGTCATGTACCAAAATCTGGATTTCTCATTCACCATAAGCCAGAACACAGTCTATGGCAAAATTTTCAAAATAATCAAGACAGATGCAAAACAGACCAACAAAACTCAGAGTTTTGTACAGCACAGTGTGTTCTGGTCAACAGCCCATCTCTAGGCTGGCCCACAGACCAGCTCTTCCCAGATGGGTGATGACTCAAGGAGAGCATCACTCAGACAGCATTGGTGGTGTCACTCCGCTACAGGGGCCCAGCTTTCCTAGGTATGCAAAAAGTGCTTCAGGGGCATTATGGAGAACACTGAACTACCTTTGTGTTCCTTTTATAAGTCAACATTCAAGCCATTCTAAGGCAGAGGCTAGGAAAGAGAACAGTGCAGGTAAAATACAGGGAGCTGCCACACTCCAGATGGGCCATTGTCCCAGTGCTGCCACAAGGTCACCAGCCAGTACAATCCATCTATGACCTTTCCCCTCTGATATCCTTCCTTTTGGAGGATGAAGAAAAGGAGTGGATTAGTGTTGAAACTGTCTATAAATTTCTCTCACGTATTAAGTATATGAAATTTTTTTTGTCTACTTTAAGTCCTTCATCTCCCTCCTCTTACTCTCTGTCCTAATACTCCTCTCTTCCTCTCCCTCATGCTGTTTTCTGACCTTTCCATCTAGGGCTCTACTTTTCCATTACAAATGTGTTCAGTATTTCTCATCTTATAAAATTCTCTGTTCTACTACAGCCCAGAACTGTCTCGAGTCTTTTTACGATTTTCACCTCAAACTCATCAAACCAAATGCATCCACACACTAAAGGTCTAACAATCTAGCCTGTGGGCCTGACTTTAAAACATTGATCTTTTGCACCTCAAGAAAGTTGCTGAAGATCTGATTTTTGAAAAAAACCCCATAATTTTAATTCTATTCTCAGTCTTCTTTGCTCGCTGTTCCGATTAAACTCCACAAATCTGTGGGTTTTTGTGATGGTTTCTATTTGAGCTCCTCATTTTCACATTCACACTGCTCCCTCCTTCCCTCCAATCTTTTGCAAGTCTCACCCACAAAAACTAGCTTTACATATATGTAAAATCCTCTGACTGAGCACACTCCTCCTCCCTCTTACTTCAAATCAATTCTCTCGTCACACTTAAAATACAGTTGAGAATAAGTTGATAATAACTGTAAACTCAAACTGAATTTTACATAAGTGAGATGCAAAGTCTGCAAAAATTTTCTTTTCTTCCCCCTGAGCTTAGTATCCACTGCAGTATTATATAAAAAGGCAATCATTTGTTTGAAGACATTATTTAAAATTTTACCTAAATCTTACTTTAAAAAGTTTAAGGACAGCTGAAATGAAAGATAATATTTAAAGGCCAAAGCAAACTTAAATTAATCACCTCCTCAAGTAATTTTTAAAAAATTAAAGGAAATTCTGGCCAGAAAATAAATTACTTGAACAGCTTAAAGCTGCACAAAGAAGAAAATCTTCAAGTTCATAAGCCACTGATGAAATTTTTAGCAAAAGATTGCATACAGCTGAAGCACAGTTTTTTTATTGCCATGTCAACACAAAAGAACACAAAGGGAAATCTGAAGTATCTATCTAATATAATGAGTTCTTCACTGAAAATTACTTTGTTTCTTTTATTTGATGCCAAAATAATAGCACACCAAGGCAATCAGAAGGCATTTCACTATCACTGCTTACACTTTGGTAAGCATAAACAGCTAATGCTTTTAAATGATAGTAGCTTTCTCCACATTAAGAACAAAATCACACTAGCTTCTGATTAATCAAATCATATAAGTCACTCTACTGTTAACTGAATTGAGAATATACAGCTTCTATCTATATTACTTCATAAATATGCATTTATTAAAATAAAATGGCAATTGCCTACCTTTCAAAACATTTTTTGCCTGTTATTAGAATGACTGCTGTATTTTTTTCCTCTGAGATGAACATGTTTTCATGCCATGTGTGCTTTGGCAGATGTAAATTTCTACAAAGAAACCTTTTAATTCGGATTTTCTTTTAATTTTTCTTTTTTTAAGAGGAGAAGAACAGGTACAAAAAAGATAGAGTTAGTGAAATGTGGTAGGCAGAAACAATGGATTAGGAATCCCAGAACATTTGACATATTTCTGCCAGATATAGGCACTAGCATCCTGGAAATCCCAACTCCCACATGTACACATTGTGGCCATATGATGTGCTCAAGTGGTACAAATGTCACAGGAAGGATCAAGGCAGAGTTAAGCATTAGGAATGCCTTCTAATGGCAAGAGACACTAACCCAAATACCCCTCATTTCGACTACATAATAGTGATTTTGACATTACTAATACAGCTTCCCTCAATTTTAGACAGCAAAAACAAACTAGTAGGGCCATACATACGTTGAACCAGCAGTTCAGTTGCTTAGCAACTAAATTCTTCTGTTGTCCTAGCTCAGAACTCATTAAACAAAATCTAACTGTCTTCAAGAGCCATTTTCTTAAACATCCCAGAAAGAAACACCCCCACAAGCAGTGTGAACTACTTCCCCCTCTCCACCAAAGGGCAAATATAGTGTATCCACAACAGGAGGTCTTCCCGGGAACAGCCTGCATCTCAGTCCAATAACAACATGGGTAACACGAATATGTAAAATAAAAAGTTTGAAAACAGGAGATATTGAGATTACATTTTAAAATTGACACTTATTTCCCCCTACACACCACCTGAAATCTTTAGAGTGTGATATTTTCCCCACTGATTCTCCAGAATGTTTCTACAGGTTGCTCCCAGGTCCTCTGATACACTAGTGAAATCACACAAGGGCAGAGAATATATTACTTCAGGCATGCTGTAGTTGGATTCTATTTTTTAAAAGTAGAAAGGAGAAGCATCTCTTATACAGCAAAGAAGAAGGCATATAAAATGCTCTTTTCTTTTTCAGTGCTAATTAGCTAATTATGCATATGTGGAACACATGTGTAGTTCCTAACGAGGAAAATTGCCAGTGCCTGCTTATGCATCGTTTACATTGAGAAGTGGACTCAGTTCTTAGCCATAAACCTGTGTAATTAAGATTTCAAATATACTGCAATACTCAGGAATATTCCCTCACCCCACTCTTACTGCTGGGTTGCTGAGGGAATGGCCTGTGGAGCAGCACTGCAGTCTATTAGACAGATGGCTGAGTGATCCTGGACAGAAAATGGGGCATTTGTAATGAAAAGCTGAAAGTTCTGTTTCCCACAATTCCTTTGCATGATTTACAACAATCGTGGTAATTTAAAACTGGCAACTGCAGACCAGAATGCTTGACTACTATTGTTTCAGTAGCACAATCAAATTACCCCTTTTGGGCTTTTACAATTAACTTGTTACATGCATATGTTATCACTTCCTAAACAGTAATATTATCAGATGAAGAAATTCAGCAGGGAATAGCAACAGGAAAAATACTGTGAATTTAATTCCTAATCTGAGCCCCAGTGAGAAATCCTTTAACATAACATGCTTTTCATGCATAAATACAATTTTAGAAACTTTTATGGTAATCTGTTCTTTTCCATTCCAGTCCTAGAAAAGGAATGAAGGAAGGTCTTTAAAAATAAACATATAAAATTCCTGAACACTCAGATAATTGCATGTATGTTTAAGTAATCCCTCAGGCTCTCAAAGGTTTAATTGAGACTTCAAGCTACAAAGAAACCTACTGCCAAAGCTAACACCAGCCAGATACCTGCTTCCCTGCCATGTTAGCATTGTGAATTATGGCAAGATTCTTCTGTATACATGCATGATGAACCAGCCAGAAGTGTAAAAGGTCATTCTTTTCTTACACTTCCTTTTTGGATGAGATTTCTCATCGACATTAATAAACTAATTCCACATGACTGACATGCAGCTGCAAAACACTCAGAACATTACAATAAACATCACTGCACTCCTGTCACTGTAGTATTAACACTGAGCAAGAGGAATGCAGAATAAAGCCTTCTTTATGCATCATCTTGAGGAAAAAAAAGATGAATCACACCAGGTAAGCAGCCTAGCAATATCTTCTCTGTAAAATAACTGTACAGAAAAAACCTGGGGTCATTTGGCACTTTTACTAAGGAATCTGGATGTTTAATAAACCACAGGTCTAAGAACTGCAGTGAAGGAAGTTAATGGTTCATAATAATCAGATCCTTTCCTATCCAAGCAAGGACATGGCATGGCATGGCAACACTACCAGTCTGTGTTTACACACTGTCCTGCACAGCTGTGGGTGAAAAATTACCTGAATGTTGTGTGTAGCTCCTCTGTTACTTCTCAAATCCTCTCTTCACAATCAGGTTTGTTCTACTATGATTCTGACCCTGGAGAGACAGCAATCCCTCAGAGGTATATTTCCCATTTGTTTACTCTGTGTTTGGGATTTCATCCAGCAATCTTGTGGCTTGCTCCTGTTAAACCCAAGCTACATCTGCCTACAGCATTAAGGGAACAGCTCAGAACATCAAACCTTCCACAACTGTAGCTGCAGAATGTCTTGTAGTAAAACAAAGATTTTGCAAACAGTATCATGATTAGCTGCTCCTAAACACAGCAACAACTTGAAAATTTTCTTTCAATTAAATAAATGTGATGACTCAAGAAAAGTTACTGTACTGCTATGAGAAGATACCAACACCCAGGTGAGCAGTACCAGCCTCTTCAAAAACGTCCCTGATGCGGGCGGCTGTGTGGGCATGAGGGTCTGCTGTACTATAAGAATCAAATAGGTACTTCAAATCACCAAATGAACACATGGTGCTCATTTAAAGAGCATTATTATCTTTGGAAACATCAAGAGATACTGATTTGGCTTTAACTGCAGAAGAAAACTGAAACAGTTAGGTTTACACCAGAGACCAAACATGTTGTGACCAGATCCCTACTCAGGTGAAATTATTATAGAGATATAAAACATTGTAGAAACCTAGCTGCCTTTGCTACAGCAGTCTTCAAATGAAGAAGTCAAGTGCATGTCCCTTATTTTCTCTAAAGTTCAAATGTATAAATGCTTAAGAAGTTTACATGAATGTCAAGTTTAAATGAACAAAATCATTATGGGAAAAGAATATTTTCACCTTTTAGAAAAAGTTGTAATGGTGAGGAGAAGTCTTTGCCTTTTCTTAATAAAAGATGAACAGAGCTCTTAGACTTTTGCTTACGGGTCTTTTCCTGCTGTTCTCTATCTGTCATAATTTTATTTTTAACTGAGAACATCAGGGATTAATGATCCCCTTAAACGGTGTTTAGCAAAAAAATAAGGGTCTGTAACATTAAAAAGGAGAACATCTCATAATGGTATGCATTATACAGCTTAGACACAGCTCATAAGCCTGACAAATAACAGGCAAACATTCTTAGGCTCTGAAGACAAAGGTTTCATGCTCACAGAATTATCAGTGTTTTCAAGAGTAACACTTGGAATTCTAGGGCTTGTTATTTCTAGCCCATATCTTGAAGAATCTCCTGTGTTTGTTCTTTGTGGAGAACATGTATTTCAGGTATTTCAAAAGCATATAAAAAACATGTCACAGAAGTACAAATTATTATCCTTTTGTTTAATATCAGCCACAGTTATTTTCAGGTGTATTCTCTTACTCCCAAAAATTCCTGGTATTTCAATGCTATATTCATACAAGTCAGTTTTTAATATTCCTTTCCATTTAGACGCCTGCTTTGAAAGCCAATTATTTGCCAGCTACCGGCTTTAGAAAGAAAGCACAGAGAGATGCAAATTAATTTGCTATTCAAGAGAGCCAAGATGAATTGCTCATTAACTATGGGTCAACAGCATGAATACACTCAAAAACTTCCAGAACCTATATATTTACCTTCTGTGCAACACAAACTTTCTTACTGAAAGGCAGAGATCTATCATTGTCTATAGAGACTGGGCTCGTGGCAAACCAAACAGCTCCAACAAGAACTACATGACTTCTTTATTATTGCTCCACCTTCCAAATTATTTACAAGCAACGCTCAGAGTAGCTGTACCACCTGCACTGGGGCAGAGTGCTCTGTCCTCTCTCTGGACTGCACAAGGAGACAGGTGCTGGCAGCCCTGACAGCATGGGAAGATGGCACTTGCATCAGGTACGAGGAGGCAGCAAGAGCCAGAGCCAGTCAGCTTCCATAGAAGCAGCCAACACACAGTCTATCAGAATTCTGTGTAATATTCCAGAGGATTTTGATAGATATGCTGGAAAAAAAATATTGATTGACTTCAGGTATTTTCCCACTGCAAACTCATGCTGAAAACAGCTCATAGTTAATGCAGCCATCTTGTTTTAAGAAGCACCTAGTAAGTTCAATATATATCACAGATTTTGTTTTGGTTTTATTTTTGTATTTAGGTGCTACTTATGCATATTCTAGTAGCAGTGGTAATTGATACATAAAAGCATACAGACCTGAAAGCTCACTTTCTGAAAACCAGGACCATTAGAGCCAAGCCTTAGTGTTTAACTTGGCTGCTATGTTATTTTTAATACAAGCTGGAACCCCATGACACTTCTGAGGCAGCTGCTTTGTATTTATGAGCTTTGGAATCCTATTAACTCTAGGCCTTACTAGACACAACTGTGCCCAGTGACATAGTGGTGGCCCTCAAAAGCTGAGGTGATGCAAGCACTAGGTATTATAATTTGAATACTGCACCGACTGCCAAAACCACAGGACAGCACCAAAGCATGCACACACAATTCAAAGTGTCTTGACGTTAAATACGAGGTTCTGGGAAAACAGACCTTGGTAAGACTAAATTGTAACATTTCGAGATTAATTATGTCATTGAGAGAAATTTCCTAGTGTTTTGATACTACCAGAAACCAATTATACAATATAATAAGCACAAGAAAAAGAAAAACCTTGTGTGATGTCTCTGTCGGAAAGCCATTAAAAAGGTTTTATGTGATTACGAAATTGAAACTAAGATGCTATTCTCTCTTTTTAAATTAGATCTTCACCAAATCAAGGGTTTTCTCCTGTTCAAAATCCTTGGTCCATTTGGCCTTAGCATCAATCAGGACATTCCTTTGTCCGTCACAGGAATTCACTATGGTTGCTGCTTTTTACTCAAAAACACCAGAAGAGTGTCCAGGTCTTCCCCACCAGATTGCTGAGGCCATAATGATCTCAATATGGAAAGGCAGAAGAGGAGCAAAAAGACTAGTGTCACGTACCCCCACTTGGGCTGGGTGTCAACTAAACACAGGAGTGTCCCCAAGCACATTGCTCCTGAAAGAACAATTATCCCTTTCCCATGAAGGCTGTTTATCTTACCATGGTGCTTGGCAGATCTCTGGCTTGGGTCAAGTCCCACAGTTTAAGACAATTCTTAAGGGTGTTTTAAGAACAAAACATTTTAATAGTGAAGAGGTGGCCATTCTGCAGGTCTCAGTTCCAGGTATGCTTAAAGTACCAATTCACAGCTCCCAGGCAGCCATTTCCACTGGCTGGAGACACCAATCTCAGAGGGATGCTGCAAGGCCATTTTTAAGGGGCTGTGGTATAACACCAGGAATTCTACAACCATGCCTTGTCATACCCTGACTTTAGTCCGAATAGCCCTTTGGTTCCGCCAAAATATGTCATCCAAGGAGGCTCTTCTGCAGAAAGGACAGAAGGATGAAAGGCAGGTGCTGGTGTTCTCCAAAAGCACTTGTTCAAAGTATTCCTGGCATGGCAGGATGCACAACTGGACAGTACTGGCTGGCCCTATTTCACACCAGCACAATCCCATGGTGCTATCAGGAAGGTATCCCAGTGAAGTGATGGGCAACTGCCATGTGAAAGAGCCAAAAATAATTTTTAATATCTTGAAATGCAAATATCTCTGCTAGTTTTAAATACTGTCAATCACACCGGTTGTCAAGCCACTTTCAGCAGAGGTGCAGTCTTATTAATAAACAGAAGCTATTAACAAAGACCAAAACTTTGGAGGTTCATAAGAGAGCATGCTGGGAATGAGGGACAACAGAACATGCAGAATGCAAAATTTGGATAAAATTATCTGAGAGAAGCTACGAAACTACAAAACATAGAAATATAGAAAACTGATCCCACACCCACTTCAGACCTAGGACTGACAGATTACATAAACTGGCTTGATAAACTTGTAACAAAAGATTCAGAGTGCAACTGCCCAGCCAAAATACACACAAGATACACAGTGTGAATAAGGGCATAAATCAGACTCCAAGCACACAAGAACCCTTAAAGGGACACATCAAAATCAGAACCTAGTTCCCAATAAATAAAATAAATTTAAGTTATCCCAACTAAAATATCCTGCTAGATTTTATAGCTATTTTTCTAATTTTGCATTGTGTATTTGTATTCCTTGTTAGTGCTGGACAAAACTGTGACATACATACTAAAATTTAGTCTAAAATGCAGTTAGAGCAAAAACCACCCAGCAATAAAGAAAGAATAATAATTATTTATTATTTATTAATTAATTAAACATTTACTAAAAATCAGCAATTAATTATTTTTCATCCATTCTTTTATGGACTACTGTTTTTCAGTAATTGGAAACAAATCTCACCTCCCATACTAGGCATTTCTGCACAAGTTAGTGCAAGTCGTAAAAAAATGACAACTAAATCTTTTGAATTAAAAATATGTAGAGAGGAAACAAATACAGCTATCCTGATAAACTGAACACCTTGCAACTATTAAGTAATTCAGCACTACAATTTAACTACTGAAATGTACACAAAGGGAGATAGCAAAAACATGACATGAATGTCACCACTGGATGATTTATACCAAGCATTATCCATTCTCTGATAATGGCAATCAAATCAAAACCTGTAAGGAAACACTAAAGGTGAGAAGGATGAAAGCACAACTCCCATCTCTTCTGTAGACAGTATCAGAGCTGGCCACAGTTGGTATCACAGGGCAAAAGTTCAAAACCATGTCTGTGCAGTGTATGCAACTATAAAGAAACAGTAACTCTGAGGACAGGGAGGAGAATGCCATCTAAGCCTTGTGACTAAACCTCACTTTCTGCACAGGTAAATAAATAATAATTAGTTTATAAAAACCTCCTGATACAGAGAGTAGGTAAATTCGATGTTTTTACTTTGGGGTAGCCTCTCATGAACTGGACAGAAAATTACATTTATTCAATAGCCACTCCTGAGATCATAATCAAAACCACCAAACGCTTTACAAGTAAAAAGCAAAAGGTGGTCAAGGGTTTTGAGACTTTAATATCACTAACTCTATCAAATAAGAAAAATAATTATCAGAATACTGAGACCAAATTAATGTCTGGATTTTAATTTTTTTTTTTAAACTAAACTGATTGCAGCGATCAATAAATAAGTTTCAAAGAGCTCTTTCAGTAAAGACCAGGTCTAACCAGCAGGTATTACATTAACAGTCATTATCAATTAGGGCTCACTGGGCACAGACATTATTTACAAAGCAAGAGTTCTGGGAATCCACTCATGTGTTAAAAGAACTTCTGTATTGCTCCAGAGTGATGTTAGCAAAGCTAAGTGCTGCTTCATTAAGTGCAGTACACACACTTCTTAATGGAGAGCAACTTTAATTGTCAGAGGGAGTCCATCTTTACCATCTAGTGTGGGATAAACACATTCATGTTAAGAATTTCAGGAACAAGGAAAAACATTGTCCATTTTTTTCCCCTTAGAAAAAGATATCATTAGTAAATGACACAAACATTCTTCAGAGCTACTAAACTCTTTCAGCCTTTAGCAGGTATAAACATAGTGAAGGAAGGTTAAAAATTACAAAATATTTTGCCTTCTGAGAGCTATCTCCCCAGTTCCATTCAAGTAGACATTGATCACTCCAATTTATAATGGAAACAGCCACACATGGGAAAGAAAAGACAACGAGTATCTCTGATGAGTCATTTTGTTATTTCTCAACAAATTCTTCTCCCCCCTTTCAATAGATACAAACATCAGAAACACATTTATTAAGTCATATGTACTTTTGAAAAGGCTGCTCTTATGATATTTTGATGATTACACAGCATGCAAGTTACACAAACACAGAAGTATCACTGTAGCTGCATATCACTTGAAGACACAAAGGGAATGTATTAGCTAATGATGCTGATGGTCAACACAGCAACATAGCAAACCTCTGTTCTGGGTAATCAAGATTTGGAGAATTTAGGTTTGGGTGCAACAGTGTGAGCCAGAGGTGACAAGGCGATAAACAGCAATATTCCCTGCAAGAGAAGGTGGCTCTGGAATGCTGTTAGTATTTGCACTAAGACAATGAAACAAATATACAAATGAATATACAGCTTCTTTTGAGAGGAAAACATCTTAAGCAGTACAATTAAGAAGATTTTTTAAATCCTCCATTGCAATCAGTTAAACATAATTGTCTCTCCTTTTGATTAAAGGCCACTTGTCACCACCCTGAAATGACAAATAAATTGCAAAGGGCAAAACTGTTCCTCAGTTCAGTGTTCGTCTATCTCCCAGTGATAAATAGCATTGATGTCATCAAGATGGTTTAACTGCTGCTTAAAGAATAAGTACAAAGAAGAGAGGGTGGGATGTGTCTTCACTTTTAAAAGCAGCTTAATGGTGAAACACATTGAAATTCCTAAACTTTGGTAAAGTTTGGCTAACATCCTATTAACTGGGAGCACACTTTCCTGAGATAACAGTTTAATTACATGAATTCCAGCAGGCAAATACAACTGCTGGTTACTTTAACACGGGAAGTAATTTTTTATGTTTTTAAACAAGTATGACTCAGTCCTATACAGTACTTTTACTCCTGTCCCTTCCTTGCACTTTAAACAGTTTGTCCAACAATTCCATAATAAAATATGCCTTGTTGCTCTCCCTCAACACTGCCCAGACACGGAATGAGCTCTTTTCACAGTAATGTATGTGTTCTCATCCTGCACCAGTGATTTCTACAGTGGCTTATGCTTAGAAATTGCATTGCAGAATCAGGACCTAATAGTGTCCACCTCGAGAAAGGGTGGAAAGAAACAACATATATATCTGTACATCAGTTTGCTCACAGGCTGAGAAAGCAGATGTAGAAAAAGATGCTGTTTCTACTCTGTTTTAAATAGCTGAGGAATTCATACACCAAAGATGGTGAATTGGGCTGTATTAAGGAGTTGCTTGACTTGCCAAGCTTACCACAGGCATTCAACACTCAAGACACTAGCCTAAAGTTGTGCTTGAAAATGAGCTTTCTTATTTCTTCAGGTGCCTCAGCCTTTAGGATATACATTTGTAAAATCCTGCAGGCAACACTGAAGGCTGTAAAATTTCATTAAAAGTAAGAGGAATGCATATTGCAACTCTTAGAAAATTAAACACTTTTAGGCATTTTATAGCACCATGTGTAAGATCAAATCTCAAGCAAAGTGCTAAATGGACATGGAGGTAAATAGGGAGTAAACTAAACAGAATAAACCTTATTATATGCATTCATGTCTTTTCAGCACCCAACCCCTTCCAAACATGACAGTATCAATAAATAAACAGGACTAAAGAGAAGAGAGGCTATACCTCCCCATAAGGCATTTAACATTACTCACTATCACAATATTCAAGTGGACAGTGCCCTTTTTAAAAAACAACCCCTTTATTATATTCAATTGCCTTTAGCAGAAGCTCATATCCATAATCTCTCAAAAAGCCACCAGTCTCCCTCAAGTAGTTGAGCATAAATGGTAACACTGTACACAAAAACACTCTTTCCTCCTGCCTGGTTTGCAAATTTCTATTTAAATATAAATAGCATTAACTTTCTCCATGTGATTAATTTAGCAGGTTAAAAGGTTCACAGGAATATACAGTACTCATTTAAGTGGCTCATGGTGATCAGTAATTATATCTGAGCTGTCATAGTGGAAATGGAATGCAAAGTGATTAACGCTGTACAGGAAAAAAACATTATTCCTCAATAAGGAACAGCCTCATTTTCAAAGCCTCTGTAAACCAGTCCTTATAACCTAGCAGTGCCTTTTGTCCTTCAGACCCCCTAAATGCATGAAAATAACAATTAAAAGATAAAGTAATCCAGCATCTGGATTAAGATGAACAAACAAGATGCTAAATGGAAGCTCACCTTTTGATACATGTGTACTCATGGTCTACCTTAAAGGAAAAAAGAAGCTGGGATGTCCAAGAGAAGGAGATAGGCTGGAGAACAGTGGGACAATCTGTGCCCAAGGCAAGTGGATGAAGGTTCAGTAGGTGACCCCTGGCAAGTCTTACCTGCTGCAGCCTCTCTCAGGTATCACCCCTTCCCACTCGCCCAGCAGTCAGAACTCCCATCCCACTCGTGCTACCTGCCCACCTCCATCTCTAGGTATGCACCCCATCCATTCATTGTCTCTGGCAGTGTGAATATTCCCACCCATGTTACTAAAATATCGGTAACATGGAAAATGTCCACTATGCATCCCACCAAGTGCTTTCACAGCAAGAGAGAACAATCACCCTCAGCACAATTTGGAAACTGTCCTCATATGAAGTTTTCCAGGAAAAAGCCCTCTGACAGAATAAACAAGAAAATGTGTAAAGGGATCAGACAGAACTTTAAAGGCAAAATTGTTCTGTGTGACAGCAACAGCCCTATGTACCCAAAAATCAACAACCAGATTCCAAGTATTTTGGAATATGAACTCAGTATTTCTTTTGTTATCAAAGTTTACAAACCTGAGTTGATGCCAAAGAGAAAGGGAACATTCTCATTTTGCAATAGACCTCAGGGAGAGCGAAAGCCTTTATGAGAGCTCTCCCTGTAGCTGAAGACAAGCAGCCTGCCAGCTTAGGAGCTGTGTTTGCAAAGTTTTGTAACCAGCAGTTAGGATCCAAAGGGAAGCTGTACTGTCAGATGCTTAGTTTGGCTACTGCAGTTACCACCTTCGCCCACGAAGAAAGGAGAGCCAAGACCTTTACATACCAAAAACCAAACAGGACTTTGATGTTGGCTCAGCAGGGCATCAATGTCACACTAATACAGCATGGGACTTGTCCAAGATCCACAGCAAATCCTGTCATGCCCACACCTAACCCGGAAAAAAAGATGGATGTTGTGTGTTCCACTAAAGCAATTTTCAGTATGAAGCTTCCTTTAACACACAGTTTTTTGGGGGATAGCATCTGAAGGGAAAAAAAAACCCACAGCAAACAAAACCAACAACAACAACAACAACAACAACAACAAAACCAAACAAAAAAACCCCACACAAAACCCAGAAAAGACCAAACAAAAAAAGTGATCACATCCAGGGATTTCTTATGATTCAATACATTTTTCCCATTACTGTATTACAAGATTAAATGTGTCATATTGTATCACCAACCAATGTAGTGTAAAGAGTTACAGGGTAGGCAGCAGTTTTGCAAGGAGAAGAGGGGAAAAAACCAAACCAGTGGAAATCAAAAGGGAAAAATATTGATGAGAAAATGCCATTGTCTCACAGGCACCTGGAATTCTGTAGCGCATTAATGGGAGCAGCACATGTTGGAGAGCTTCTCCTTTCCAATACTTCTGCCAAATGAAAGACTGTGCCAAAGAGGGCAATGGAGATAAATGCTCAGAAAACCTGATCTGCACACAAAGCTTTAGAGAGTGACTGTTTACAGAGGAGACACAAGATTTGTGAGGGAGCAATGAAAAGGGAGGTGAACCCAAGACGCTGCAGCCTGGAAACCACACTGTTGGTGATGAAGTAGTTCTTTTCCACCTAGGTAATAAAGCAAAATGACCTAGTATCAGACTCTATGGAGCTCACTCGAAGGTGCTGAGGGGCTCTGCTGACCCATCCACACAAGAGGAGACAGCTTCCTACATCTACACAAGCTGTACACTCTCCAAAGGACAGAGGTGCCTCCACTCAGTGCTCACCACCACCAGCAGCATTATGTCTGCCACAATTCTTGCCCAAGAGTAGTATCTTCCATGATCAATACCTTGCACCACTAAATTATCATTTAACAAAATTCTGTCTTTTTCAGGGCATTTCAGGATCTTCATGAACATTATAAAAACACTTCTCTATTAAAAAAAAACTGACAGCAGTTAGCCTGGCAGCAAAAAACAGTTTAGTAACAGACTCATGCAGTGACATAGAAAAAACTCATTCATGTTGATATATAATTATGTAGGAAGACTGACATTTTCATTTCTAGTGAATCTGTATCATTTTATGGAATACAAAATATTTTTTATACTTCTGTGAATGCACTTGAAACTATTTGAAGTTATTTGAATTTATTTGAAATTACTTTTGTTTAGCTGGTTTTTAACTCATTAAAATAATTCTTCAGACTGAAAAAGCTTTAATTTTAAATGTGTTTATCCAGTCCAGCATTTATGAGTTATACAGTCATAGCTACTTCTGAGAGATGAAACTATTACTGTAATTCAAGCCAAAAGTTGGAACTGGCTTGGTTTCTTGAAAACTTTCATTTTTCCAGAAAAATTACTATTTATTTCATCCAGTCAGAGGCAAGCTTATAGTGAAAAGTTTATACACATCATTGCACAGAAGAGACTAATTATTTTCACTGTAAGTTAAAGACTGTGGGATTCCTGTGTTGTCATATTTCATCAAGCTATATTCAAAATTCTTTTAAAACCTCAGATTTAGAAAAATATTTTCCTACAGCTATTTTAGCAAGGTACAAAGAAGTGACTAATACTGGTAATCATTATATTAGGAATACAGTCTACAAAAGCACAAGTATTCACCATGCAGCACAAGCCACAGGTGACTGACTGTATTTGTTTTGTTCAGCACCATAAATTATCCTGCTATTCCTGAATGCTGCCAGTTCTCCAGGGCAGGTATCTTCGTATTTGTTTAGCACAGCTGACTGAATTACAAACTATGGCTATGGCACTGTATAAGTAATAAATTATTGTCACCCGAGGCAAGAGTCTTTACTCCTGTTTATCACAGTAGACAGTACATCACCAGCAAAATTCAGCAGATACCACTGAAAAGAAGACAGTAAACCGAGGTGGCTGAGGTGGCCTTTCACTTCTCATAGTCTGTTGAGTCTTTATAGAAGGGAAATAACAATTCAGGTATCTAGTGGAGACAGTTAACACTGATCATGTGAGTACTCTTCAGCAACTTTAACAAACTTTGGAGACCACCCACACAGACAAGCGACTATTAGGTCACCTTTCCCATGGGCTGTCTGGTACACAGGGCTGGCAAAAAGCAGCTTTGTGCCTGGCCAAAACCAACCTTGCTGTGGGCTGCTGCCAAAAGGAGTTGACCAGCCCTTCTCGGTGACAAGGCAGGCTCTGCCACAGGCTCCCAGTCTCTCCTGGTACCAGGCAGCTGTGGGACAAGTTGCATCAGCCCAGTGAAAACTGAGCTCCCAGCCAGGGGTGCAGCTCATGCAGCCTACACTACAGCCCCCACGGCAGAGAGATGAGAGCCACCCCAAATAAACAATTTGGGCTTTAATTTGAGTGTAATTTCACATCTGAATCTATTCTAAGCAGCCTGTATTGACACACACCCCATAAAGCTGCATGAGATTTAACTTCAGTGACTCTGAAGATTTACCTTCTGTCTGAGGAACAACAGCTATTTTAGGAGATAACAGGCTTCCAATACATCAGCACATTTATAGAGTAGTCAAGCTGTCAAGTGACTGTCAAAAAAGAACAAAATCTAAAGAAGCAAAGGAAATGCCGACTGAGAAACTCTTTTCTTCATTGGCGCAGTTTGTATTTACCACTAGCCTCAGGTGAGTTATTGTAGCTCATTTGGTAACCCATCTGAAGGGTCAGAACTGCAAATCTGCTTCTCTGTACACATTTATGAATTTGTGCATATAAAATCTGATATGCAAACACAATGTTTTCCTTTGGTAAAATGTGCCACAATGTTCAGAATACTTGCAGCGAAAATAATATATACTTTGAAAATAATTATATGCTTGATGATTAATTTCCAGTTATGAAATGCAATAGTTTTACTCCTTCGAGACAAAATGCTGATAGTAAGAGACAAAGCAACTTAGTCTTTCAGAAAGGAGTAAGTTATTATCTTTCTTTCTTCCAACAGTTTTCTATCTCACAGAATGACAGATGGTTTGGGCTGCAAGGAACCTTAAAGGTCATCTAGTTCCAACCCCACTGCCACGAGCAGGGACACGTTTCACTAGACCAGGTTTCTCAAAGCCCTATCCAACCCAGTCTTGAATACCTTCAGAGATGGGGCATCCACCACCTCTCTGGGCAACCTATTTCAGTGCCTCACTACCTTCACAGTAAGAATTTCTTCAAATATCTAATTTAAACCCATTCTCTTTCATTTTAAAGACATTTTCCCTTGCCCTATCTCTGCCTGCCTTTGGAAGAAGTCCCTCTCTGCTTTCTTGTAGAAGTCCTTCCTTTTTTTTCGCCCTTCCTTTCTTTTTTCTTCCTTTTCTTTTCCAAGCCTAGTTTAAAAAAAAAAAAAATCAAATGCATTTTCCTGTCTACAAAACACCCAGGAACATGCCAGAAAGTAATTAGGAATGACAAGCATATAATGACATACAAGCTGCAAGTATTCAGTTTTTAGTCTGGAAAATAAAACACTTAATGGATACAGAATGCTTTTGCTCCAGCTCTTTTATGCATAGCTGGCATGACTGATCTGAAAAATAAGAGAACATGTGCCAGTCTACTTTTCAGGCAGAGTTCAAACAACAGAGAAATTTAAACAGTGAAAAGAAAAAATCAGACTAACCACACCAGGTGACTGAATTGACTTTGCAGAGCAACGAGTGTATTATGAGGCCCTGCAGTAAGTCTCCACCAAGAGACTGGTTTGTACTTGAAGTCTGCTAGATTCCTGTTTTTGCTATAGACCAAGCTTTTAGCCATTATGAGACTGGTGAAGAAGTGCTTGTTTCCTGCAGATCAGTCATCATGTGGCAGAGATAAGAGTTACAAACTGAGACTATTTTAGAGGACACCTACTAGTGGTGTTTTAGTTTTTCTGGATTTATGAAAATAACTTTTAAATAAGTTTGATACAACAATGTGAATTTTTCTGAAACTGTGCTGAATTTTGAGCAAATGCTTAGTGGTCTAGTACAGTATGGAAAACTCAATATAAGCAGATTTGCTAG
Organism: Pycnonotus jocosus; assembly: GCA_013400435.1. NCBI lineage: Eukaryota > Metazoa > Chordata > Aves > Passeriformes > Pycnonotidae > Pycnonotus > Pycnonotus jocosus. Next base: position 10,966 of record VWYP01025303.1, on the reverse strand, counting down.
TAGTGAGCAACAGGACCAACTGACACCTTGACTAGAAACTTTCTCTCAAATCTCAACAGAAGCAGAGCTCTTCAAGGTCAGCTTGCTGATGAACAATGGAGGAAAGTTTTATGACGGAAAAAAAATCGGGTTTTTATTGTGCAACTTGGCAGCAATAGGCTATCAATGATGTATCTGTCCCAAATAACGCTGGCACTATATTTCAACTACTTAGCAAAATAGCTGTGCAGCATATTATTATCCCATGCCTCATAGGACAGGCTTGCTGCCAACTGGGTCATACAATAATCAACAAACCAGACTCCAGAAAGGATGCTAGATTCCTCCCAGCAGCACCTACCACTGAAGCAATCAAATCTACTTAGTGAGTATAGTGCTGGACTGTCACTTTGTCAACAAATTGTGTAAAGGGGTCTGATTAGCAGGTAACTTCATACTCAGTCAGGAATCTTTAATTAATGTAAACTTTAGCTCATGCTACTGCCAAAAAGAATAGCTAGAAGAAGAGGATAGTCTGTTTGTAGGCTCCCTAGACTCTTGGGTTGGATATGCTATCCATGAAATTCAAGCAACACTTGGCTTATTACTAATTCCAAGACTGCATAAAAACTAAGAGCACAATACATTCAAAACACCACCAAAACACACAAGCATTCCCCTCTTCCAAGAGGAAGAAAAAAAAAGCATGAGATTCTGCTATGGTTTGGAAAGCAGTGCCACGAGCAGAGGCTTCGAAGGCTCACATCTGGCTGAGGTCTTTCTGAACTCACTGCAGAGCCTCCCATGCAGTCATGGACAGGGTTATGGCTCCATTCCTAGCCACAAGTTCCGTATCGCTTCCAGGAGCTACTGCTTGGGAAATACAGACCAAATCTCTCACTCTGATCCCACAATCTGTGATACAATCCCTTTTTCACAGCTACACTGAAATCCCAAATAGAAGATGCTGCACGCATTCCCACAGCTAACAGGTAAAGGTGAGAAAAAACTTTGCTCATAAATATAAGTTCTACCTGCTTGTCTGTCATTCAAACTGTAGAACAGTCCACAGAGTATTAATAATCCCATGAAACAACTGAACTGGTAATTGGCTTTGAGCAATTTCAGAAAACTAATTCCCACCACAGTGGTTGCTGATCTCTTTCATTCAGCATGAGCATCTGGCAACAAGTGATTCCACTGAGTAATCTTGGCAAAACTGGGAGACATTGTTTTGAATTTTCTTCACATCTTCTCAATGCCCTGTATTAACAACTGTATTAACAGCTGAAGAGAAGCTACTCTTATGGATGTACCCGACCCTGTGATAAATATTTCTAGTGGTCTGTGTGGCTCTTTTTTACCATTTCAACATTCAATTAAATTTATAACAATTAAATGATCATGCTATACACAGTGATTTGCTGGTAATCCAGGGAAGAGCAGACAGTACTTAACACCCATGATTACATTTTTTGAGCCAAACAATATCAAGAAGTACTAACACTACATAAAATGCACCTAAAATCTGTAAAATTATCTGCAGATAGTTCCCTACAGCCTTATGTCATTTCTCAGAAAGGAGTTACAATGACAGTTTCGAAAGTATCATTCCTCACCCACCCCACACACCACGAGTCTGCAAAGAAAAAGTCAAAGGAATATGAGTATTTGTTTTGACTTTTTCAAAGGACAAAACAATATAATGAATGGCATTAGTTCTTTCCTGTAGTAACTGAAGTGCTTTGCCAAGACAAAGACAAAGAAATGAATGGTAAGAGCAGTAGGGATCAAAAGTCAATGCAAAAAGCCAGAGCTGCCGATAAGCAACTATTTATAATGCAGAACACACAAAAGGTCAGTGCTGTTGAGGCAGAAGTACTTACCCTCAATCCTTGATCTACATTGTTAGAATTACTTGATGTCTCAGTCCCTTCATGCATCCCAGAAAACATACACAAGGTAAAGTAACGATACTAGCCTGTTAAATGTCCTTTTGGTACTTCTTGTCATTTTTCTAATGTCCAAATTCCTCCAGTACTGTTTGTGTGACTACAGCACCCACAAATGACTACCAGTCACTTGTGTATGAACAGCACCAATGGAAAAAAAACAGAGACTGATATTCATCGTTCCCCAGAAAATGCCTCATTTCTGTCCAGTAATTGCCTTAATGAATACAGTTATTTGTTCAGCTTTCCTGCTTTTCTCTATTAGCAAGTTTCCACCTCCACTGGTGCCATTTCTACTGGCTTCTACTGGCTTCTGCAGCTCTGCCCCCTCTTAGGGATGGACACAAAACACATGGGCTAGATCACCATCTGCTTCTCTAGTGCTGGAGGCCATCAATTGCTAAGTTCATCTACATTAGTCCAAACTCAGAGAGACTCCAATTCATGCTCAGCAGAAGGAATGGGAGAGGAGCTGGTGAGGAACAGAGGGTGGCAGCTGTGTTCACAGGCTGCTGGATGCTCAGCTGAAGCCACAGCTGCTATGTCTGGCTGGGCATATCCAGCACCTTCCCCAAGCTGGTTTCAGCCTGTGTTGTCTGAAAGGCTCCACAAGGCACAGCCTGTAAACAAGCATACTGCTGCTGACCAGGTGTTTTAATAATATTTTGTAAGAGTACCTATCTGTATTCTTAGGATAGGGAGTGATCAGAGCATCTGGAAAATACCAATCTATTGGGATATGAGGCAACAACGAAAAGTCCCGAGAAGAGAGAGCTGTATGACCTGCAGGCCTCAAAGCCACAGCTGAGGCTCTGTAGAACTGCTCAATCTTAATGGGAATAAATATACGTCCCTAATTTTCAAGATATTTGGTCAGAGCAGATGTCTGAGATGCAGAAAGTGGAAAGGATAATTCTTCTTTTGCCCAGAAAGCCATAGTTCTGCTTCTTATAAATGGGATTGTATATATGAACAGTTCACGCAAACAGTCACAGCCTCTTTTAAGATCAGGTTCCCTGGAAGGAAGCTTTTTGAATTTTCAAACTCCAGACAAAAAAGTAACTAGTGAGAGACAGCTCTTTTGTTTTAGCCCGAAGAACAATCATAGCAGTCCTCTTTTATTGACATTTTACATTTTGTTTTCACAGTCTAGCATTAGTAAATATAAGTATAAAAATAGTATTAAAATATCTTTAAGTCAGTTAATATAAAATATATTTAAAGTATTTTATATTAAATTTTGATTTGATTTAATACAAATTAATAGACATTTAATTTATATTAGAAAATAATATAAATATAAATGTTTGGTTTATTTTTAT
>VWYP01025297.1:0-11785 GCA_013400435.1 Pycnonotus jocosus | reverse complement strand
GTGTACTGATATAATTGAAGTTACCTGAGAATTTTGAATAGGGTAAGTTCACAGCTCCTGGGACAGAACAGGGAGGTCTCAGTTTTGAGACGAAAGAAGTGGTTTGAGGCCTGGCTCTTGGCCTTATAGGAGGTCTCTATTTCTTTTGAGATAGAGACAATTTTAGAGATAGAAGAAGAGAACCTTTGTTGTATACTAAAAGAAGCATTCTTAAAATGGGCCATAAGCAGCTTGAGAAACTGCTGATGGAGTGGGACTGCACAGATCTGCAGATTGTGAGTGGTTGCAGATTTGTGACATTGAGAGCCACCAGACCTTTTCATGTGGCATAGTCCCTAGGAAAATTCCAGAGGGACTGGAATGTAAGATTATGTATCTGGTTGCAACTGACTGAAAATCATTGTTGTCTCTATGTTGTGTGTAAGGATAGACAGTTTGGAGGGGGGGAAAAAGTCAGTTTAGAAGTTTTTTTTTTTTTTTTCTTGGTTTTTCTCCTTCCTTTTTTCCTTTAGTTTGTGTTAATAAACTGTCTGCTGCCTTTAAGTTGAGCCTGTTTTGCCTTTTCTCCCAAAATCCTATCTCACATTTAGTGAACAAAATTTGGTGAGCGTAAAACCATCACAAGGATATACTGTAAAAAATATGCACAGATGATAGTGCAGAGATGCAATTTAGGCTTCTAGAGAACATTGTCCTGTATCTCTTCTCTCACATGCAGTGATGTCCCAAACATCAGAGTGCCTTGGAAAGACAGGTATCTGCCAAGACAGGTGGGAATCTCCCTTGGAATGGAGAATATGCCCACCCCCCCCGGCCCGAATATTTATAACTTTGAAATTAAGGGGCTGTCAGGCAAAAACATGGGAAAAGGAATAACCATTCTTTACTGGTATGTAAGCATATAGTCTGGCAGGCAGGGGCTATAGCGTAGCAGAAAAGAATCGAAGTGGTGGCAGAGAGAGGCTCCCCTGGGCAGTGAGGGAAGAGGCTCTGGGATGCCAGGGTTTCCTCTGAAGCACCTCAGCAGATGGCAAAGGGTACCCTATTTGGCGAGGCAGAGTGTTAATAAGATCCTGGTGCAATGGCAGCTTTTACCAGCAGAGCTCCGCTCATGGTAGAAAGAAGGCAACAGGAGACAGAACCCGGCAGTAGTGGTGAATTCCCACCACAGTGCCACAACCTCTCTCCTTCCCAATGCTGAGAGCACAAAAAAACTAGGAGCTGCACCCAACCCCTTTTCCCCAGCACAATTCCCACTGTATCTCTTCCCTTCCCAGAGCAACCCTCAGGTAAAAAAAGAGTAGCCAGGGGGATGCCTTCCCTCTGCTGTGGCCACTTCTCTTGTCTCTCCTAAGTACGTGGTTGTTGTTGTCTCCTGCCAACACATATGGGAGAAAGTTTCCTAAAGAAAGAAACAAAAGAAAGAATCCTAAACAACAATCCCAGCACAGGGTTCTCCACTTGTAGACTTTGTGGCAATTCTTATGAATGTTCTGTCTGGAAGAAAACTTTTAATTTGATACATGTGGCAGTATCAACTGCATAACTTCAAAACTTATGAAACAGTTGAAGAATGGACTAAACGTGATTAACAATGACATGCAAATTTATAATGTGTGTGACTTAGCTTTCTAGACTTATAATGGAATTTGATTTTTTTAGTTAGAACTCCAAAGGAAATCAGAACTTAAATATCTCTTTTTCTCATATGTATGAGTGAATATATATATGTATGTATATATATACACAGTATAGACCCTAATTTTGTAACAATATCTTCTTTTCCTCTTTCTTCCTTATTTCTGTTGACCTTTTCTTTTTTGCATGAAATACATGTTATGATAGTTATTAGGAGCAATACAGTAAGAGACATTGCTACCTGACAAGAGTCTATCCATCATATGCTGTGAATAGCCAGTATCACTCTACTGATGTAATCAAACATCACTAGGAAATATTTATGTACTTGATTCTGTTACACTCAGTTCTGTCAATCACAGATTCTCATATTAAAAGAATCAACTGTCTCAGTTGTTCTTGAGAGATCACTTATATTTAGAACAGAAAATTCTTGGTTACTTTATTGATTTTTTTTCCTAGATTTTCCAAAAGACATGTTATTAAAAGCTTAACTCTAATTTCACTGAAGCTGATGGAAGAGAGTTCTGAATTGAAAGGTATGAAAGGCTGAATCCTAAACCAGATTTTTAAATGGCTCTAAGACCTGTTTTTCCTGTAGCTAGGGAAAAATCATTCTATCAATTGTAAACATTGATGCTGCTTTTATAAAAGATCTACTGTAATAGTTGGAATCTTCAGACCAGTTAGCAAATCACCATTCCACTGGTGCCCAGTAGATGGTCATCAGCCCATGAAAATTCCTCCATCTGCCTTAACAGTAGCCCTATTTATTTTTTGTGTTTATGTTGTGCTGCTTCTGATGGAATAAAAAGGTGCAAGTTCTTCATCATATATGCTTGTCAGATCACACACCACATGTCATTATTACTATATATGTGCCAAATGACATATACTGAGGTGACAATCAGTTTATACCTCAGCTCTTCTTCTCTAATTTTGATACATGAAATTTAATCCTACCTGCCTTTTTTCATAATACTCTAGCTCTGTGTAAAATGTGGAAAATATTTGCAGCTTTCCTTGTTTATTAGCTCTTTCACTGTGTCTCATAGTATATGTTTATACATTTAAAAAATACACACAGCCATCAGTGTGTATGTACAATAAACAATAAGAATGAAAATTCTTTGCTGCTGTGCTAGATTGCTATATGCCATATTATGTCTATTTCCCTAATACAAATACTGTCCTATAATCAGGGAGTACAGGAAAATTGTTATGAGAAATCACAATATAATAAAATTCACCCTGTTTGCTGAAAAGGAGCTATGACATAAAGCATCCAGTTTATTAAAAAAAGAAACATGAAATGGGAAGTTATAAAAACAAGAGTATCCCCAAAGAAACCCCCTAAAGAAAACATCTCTTTAAAAAGAAATTAAGGACATTTGACTGAGATTGTAGCTGTGGCAGGTAGAGTGCTCCATAATTGCTACCTTAGTTCCCAATTCAGATACAGGTTTCAGTTTGTAGCTGTTGAACAATAACAGAGAAGGGTAAATGTTGTTTTTTTCTCATCTAGTGACTGAATTGAAATGCTCTATAATCACTAGGTTACACATCCTCAGTTATTGCAAACAGCAAAGTTACACTGACAGAAGAATTACACCACATCATTAGCAAAAGGTGTAGGTCATATTTAATCACAAAATTAATAACGCTTGCAAATTTATACCATGTAGATTTATATAAGCATGATTTTGCACAAATTCAGATTTCTATGAAGGCTATTGACACACAAAGATGAAAAAAGAAGACTATCTGACAACACAGTGGAGTCACATATATTCTCATGCATATGTCTGTAAACAAGAAACTTAAGCAGAGTGCACAAGTTATGTTGTTCTTAGTTGAACAAATCTTTAATCTTGTTCCTGGCAAGACTTAATCTGACATTTTGATAAAAGACAGGAAAAAAAATTCTTACATTTCCTCTCATAGTCGAAACCAGTAAAACAGATGGCTTTTAATGGTGTTTCTATCTCCATCCTGATATTTTTGTCTAGTAAACTTAATAAAAATTTCATTTTAAAATATTCTAATTCTTATATATCACTTTGAAATATATGAACAGATGTAGTGGAACTGAAATTCTTGCACCCTCTATGGAGACATTTTCTCGGAAATGTGTTCAAATATAGATGGTCAAGATATTGCAGCACACAAGATGTCTAACATGAATGTACCTAATGCAAGTTGAATAAACTCTGAAGAGAATCATACATGTCCATGCCTGGCTTTCTCTATAAAGAACTCATCTTGTGACACTATTTTTAGTTAATTAGAACAAATAACTGTTTTTATATAGGATAGTTAATAGTAGGGCAGAAATTCCATCCTTAAAATAGCAAACATCTTTCTCTAAATATTTTCAAATCTATATCTATGATTTTTGTGCATTTTTTAAACAAATCTGTCCATCTATCTCACTTCAACAAGAAAAGCTTTTATGAAACCTAAGTTTTACTTTCATGTGCTTTTGCTGTTGAAACACCTGTATTTTGGGGTATTTGTGTTAGTAATTGGTTTGTCTCCTGTTACTAATTGTTGTAGACTACTTTCTTGGAGCCACTACATCAGTGGTCTGGCAAGATATACAAGATGTTCACTGTAACAGTAACATATTATTAGGTGCAGGAATAAAAAATATGATGGTAGCAGATGGAAGATTAAATCAGTCATTTATTTTCTTGTTTAATAAATAAAATTAAAAACTGAAATTAAATAATTAATTTATTGGGAGTTTGAATCTAGTCTGCATTTGGCCCAACATCTTAAGTGTTGACTTAAGATCATCACTCCCTAAAGGTCACTTTGGATCTTCCACTATTTTAACAGAGGCTTATTCCTTCAGAAAAATTTGAAGAGAATGAGTGATCCACAGATATGGCTGTGATGTATTCTCAAAAAAAGACACTTCAACTTTCATTTCATTTCCCTGCAAAGAGAGTGACAAGTGCAAACTTCAAGGCAGACAGAAGGCATGCACTCTTCACAAATTAGTAGAGAGTATGTTCACAAACATTTCTCAATGTACAGCTGAGAATCAGATACGTCAAATAATATTTTTTCTACAGTTTTTATTTTCCAGCATGTCATATGCCATGCATTTATCTAAATAGTTGTCATTTTATGTGCTAGTACAGCACACACATATACTATACTTCTGTATAGTAGACAGAAAGGCTTTTTTTATCATCCTTACTCATTGCCTTACTGAAGAGAAACTTTCTTCTACAGTTACTGAGAACTGAGTCACAAACAAAAGATGACAGCTGACCTGATGGGTCACATACTCATTTCCAGTTATAAAAGACAATCATGGAGATGTCAAAGTTATCTCTTAGTTAAGCTAAGGGTCAGTAATCTCTAGATACATGCTACCCACTCTCCTACTTTTCCCTGCTGTATGGTATCAATAAGATAGCTACTGCCCCAGGAATTTTACATCCTCTAAATGACTACTAAATGCTAATAAGGTTAAAAAAACCCCAAAAACCAGACGAAAACAAAACAACAACAAAAAAAGGGTTTAATACACAGTCTCAAAGGGATGAAAATACTCCATTATTCTCTTACTCTGACCTTCATGGGCTGGATCATGTCCCAGACCAGGTATGTGTGTGAAGTGAGAGAATTTCAAGAAGCCTGTTACAACAGAAGAAATTATAAAATGCAAGAGCATTTGGATGCAGCAAAGATTGATTTCATTCAAGCTTTATAACTCACATTTCATACATTTCATAACTCTGCTGCAAGAAGAGATTAAGGGCAACTAAACACTAGGGGATGATATAGAGATCCTCCCAATCTGCCTGCATAATTCTACAGTGTCTGTGACAGCTGCTAAAGGGTATGGTGCAGAAGCATGCTTAGCAACCACTGCACAACAGCTCACTCCAAAATTCTACCTCTAAAAAACATGAGTTTCCAATACAGATAGAGGCTTCATTTTGTAGCTGTTGAACAGTAACACAGAACATGGCAAGACTAAAAAGGTCAGACCACGAGTAAATCATCTCTCTATCATGCAATTAATTTGAAGTAAATTAACAAAGTCAAAAATAAATTTAAAGATATGTTTATATTCACATGAATTTTTATCAAATCTTTCATGCTTATGTGAGTACTCCTCCTACAGAATCATAATTCCCAGAAAAGGTTAACAGCCAAAGTTCAGTAGGAAGGGGAAAATACCTATTGAAGCTGTAACAATCTGTGATCATGAAGTTTTGTGCCAAGTTACAATCTAGCATATCAATCAAAACCTATTTTGATAATTTGCTTGGAACAGCAAACATGTTAAATTTTATTGCTGAAAGCCCCCTATAAAAAATGGAGAATGGAGGGACAGAGCAGGTGTATACATAATAAAATAACAGTGAAAGGCATCTGGCAGCAATCCACACCAGTAAATGAGAGCATGTAAAGTCAGTTATTTTTTGCATGCATATGCAAAAAATAATGTTTCCTCAGAAAAGGAAATAATTTTTTCCCCCAGTCTATTGTCATGCCTTAGCACAAAGGCAACCACAAAGAAATTTGTTACAGACACTTTCCACACAGTCCTATGGAGGGAAGACTTCCACTGTAGTCTTTTTTAGCAGTAATACCTAGCCGTTGTAATGCTTCACACATAAGCTTCATAGTTTCATACAGCTGCTCACTTGTAAGATACCTAGATCTGGAGATATCTAGATTTAGAAATAGCTTATGAAGGTGCAGGAATATTCCTCCTCACATAGTGCTAATGTTGAAAAAAATAACTACTGTGGATCCTTTGATCTCTGCAAAAAGTGTTTATTGCATTATTCAAAAGCCTTCTTTTTTTGTCTTCACTTTCTCTGTCTAAGAAAAAAAGAAATCATACTTTGAGGTGGCTATCATGAGTCTGTATTTTCATGACTAAGCTAGAAAATTAATTTTTATATGACAGTAAGGACCCAGAAACAACAAATTTTCCAAAACAAATGCTGAATTTGGAGAAAAGATTGGTTTATTATTTTTTAATCATAGATTAGTTCATAAAAAATATTTTCTGACAGAAAGACCAGCTTCATGGTTCCATTATTTGAGTGGTGCAGCATAACATGGGATAAAGATCCTGAAATATGACTATGCTTGCATACAGAAGGAAGGAAGTTTGGAAGGAAGGAAATTTGGAAGTAAGGAAAGAAGGAAAGTGGAGTGGGGTGGGGTGATAGGGAGTGAGTGACAGGGGTTAGGTAGAAACATGTCACCTTTCCAGTGGTCCCAATGATGTCTTGTTGCTCTCTTCCATCTGGTCCTCCTGAGGATGCCCTGTGGCTGCCGTGCCACCACACCACGCCAAAAACTACAGAATGCAGTGGATGGATATACATTTCGGGCAGGTGGGAACGCCCATGTGCCTCCCTGGCAGGGACCCAGTTTGACACTGTCCCTTGCAGCCCTGTGGCTCTGTGGCATGGTGCTGCAGGGCTCTGGTGCAGGGTCTGGGGACCCCTCTGGGAGAACCTTTGGTGGGCCATGACTCCCCTGTGTCCTTCATGTGGTTGCAGCTTCTCCTGGGGCGAAGGGGCCCAGAGCTGAGCTCTGCACAGGGAGGGTGGGCGTTCACTGCTCTCACCAGAGGCCTTTTCCCCACACACCCAAAGCCTCTCTCCCTCCATCCTTTGGTGTCAGGGTCTGTGTGGGCCTGGCAGCTGATAATCCTGGGGCTGCAGACTCCACTCCAAAGATGTTAAGCTAGTGCTCTGTGAATTTACTCTTCTCCCCCAGCCCTGAGTGGTTACTTTGTCTTACCTTCATCAAAGAGTAGTGCAGAACCTCTGCCAGGTCCCCATTCAGGCTATGGTGGTCTTCTCGGCAGCTTTTGTAATACAGTTTTGCTATAAAAAGCAAAAGTTCTTCATGAAGATGTTTAAGTCATAAACTATAATATTTCAGTCTCTGACAACTCCCCAGGCAAAGATGGACAATTAATGAAATACATGATGTGGAAGCATAGATAGAAACATTTCTGAATGCATGACAGTGCACATTTTAAATCATATATGAATTTAAAAATCCTTGACTTAGTAGGCTTTCTCTTTGGGGACTTAAGTATTGGCACACCAAAGAGGAGCTAGTAAAGAAAATGGAATTTCCAGGAAGTGAAAATAGGTGCTACAAAACAAAAGGAAAGCTGATATTTCATTAGTTACTACTATGTGGCAAAACAGTTAGATTTATGTAAAATTCCTAGAAAAAGACTTTTCATATCAGGAAAAAAGGTATCTCAAGACAGTCACATCATTCATCACATAAACAATAAACTGTCTCTGTAATCTTCATATTTCTGTCATTTTTTATGAGGTGACCTAAGGATTTTTGTGTTTTTTAAATTCATATAATATCTTTCTGCATTGTCTTTGAAACATTATTCTTCTTCCCAAAAGCATGATTAAAAGATACTGTATCTATGTGGTTCTGTTCAGATTCAGCATGATAAAAGCTTGCCTTTGTCCTTGTGTTTGCACACAGGCAGAGTTAATGGGTTTTCAGCCAATATAAATATATTTTAATTAAATATTATTAAGTTTTCTAGGCTTCATCATTTAGTAATATTAAAAAACAAACAAACAAACAAACAAACCAAAACCAAAAAAATAACCAAAACTATGAACAAAGAAATAATTTGAAAAGTTTTATTTCCTAATAAGGATCTTAGAGACAGCTTGAAGACACAGGACCTAAAAATGATATTTAAAAAGCTGTAACGTAACTCTGCCAGCCATAAAGTGGTCAGGCATTTGAAGTGAATTATTGCTGAAAGTTCCTTCCAACTGGGCTATTCTATTCTATTCTATTCTACTCTATTCTACCTACCCTACCCTACCCTACTCTATCCTATCAGACATGAATATGAAATAAATTGATATATTTTATTTCTGTATTTTTCAGGATGGTAAATGAATATAATGGTTGAATATGAGATGTCTTTCCTCTGAAATTGCTTTATTAATTTTTGAATTCTAACCATGGCCTCTTTTGAGGTTACCAGAGAAAACCTACATAAAATAAATTGAAGGGCTTTTCTGTCACGTTTAGTGTTTATTCTGTCACCATGTTTAGTGTTTATTAGTGAAAACATAACACAAGAAGGAATATACCATGTTGCTATTGATACAGTTCCATGAGAAATATGCTTTAAAGTTTTGGATTTGTATGATTTATTTCAAGAAATAGAACACAAACTGCAGTGGAGCAATGCTCTTTTCTGGTTTTATAGGGAAAGCACTGGTCTTTAATTATTAATTATTTAATGAAATAACTGATAACTATCTTCCAAATTTTATTTAATAATATAAGAAAACAAAAAAGGAGGAAATTCTGTCTGTTTGTGTGAACTTTATTTTGTATTGAATTTCTTAGTCCTTCTTACGTTTATAGCAATTTTATGGAAATAACCTTTGCAATAAATAGCCTTTGCATTTAACAAATGCTTTGATTTTTCTTTACCCTATTTTTAAACACTTTTTTTTTTTTTTAATGGTACAGACTTTTTTCATTTCTGTCCTTCTCCATTTTCAAAATGACTTTTTATGAAGATTAAAGATCATATTTCTATTCTGGGTAATTTTTTTTTTGCTTTTTTATTTATTTATTGTTTTATTTATTTGTTTTACTTCTTTTTTTTTTTCTCAAACTAATGTTATTTAACATCTATTTGTAAAAGTTACTGTTGTACTACACTAAAAATGTTGGATAATGGTATCCCCCATGAATTTCAGTAACTACTGAGATAGTATCCAGGTATTTTTTTAACAGCTAAATTAAATATAAATTACAAGAATTGGTGATTCAGTAGAATTACCTATTTTCAAAACAGTAGCTGCATCTTCCAGTGGCTTCAAAATCATGTGTAATTAACTCAGCTTTTGACAATTTTCACATTTGACGTTCTGTGTTCACAGTAATTATTCACGACTTTGTAAATTAAATTCCATAGAAACTAAGATTTCTCTAAGATTTCTAGTACTACATTTTCACACTTGTTTTTAGGTTTAGATTATTATTCACAATCATTGAATACTTACCTAAAAAAGCAATACCTGTTCTTATCTGACACACACAATGTCAAACTACAAAGGAAGAATTGTAAAAGATTTTTGCATCTTTAGTATTCGTCTTTGCCACATATGTGTAGATAGTGTGTCTCAGTATGGGGATGAAGACTCAAAAGTCAAATCACAAACTGAAATAAGCATAAGAATGAATAGACAAAACATTTGGGCTTTCCTACCACTTTGTCCATAAGACTGTCAGGCCATCAGGCAACCTGATAGAGTGTGAAAATGTTCAGAGACCACAGAGATTTTCATTCTCCAATTTCAGAAGATGTGAAATAAAGAGAAAGGAAAATCCCTTTGAATTTTTGCATCACTAATCACAGGTGCTATAATTTTTAATAGAAGACACCCAATGTGCAGAAGTACTGGCTTATATGTGTGGTCCTGAGCTGCTTGTTTCATTATTGACAGCTATAAAATTGCTCACACAGTCATACACCTCAATGAATCAGTTAGTCGGATAAGGTATAGATAGCTTGAAAATCGCTTATTCTCCACAGGATCTCTTGACTTGCAAAATTACAATTTCTTTCTGTTCACTGATGTATATCAAAAAGATAGCCAGCATCCTTTAAGAAATATTTGTACCAAAATGAGTAAATTTTAAGTGCAGGAAAAAATACATAATACAGAGCTATCTGTACATACATTGGAAATTAAAACCATTTTCCAATGTCTAAAGCAGTAAATATTCTAACTAAATAGGAAGAAGGGAAAAGAAAAAAAAACCAAACCACATTTATTGATTAGAATAACTAGTTTAAATTAGGGCTCCTGCAACACTTCGATATCTTTTTCATACTAATTAGCAATATTTCAGGGAAGGGATTAGCTCAAATGGTAGAATACTTGCTTAGCCTGTGAGAGAGAGCAGGATCAATGTCTGCATTCTCCAGCTCATTCCTGCCTTCGGCTGCCAGTTTGCAGCCCTCTGCCTTTATCCACACATTACAGGTTTCGTTCAGTATTCATCCTGATGGTCACCAGCATGAGTTGGTTTGGGGTACCAAGATTAGAGGCAGTGACCATGACAATGGCCATGCACTGTAGAGTTTTCAGTTTTGAGGAATATGGGTCAGGTGAGGAGTAAAGTTAGGTCTCTGAGGTTTAGAAAAGCAGACTTCCAGCTCTTAAGGGAGATAATCAGTAGGATCCCCTGGAAGACTTCCCTCGGAGACAAGGGAGGAAAACAGAGCTGGAAGATCTTTAAGGAAGTCTTTCATAGAGTGCAAGAGCTAGCAATCCCCAGGAACAAGAAATTGGGCAAGGAAGGCAAGAGATGAAGTTTGGATATGTAGAGATGGAGCGAGGAAAGCCAAGATGAAGCTGAACCTGAACCTGGCAAGGCGCACAAAGAATGACAGGAAGGGCTTATACAGGCACTTCAACAGAAAAGAGAAGTTAAAAAGGTATTCTGTCCCTGACAAACAACAGTAAATAACAATGGATGAGAGCAAAGACAAAGTACGCAACAACTTTGACTCAGTGTTCAAGGGAAATTTCTATTCCCGTGTATCTCCAGTGGATGAACAGAAGGATGGGTACTGAGGGGCAAAGCTCCCTCCCACACAAAGATCAGATTTGTGACCACCTGAGGAATGTGAATGTGCATAAGAGACCCAGTGAGATGCAGCAGAGTTCTGAGGGCGTTGGCTGAGTAGTTGCCAAGCCACTCTCAGTGTTTGAAAAGCTATGGCAGTAGGCTGGAGTTTTAATGTTGAAACAAATCAGTATCGGAAGAAGACAAACCAGTTAGTTTAACCAAGTATTTTGCATTAGGTCTTCAGGAATTTTGGTTGTAAAAACAAGGAGATATATGGTTTTTTTCTTAGTTTCTTGCACCCTTATGTAGCTTCAACAAAATAATGGGAAAACAAAGGGGATAGATAGGATGTATCAGAATGTACAGCACTCCTTTGGCATATTAAAGTGTCCAGACCTGGAAGAATGATACCCAAGTATACTCAGCTTCCTGTCAGACCTAGAAAGCTGCCGCCAAATTGAAATACTCACCTTAAAGTACAAATTTGACGCGGTGCGCTGTCCCTGCA
>VWYP01025286.1:0-14757 GCA_013400435.1 Pycnonotus jocosus | reverse complement strand
ACTGGAAGTTTACAGTTCTGTGATCTTTAGTAAGTTGAAGTACCAAGCATAAAGGCCAGCTGGTGTGACCCATGATGGATGAGTGGTTTTGGCTGGGTTCGTACCCCTGGCACCCCTCCCTACCAGCTCTGGGGTTCCCTGTGTGCCCTGGGCAGAGGCTGCAGGGATTCCTTTGGCATTTGGCTGCCACAGAAATCGCTGGGAAAGGCTTCACTGATTCCAGTGGACTGGGATCAATTAGTCTTCAATTAGAAGATGACCTTGATACTCTTTCTCTAATCAGCATTTCCTTGTTACATCAGTGCTGCTTGGCACTGTCCTAGCTCCAGTCTGAGGATTTTTTTTTTTTCTTCTAGATCTGCATTACTGCTTTTAGATTGGAGTAAAGTCAATTGAAGTAAATTTCTTCCTTTGCTTTATGCCTGTACCAACACACATCATTTACTTAATGCAAACCATTAGTTTTCTTTCTCTCTCATCTGTTAGCCATTATTTTATTACTTTTTATTTAGAAGCTCTAGATTCCCTTCAATTATATTTCAGTTTTAGTATAGATCCTATTTTTTAAAATAAAAACATGATATAACATATGTACAGGCAAATACTCCAGTTGTTAATCATATGAAATCCATTTATTAACTTTTAAGAAACAGCACTACACATTTCCATAAATGCCTTAAATATTCTAGTTAATTGGGATGTGATCTTTCCTAAATGTGCCGGATCACTTCAGCCTGAGTGCCATTCAATGTTGCAAATTTTGTTTTCTGACTTTTAATCATTAGTGGTTATTCCCCTGATGAGCTTATTAGCCTTGAGTACAAATACTTCATCTACCCCAGTGAAGAACTAAAAGTCTGAGGAACTCCTTAAATATGCACAAATTTCTAAAGTTCTTTTTTTTTTTTTTCTTCATAGGAAGTAAAGTGAAGTGACACTGTCATATAACATAATTTTCACTAATTTTGCTGGTTTAAGGTTGAAGACACATTTTGTAGGGATAGAAAATACAAGCCTTGTACATACCAGCTATCTGAAAAAAAGCTCTGTATTTTATCTGTTTGCTGTGGAGTTTTACACCAAAATTATATTAATCAGTCAAGCAAGAGACACCACATTTGTGTGCAACTTCAATCCATTTGAATTCTTTAGGCTGGAACAGGTACTGGATTTTGTTCAGAGCAAGGACTGAGTGTCATCCAGGGACACAATTTCTTTATCAACCTATGATGTCAGATACTAATAATACATAATTATAAGGTATAAAAATGATAAAATACAACACATAAAGATTATCTCGGTGATCATATTTTCTCTTGAAAACTGAGGTGACTGAAGCTTTGACAACACTTTTCTGTAGTTCTCTTTTTGCTCTCAAATGTTCATCAGTTGGGTCTCTTCTGGGTAATCTCTGTGTGAGAATGGTTTCATCCCCTTTAATGATGTGAGCAGTTGGACGGGGAAGTTTTCCTAAGAGGGATGTGAGTTTTTGCTTTTGTTATCAGGGTAAACATTATTTTCAGGTTTTTATTGCTGTATAACACAACAGAAAAATCCCTATGACCAATCTTTTAATGGAACATGGGACAGGATGTAGGAGCTGGGACCAGAGACAAGAAAGCAGCAACATTAGGGATTTTTTGAAAAGATTTGCGTGTAGTGTCTCATCAGTTTCTTGAGCTGTTTTTTTTACCTGTCAATCAGTCACTTTTTCTTTAGTTTCCTGAGGATTTCTAGGCACTGAAATCTCTAAGCATACTTCAAAGTTTTAGAAACATTTATTTTCCTTGCTCTTTTATTTGATTTTACAGAGGCACAAAGGAGTAACGTGTTTTTTTTCCAGTGAAGATGAGAATAGTGGAATATTAGAAACCTGGATTTTAGCATTAAATACATGTACAGTGTGTTTGCAGTGCTTACATATATGTGTGCAGTGCCAAAAATATTATTTTCCCCAACCATCTTGTTTTGCTGGTCATAGTTTCTTTCTTTCTTTCCTTTTTTTTAATTTTTTTTTTAACCTACTTAAACTTTCCTCAAATATTTCCAAATACTATGAACCATTTGTAGCTGTCCTAATTCTGGCTCATAAGCAATGCTAAAAATTCCTCCCCCAATTGACAGCTTTCTTTGCCAGATTACAATATTCCCAGCTGATTAGTTATCTTAACCGCAGGGTTTTTTCTGAAAAGTACAATTAGCAGAATTTGTTTCAAGCTCCTACTAACAGCTTGTTGTAGAATGTAATTTATTTCGTGTTTTCTGAGCAATGAACGTTATTCGTGTATTTTTGAAAAGTCTGCTAAGAGTCTATTTTCAGCCTTTTCCTTTCTTTCTTTTTCTCCCAATGCCAAGAAATAAAAATTGAAAACATTATTTCATCTGGAACCAAGAACAGCTCTGGCATTTAACTGAGTGGGATGTGCAGCAGTTGTTGTTGTTAAATTCAAGTATTTAGGAAAATAACACAATGTGGACAGGTAGCTGGGAGGAGAGGGGGAGCAGGAGCTTCCAGCAGTGGGGATTTATGGACCTTGGTGCAGGGAGTGCTCTGCTGGGTTGAGTTTGAAGAGGTTTCAGCTCAAAGTTGAAGCTGAGGGAAATCAGAAGTGGAAGTCTCATCCTTTGCCAGCACAGCCACTTAATTTTCATTCGTTAGGGAGTTCCAGCTATAAACTCTACAGAATAAAACTTTGCTTTGCCCCTGATTTTTTATCAGCACTGATGGAAAAGGCAGACAGCAATCTTGCATGTAGCTTTTGTAAAACTTGCTAAACCCCCTGTAATATATCCTTCATTTGGAGTAGGGTAGTTGATGCTTGCTGAATGTCAGCTGAAGTGTGATTAAATCCTTGGGAAAAAAAGGGAAAAGTTACTGTGAGGAGCTGTTAAACAGCTTGGAAAATAAATACAGGAGCCTGGATGCGTCTGGTTTGTGTTCTGGGCACAAGAGGGTGGTGGGAGGCAGCACAGCAGATCTGAGAGGAAGAGGGAGGATGAAGGAACAGAATAATGCTGCTCCCAGATTTCCCTCTGTCATGGTCTGGTTGTTCCACAAAGGTTTTTTTGGAAGCTGAACAAAAATTGGAAGAGGTGATATCCAAACCTCCCTGTGCCAATGTGCATTAGATACATCCCACATATTTATGAACTGGAGACAGAGAGTACTGTGGGAAAAAAGATGGGGGTAGGATTTTTGTTGCTCAAAATTAGGAAGTCTATTTCTGCTTATACCTAATTGTTCTGATTTCAGTAAACAGAAGTGCTACACAGGCACTTTAGAAAATACAATAGTTTCTTTCTTAGCTGCTTAGAAATCTATGTCCTTTTTAAAAGTAATTGTCAGTAAAATAAAGAATCTGAATCTATTTTGATTGTAAAATTTGCATTTTACAAATCTCTTCTACACACTGACTAAATGTAAAGACGTTGAATGAGAAGCTGGACTGGTTGTTTATAAGACATTGGTAGAATTTTCATAGGGTAGGGAAATTTCAATTGTGCACATTCAACCCTTAATAATAATTTTCAAATTTAGCAGTTAGTAGAAGATACTGTGGCTCTTTATAGTCAGGATAATACTAATTTTTAATTAAATGGTTATTTTCAAGCTGGAGTCACAGTAGATTGAAGTGTGCTTCTCTCTTTGTTTCTTTCTTTTCTTGGACATTGTTTTCTTTTAACAAGAAATAAAAGACTAAAGAGATTTACACTGGCCAGAGTTTAATTTGTATTGATATTTGTATCTTAGCTCTGGGGTTTTGGAAAAAAAAATGGAATCCAATTAGGCCAGACACATACAAATGAGAAGATATTGCTTTGTGTTGCATGAGCACTGAAACACCTAAATCCAACTTAACCAAAAGTGAGCAGGAAACTCAGCCCAGCCTATGAAACATGGACTTTGGGGCAGCAAAACCCGTTCATGTTTTAGTGAGTATTTATTGAAATCACAAAGCTCTGGGTTGGAGGGATAGAATTCAGAATACCGAATAATTTTAATGACAATCTTATTGACAGTGTTGATATGGGAGAAAAATATCAGCTGATCTGCCATCCTCTGGATGGTACAGAACATGAAAACAGATCTGATCTGCAATAGTGGTGCTGCGGGTTTTGATCATCCCACACAATTTAAAGCATCCTGTGACCACAGGCATTTCATTTTAGGAAATAAACTTGGCTTTACGGGTTTCTTAACTTGTATATAGGACAAAAATACTGTATAAGGAACTCGTAAGAGCATGTTCTGAGTTGTTCTCCTGTTCTAAATGTATGTATTTTTAAAGGAGATGCATAAACATCCAAGCATTTCCTACTATCTACCAATTTGGGAGGGATCTTCTCAAAAGCTTTTCTTGAGAACTTGTTTCGTGCATCGACTACAGGAACATTTTTTCCTCCCCACAATTGCTTAATGTGGACTAAAGGAAAGAACAGTTGAATTTCCAGTCATAGGGAGAAATTTCAGACTGCTTTTTGTAACTGTAAATTTCCTCCACTGAGTCTTTTATTCCCAAGACTGTGTTTGTACCAGGTGGGATAAACGCTCTGCTATTTGCACGTTAATGAGATACTTGGTGTTAAATCAGAAAGCTGCATCTTACAAAATTCTGTCACAATGGTGTTGCCGATCGTGTAATTACTCCAGTTATTTTTGATTAGCCGGCTCTCGCAGCGATGCTGTGAGGAGCAGGGAAGTCATCCTTCCCCGGAGCAGCCTTGGACCTCAGTCAAAGGAGATGCTGAAATCACCCTGTGCGTGCTGTCATTGAAATGGATGCTCTGAGCATTATCTGCTGACCCCGATGGCTGAGGGGTTTTAGAATCGCTAATAAAAGGCTGCATGTGATGATAGCTCTTGGCTGATGGGGAGTTACCTGACCCTTTTAAGGCAGGCTGCTCTGCCTCTGCGCACCGGCTTTATGCAGAATGATGAAGTTGGGTGTTTTGTCGGGAGACCTTTGTGAGACAAAAGGGGCGCTTAAAGAGATCCTTTTAAATAACTTGGGTACCTTAATAGGAAGTAGTTTGAAACAAATTCTTTACATTTCGGTATTAATGACCCTAAAAGCAATATTGCTTCTTTTTTTCTTTTTCTTCTTTTTTATGAGCGTCAATATGATCAAGAGCATATCCAAAAGTGCACGGATCTGCAGTTTCCTGCAGAACCAGGGGAAAAAAAACTGGGTGTAAAGCAGCATAATGTATGAGAATTGGCTGTCTCCCTGCTCTCAGTGATGTTTGAGAATAATAAAACGTGGCAGTATGACAGATACCTTTTGGGAGCACTTAGAGCTTTAAATGGACTCTCTGTATTACAATACTAAATAGCGGAGTTACTACCATAAAACACACAAAATAGATTTACATTTAAACTGTAACAGAACGAGGGAGATAATGTCACAACGAGGCAACAAACGAGGAAAGCAAATCCCAATAAATGTCAGCTGCTTATTTCACTCTCCAGTTTGTTGGAAAGTTAGGAACTTTTTAATTTTGAGCCACTTCTTGCCAATAAATAAATATATAAAATTGTACCTCTGAAGCTTTTCAGCCTCATGGATAAACCCTCTTCAGCCAAACTGTGGGTCAGTGTGAGGGGCTGGAGCAGATCCAGATTGATCACTGACTGCAACAACAGTTCCTGCCCCCTAAAGCTCTTCCCCAGTCTCTTTCCCTCCTCATGGTTCAGACTCTTGGCTCTTGGTAAGTTTTCTATCTTTAAAATTAAAGAGTTTAATTTTCATTATTATTATTTTTAGTCCATGGTGGTATGGTTTTCCTGTGTTCCTTTACTTACTTACTTAAAAAAAAATCCATCTGTGACATTCGCACAATCTCTCTGTTGTTCTCTGTCCCTGGATTTTATTTTTTCAGATGTTATGAATGATCTAAATAGAGCTTGGCTTCTTGAGATTGTTGATGCAGTTGTGTAAAAGTGGAAACAACTGGATTTTGAGACTATGGCATAGAACCTATCTCTCTTTCCCTTTGGTTCATAAAACCACAGTAGATTAACTCAACTAATAGTGAGTTTTCTGCAGCCCATCAGTGTGACATGGAATAAATATTCAGAAGTATCAGTGGAGCTTTTTTTTGACAGTTACTCGATGAGCTTGACTCAGAAGTGCTTTGTGAGGCTGAGCCTTCTCTTGATTCATAAACAACTTGGGTATTAGTCAAACTTGTGCAGTAAATTCTGCTTTAGCATAAAAGCATGGCCTTTCTCCACTTGAAAAATCATTTTTTCCACTGCCTAAATCTGGAGTTTTTCAAGGTCTGGTTGATTCAGTTAGAGAACTTTCTGGGTAGCTTTATGAAAGGACAGAATTGTGCTTTTAAAAGAAAAGGCTTTTTTTTTTTCTTTACAAAGAAAACAAAATAGAACTTGAAAAGGGGACTTGCTTGTAACAGTATTTTCTGTTATTTGCATAAAATGTATTTGTCTTTATAATGACATTGATTTTTATAGCTCCTATAACTACAAAAAATAATTAAGAGCATTTCACTGAGCTAAAGAGGGATGTTCCATATTGACTTGAGAGTTAATTTAAATTACAAATGAAATACGGGAGAAGTGCCCTAAAAACTGATGTGTACATTTTCGTAGCTTGGTGAACAGATAGCAATTAGTGATAAGTGATTTGCCTCCAAGTTGCTTTGAATAGCTGATCTCAATACAGAGCAAATAAGCTCAGGCTCACTGGAGAGAAGACAGAGGAGTTAATCTCCCCTCCAGGGCAATGATGTTCCAGGTGATATCCTTACAATGGATTTTGTCACATTGTGTTTTAATGCTCCCAAACAATGGGTTTTCACCTTTTATTTCCTCAGGATATCCTCTCACAAGTGGTCTGTTTAGCAAGGTTTAGGCTTCCCTTGTGTCTGCTCTTTGCAGATGAATCGATAGCATCAATTAGGATTGATTGGGAAGGTCAAACTTGGTTCTGCACCAAAGATTCGGAACCAGGGCTGGTCATGGTGTGAATGTACAGGATTGACTCGTCATGCTGTCGGACTGGAGCGGGGATTGTGTGGGAATATTGTGTTCAGCAGGAGCAGGGCAGGGATTGCCACCTGTGCTGGGCACTGCTGAGGCCACATCTTCAATCCAAGGGTCAATTTTGGTCCCTCGCTACAAGAAAACTCTTAGAGGGCTGGATCATGTCCAGGGAAGGGTGTGGAGAACCAGGAGCAGCTGAGGGACCTGTGGGGAAAGATCAACCAGGAGAAAAGGAGGCTCGGGGACACCTTCTCACCCTCAAAAACTCCCTGACAGGAGGGTGCAGCCAGGTGGGGTCTGTCCCTTCTCCCTGGCAACAAGCAATAGGAAAAGAAACAGCCTCAGGTTGTACCAGGAGAGGTTTGCATTAGATTTTAGCAAAAAATTTCTTCACTGANAAGCAATAGGAAAAGAAACAGCCTAGGTTGTACTGGGGAGCTTTGGATTAGATTTTAGCAAAAATTTCTTCACTGAACTGGTTCTCAAGCCCTGGCACAGCTGCCCAAGGAGGCAGCAGACTCCCTGTCCGTGGAGGGATTTAAAAGGTGTGGCACCTGGGGACATGGATCAGTGGTGGCCTTGCCAGTGCAGGGTTGCTGGTCACACTCAATGATCTTAAAGGTTTTTTTCCAACCTTAATGATTCTGTGAGAATTAAAAATAATTGCTTCATCTGGAGACAGCTAAAATACACATTAAACAGAAAATGTGTGGAAAAGCCAGTGAATTACACAGAATTCAGCCCATCTGAGTTGGAGACTTGTCATCTCTTGACAACTGTTTATTGATGAAATGATTGATTTTCTAATTGATAGTTTGGGAACATTGTAATGAAGTGTCAGCTATTTCGCTTCTACCATTACGTACAAATGAGTAAAGTTATTTCTGATTGTAGATTTTTTTTAATATATCTTGTTCTGTCAAACTTGCAACTCTTAGTGATGACAACTTTGAAATCTTTTAGGGATTCATATAGATGCCAAAACATATACTAAATGTTACTGAGCAGCCTGTCTCAATTATGTTTTGTGGCAGAGAATTATTTCATATACATAAAGTTTTTCCGTCGCTCGGGTTTGAATCTATTTTCTTTCATACTCATCAGCTCTTTCTGATTCTTGATTTTGGTTTTTTCATATCTGGTTTTCTTCCTGAAAATTTTGTAGTGCAATTTGACATTGCACCGCAGAAGTGTGTTTGAAATTTTAATTATTTTTAATTTTTTCTACATTCTAGTTTGGCAGAGCTGGGCAGAATAGAACTGCTGTGTGTCTCTTCCCAGATGTGTTTACTTTCCTAATGAATATCATTTCTGGCTGAACTGGAAAATTTCAGGACAGACATCCTGTAGCTGTGCCATAGCCAATGCTTTGGTTAGACTGGAAAAATCCAGGTCTGCTCTTGAGCCACAGTGTGTGGACAGATCAGCACTTGTGCTCCACACTGAGCCCAAACAGCGATTATGGGATGTGCAGGTGTGTGTGCATTTCTGTTTAGGCAATCCAGGATAGGAATATGTGAGTCTTAAAGACATGGTAAAAATAAAAAAAACCCATAGCTGGAGGCCTTCAAGGATTATTTTCTGCCAAGCCTGTCCTCAAAGCACCTTTTATTCAGCACATGATTTGTATGTCTGGTTTCTGTGGTGTGTTTCTTCCTCAGAGAGGAGCTGAGGGTGGTGGAGACTCTTGGCCAGGCAATTAAAGCACTGTGGGGAGCAGGGGAGGTTCTGTGCTCCCCTGAAATCGCTGCTTCCTCCCAGGGGGGTGGATCCTTCCCTGTGCCCTGCTGGCTCAGCAGGCAGCCCCTGCTTTATTGATCCTCCTGGGATCAATGGGGAAGTGCTGTGCAAAAAATTAACGGAGAGTTTTGATCCTCACGCGGAAAGGCGACCGTGAAAAAAAAAAAAAGCTTAAGAGAGGCGGAAACACGGAGCGTGGCTTTCTTGCAGAGAACGTCCTGCTAAAGGAGGCTGAGCAGTCACTCCTGCTGCTGCCAGCTCAGGTGTAAGGCAGCAGGACAGGCTGGAGCAATTAAAAAGGCACTGCAGCCCCTCCCAGGCCTTCCCAGGGTATTTGCTGAACGCCAGGTGCAGCCTGCGTCGCCGCAGCAGAAATTGCTCACGTTGATTTTGATGATGTTGGGCCTCATTTCAAAAGCTTGAGAAGTTGTGGATGTTGGATAAAATGCCTTCAGAATTAAAAAGTGGAATCCATGCAAAACTCCAGGAGTAAAGTGGCAATAAGAGAAGTACTGGCACCTGCCCATGTGCTGCAGTCTTATTGGAATAAATGCAAATCATCTTTGGGCTGAAAGTAGCACATGTGAAAGCTTTTAATTTTGTTAAAATGAATTACCCATCATTATCTTGTTGTTAATACGTAGAAGTAGACTACTGAAAGACATTGAATAGTCACAGTAATTTACCATTAATCAAGGAAAAGAAGCCTCAAAAGACAGGTTAAAATCACATTACTGAGAAAACAGTTTGCATCCTACATGAGTAATTTGCTGTGTAAAATTCAAAACAGAAATAACAGCAGTGTGTGACTCCATTGACGAGGTTTCTCTGCAGGTGTCTCTTAGAGAAATAAGAGGCCACACAGAAACTTCACAGGAAAAAAATCTTTCTCTATACTTATAGTGCACAATTTGCTTTGTTTTACATTTTCTTTTCTCTGTAACTGTGGATTGTCTCATTTTGGTCCATACTCAGCTTGGAGGTGCTGATCCTTAAAGGGTTGTGTTTGTTGTAATGTGTTTACTCAGGTTGACCTTGGGGTATGAGCTGTAATTATTACATGGAAGGATGAAAATTTGCAAGAAATGACTTTATTCTAATGAGCACACTTCTGTAAATATCTTTCCTCTGTTTGTTCTCATTCTTGTGTTTTACTAACAAACAAGATCAAGAGCAACCTTAGTAACTCCTACAGCTAAAATCCCTAGGTTTCTTTGAAAAGGCAAAACATCAGATTTTCTGGTTTTAAACTTGCCCGGGGTGATGTGAAGATACTTTGTCTTCAGCTGCCCCTTCCCATCTCTGTTGCTACAAGTGGTGGTTGGTACCATAAGAGTGAATCCCTTGGAAGTGAAGGCAGATGTGCTGCAAGTTTGTCACGTGCCAAAGCAGATTTTGAGTCAGTTTGTGAGAAAGGACTCCAAATTTCAGCCCCATGGTGGTTCCAGCACTGCTGCAAGACTGTGGGTGCATGCTGTGAAGGGGAAGGTGCTCCCAGAGCACCTCAGCACTGCAGACTGAACCATTGCCATCATTAAAGTGGTTCCTAAATCATCCTGGTGCTCTGTGGGCATTGCTGGAGAAGCTGCTGTAACTTAGGTAGCCCCTTCTCATTCCTCTCAAATCTGTGTGTGTGGTTGTGAAGCTTTGATCCCTGCATGAAACTGAGGAGTGATAAGAGTTTCTGGAGTCCTGGTCTCTCTCTGTGTGGTTTGTCTTGCCGAGGGAGCAGCAAAAGAACAATTAATCTGCTCAGTCAGATTTTGCAGTAGAATTCGGTTATTGCAGCAAATTTGCTTTGGTGATTTCCCCTTTGCAGTTTCTCAAATCCTTCCATGTTTCTCATTGCAGCATTTGCAAAACAAAAGCAGAAATATGTTATTGAATCTGATAATGTGGAGAAATGTTTCATGAATTATAAATGAATGTCAGTGATGTATGAATGTGCATGCTAAACTGATGGAAGATTTGAAATATGCAACATGTTAGCATATAACTTTACTCAGTTTTCAATTTTTGAGTTTCACATTAGGGAATCACAGTAGTACTTCAAAACCAATTTAAAAATATTGTCATTAAAATATATTTTTATTCACTGTCAGTATATGGGAGCTGTCATGTACCGTGGGATTTCAAAGTCTGTCCTTCTGCTCTTTCATCTGGAGTTTTTAATAAATTTTCTTGTTGAGCTCAGTTTTATAAAAGCCCTTAGATTTTACAGTGTAACTAAAGGTAGACCCTTGAAAAATTAACTGATGGCAACTCTTGGGGAAGTGTTTTATTTCTATTACATGACACTGAATTTGGGAGGGGGAAGATCTACCACACACAGGCACACACAAGGTGACATCCTGAGCATGGTTATCAAAAGTCTGGTGGTGCAGAGCTTCTTGCCAGCTCAATAATGGGCTCCCATTTCTTCTCTCACACAGCTTTGTGTGTTTTCTTTCCTGTCCATCAAAATGAAACATTCGGAAGCTTGAGGATTTTATTAATCAAGTAAGCTCATCCAAATTAGTTTCGTTTACTTGAAAGCTCTGTCAATCCATGTGATCTCTCTGTTTTTAACCAGAAGCAGAGGATCTAGGCTTAAATAAAACTTGCAACTCCAAATTCTGGTTAATCCTTCTCTTAAAGGGCAGAACAGAAACCAAAGTTTCTCTCTGTGGTTGCTGAATGGTATGAGGCCAGAAGCCAACATGCTTCACAGTCAAAGGAACAGAAAGTTTTTTGATTATTTATATTTTTCTTTTGCTTTCACCCTTCCAGCTGTAATTATTTTTTTTCCTTCCAGCTTGTTGTATTTCACCTTATAAAAATAAACTTGGTTAGAGCTCTGGTTCCTTGTACCACAGCACGGCCTTGAAGGCCACAAAGGGATGCAATTAATCCAAATTCTTGGAAACAGCATGCTCCCCAATCACAATAAAATTCAGGATAATCAATTTAATCTAATTTGTTTCAACTGTTTTGAAAGATAAAGTTGATTGTGAGAGCAGCTGGGCCTTGAACTTCTGGTCTTGAGACATTTTTAAAGATTTATTGTGGAAAACAAAGGAATGAAAGTATAAAGCTCTTGTGCAGTTTAGTACTGGGGAAATAGATACATCAAGACTGAAAGCATTCATTGCACTTTATAGTCAAAATGTTTTATTGGCAGGCATTGACTTGTGTTGCTCCTGGAGTTGACCATTCCAAGCAAATACTCGTATCAAAACTACTCTTAACCACTTTATAATTATTTTAATTTATTGTGCCACATGGGTGTTTCATTTAAAATATGTTTGAGTTAGGCTTTATATTTGGGTGGAGGAGAATTTCAAAATATGAATTGTAGGTTTGAAAATGGATTGGCGTGGTGGTCATCATTTTATTGCTGGCATTAAGTGTTTAGGAGTGGCAGGGCTGTGTATCAATGTGACTGGGTTTGCAGCATTTTCATTTTCACAAATGCAATTAGTGTTGAACTACTTACTGCCTTCTGTTATCTCTGAGTAATAGGTTTATGTGAATTAGTGAATCAGTTCTTCCATTTTTCATACTGTTACTAGACACTAAAGAACATAAATAGAAAGACTATATTTGTTTTTAAGAACAGTCTTCCAAGAGAAAAGTCGGGTCAAATTCTCCATTTTCAGAATATCTGGAATAATTCCTCAAATATCAGCCCAAATGAGGGATATCAAAGTAGGTCTCCTTCCCTTAAATACTGCTTTTGCTGTCTTTTACTGTCCCATCTTTAGTGCCACAATTATCTGATTTAAGGTATGGCCCTAGGTGTGTTTTTATTTCTCTTCCCCATTCTTTTTGGTTTTGTTCTTTATTGTCAATAAAATGGTATCATTTTGTCCCAGCTGGAAAAGTTACTCCCTTCAAAGCTCTGCACCTGCGGGTTCATTTTATTGAAAGGCATTTTGAGATGTAGGCAGTAAAACTTAACAATTCTTTTGATAGAAATTGATGTGGAAAACTGTCACCAAGAAAAGGAAAACAACAACAGGGAGTAAGAAAAGC
Source organism: Pycnonotus jocosus (assembly GCA_013400435.1). Lineage (NCBI taxonomy): Eukaryota > Metazoa > Chordata > Aves > Passeriformes > Pycnonotidae > Pycnonotus > Pycnonotus jocosus. Next base: position 1,997 of record VWYP01025286.1, on the reverse strand, counting down.
AGCAGAGGAAAAAAGGGTTTTTTCATAAACTCTGCCCTGGTCTAAAAGACTGACCTGTATTAAAAGTAGAAAGACATTTTAGATCTTGTACTCAGCTTTTCACAACTGCTTTGTTCACAACATTTGATAGCTTCCAACAAATAGGAAGAAAATATTTTGAAATGTTTAAAAGTGAGAGAATTTTAAGTATCAGGAAGGCATTCCCTGATCACACAGAGAACTTTGAAGAACTGGGTGTAATGGAAGGTGCCCAAGACAGGGGTTTGAAATGAGATTAAAGTTCCTTAGAACCCAAACCCTTCTGTGATTCTGTGAATGTTCTTAATCTGTTAATGTTAAAATGTATAAATTCAATCCAATTCACTGTTCTCACTAAACTCAGAGGGAACACAGTTGAATGTAATGGTGATTTACACCAAGATTTTAGTACAGTAGGTGTTCAGCCTTCAGTAACACCAACTCTGACTAAATAAAGGACTGCAGGCAAGCTTATACCACCTTTTTTTTTCCTGAATTAGTTTGTTTATTTGTTTACTTTTCAGTTGTGAGCAGTGTCAGCAATTTTAAGTGATGTAATGTCCATGAACCAAGGACTTGTTGTTCCTGCAATGGTGACTCAGTGAGTTTTTAAACTCTTAAAACTGACCTTTAAATTATGAGCCAGCTGCTGTGAGAAAATGTGGCCCTAGGGTGACCTGCCTCTCCCAGAACATGGAATTTCAGCTGTCATAACTATATTTATAGTTATTGGTAACTTAATATAGGAAATGATTCACTTATTAAATCCATTAAGTCATTTTGTTGTGAGCTCCTGGCTAGCAGGGTTGTTGGCAGTAAAAGGTGTCCATTCCCTTGCTTTAGTAATGAAAGTAAAAAGGAATTTGCCAAAAGCCATTTTCTTTCTCTGTCCTTTGTCAACATCTTTCTCTGTAGCATTTTTGCCTTCCCAAAGTAGATCTTTGTGTGGAGTGCTCAAAGTGAGAGGTTGGAATTCTGACCCTTAGAGGCACAGGCAGTTTGGAATTTACACGTGGCACAGCAAAGTACACGGAAGAATCTTCAGAATTTTTTAAGTTTTGTAGACCTCTTTTTTTTTTTCCATGTGACTGTTTTCTTCAGTTTGGCCATGACTTTAGAAATGGTGACTTTAGAAATGGTGTTTATTGTGTTGGTTTCCTACTCCAGTTCACCACAAGTGCTGCCTTTATTGCCTGGACAGAGCTGTGCTGTACAGAAACACACCAGGCTGAAGTTTGAATTCCAAGCTGGACCCCCACTCTTGATTATTTGTGACTAAAATCCCTTTTCAAAACAAAGACTGGCCTCCCAAGGACCATTTCCACTTATCTGCTGTTTGTTCTCAGCTTTCCAGAAAAGCTCTGGGATGACTCAGAGTCAGGGGCAGCTGAATGCGCCCTGTCACATAAAAATGGATTTCATCTCTGTTCAGTAAATAAAAGGGTTTTCTGAAAAGAAGGATCATAAAACAAAATGCTCATGCCTGGTGCTCTTTGGCAATGTTCTTCCTGAAATGAGACAGGCAGAGAAGAACTTGCAGGAAAAGAAATTGTTGGGCATCTCAGTTGTTTTTACCTGCACTTTTCCTGTTGGCCATAGTTGTCTTTCTGGCAATTGCTGACAGAAGCAGTAGAGGCTGTGGGATGAAGTTTTTTTCCATGTGACTTCACACCAAGATGCTTAATTGTTGTGTTAAGGGCTGAAATTTCAAGCCAGAGCTCTTGCAAGGCTGACTGATCTCACTGGGCTGCAGCTTTTCCTGCCACAGCCCTTTTACAGACCATGGCATGTGCAGGTGTCTGATTTGCTGTTCTGTCCATGGGGACCTGCTCAGAGGGAGCTCAGGGATGTCAGAGAGCTGCTTGCTACTGCTCTCCACATTTCCCTCCTGATGAGTGGATGTAAAAGGCTTCATAAAACATTTGGTAGATGCAAATGAACAAATAGGTGAATTATCAAGAACTATCAGTTCAGGAGGG
>VWYP01025281.1:1285-66067 GCA_013400435.1 Pycnonotus jocosus | reverse complement strand
GATCCTGTAGCAGGGTGGAGTTTCACTCTGAAGATCCAGTGGTGGATCTGGTCTTCCTCTGGGAAACCAGTGCAAACAGGCTGTGCTGCTGTTCTCAATCCCAGGTTTATCCAGGTCAATAATCCAGTGCACACAGGCTGTGCTGCTGTTCTCAATCCCAGGTTTATCCAGGTCAATAATCCAGTGCAAACAGGCTGTGCTGGTGTTCTGAGTCCAGATTTTATCCAGGTAGGAATGCTGGGCTCCTCCCCTGGGTGCAGCATCTCCCCATGGGATGATGGAATTGTCTCAGCCATGCAGTGACCCTCGATGGCCCATGAACAGCAGAGATCCCCTTGAGGGAGGATGGATCATGGAAGAGATAAAGAACAAACACTGCCCCACCTGGTTTTAACAGCTGGCTCATCAACAGAAGACACCCACCCCCTCCCCCCCCAGAGTTATGAGATAAAGAAAAACACCTCTTCAACCAGTTTCAACCGATTGGGAATAGAATGCATCTTACATTTGCAACCCAAGACATTGTCCCAAAGTCACCAGCAAACTTTCCAGGCAGCCCTAGGCAGGTTACAGAGGATGATTCAGAGTCTGGTGAACTCAGCAGAGAGGTGATATTTAATTCTGGGAGTGGTGGTGGGGAGCACTGGTGAGGGAGGGGGCACCACGGCAGCTGGGCTGGGGCTTGCTGGGAAAAGCAGCAGCCCCACGCTGCTCTGTGTGAATAAATCCCCATGTCTGATTAATTTAGCACCAGCCCTGCCTGCCTACACAGTTCAGATTTTTTACCTGAGATGGAAAGGAACGATTCCACCCTCCCTGTTTATTACCAGCAGCCCCTTGTGCTGCCAGAGGACTCGGTTTGTGAGAACACGAGGTCGCAGGGAAGGGTGTGGGTGTTGTATTGCTCTGAGCAAGCACCAAGCACAGCAACCCTCAGAGCACAGAAATGAAGAGCCTTGACAAAAGAGATTGGAAGAGAAGGAGCAGAATGTAGAGAAATCCCACTTTACCTCTACAGATGCAAAAAAACCCTGTTGATATGAAGCAAAAAAATAATAATCGAGTGAAAACCTACGTGTCTCTCATCTAACAGACTTTTTTTTAATATTCCCCTCATACCTGACCTTAATTAACAGAAAATACTGTGCAGGCAGGTGTAGGTGGATGGTGGAAAGAGCCTGGGTTCAATTCTCAGGTGTCAATAACAAACTTTTAGTCACAGCCCATCCTACCCAGTGAGCACCATGGTTTTGAAGTCCTGTTTAGCAAACCACAGTCCTCAGCAAAATGTCAAGAAAAAACCCACAGGATTAGCAAGAAGTCAAGAAAAATGTGACCCAGTTGGAAATGTTCCAGAGCTGAGTGATGAGAATAAGCAGAGAGACAAAGACATGGGCATAAGGGAAAAAAAAGGATTTTCAGGTGTTGGGTAAACAGAAAAATAAACTGAAAGGGCTCACGATAACAGATAAAATAGTTACTTTGATAGGTTGCCTACAGCTTGGCCTCACTTCTGCCAAGTTCTCCAAATTTTACATGCTGCTTTACTACAGCTGTCTGTTGTGGTTCAGCCTGTCTCCTTCTTTAAGAACTTTTCCCAAAGATGATAAAAAATAACCCACAAATTGAGTATATCCTGGCTCTTCCCTCAGCTCCCTCTCTCTGACAAGTCAAAAATCTCCTTCTCAGGATTTCCACTCATTTGGAGCTCCCTTTTAAAAATTCTGGTTCCATCCCTCAGGACTAGAGTGGGTCACTGTGCTCTGTTTCAGGGATGCTGCACAGTTTGTGCTCTAAAAGCTCCCCTTCCAACTGAAGTTTGTGATCTAGATTTTATTTGCATTCTAGAACTGACTTTTAATTAGTGATTTAAATGCTCTTCATATTTTATTTTACTCTTGCCAGCTCGTCTCTTAAAAAAATCCCTTAAAATCTTCAGTGCTTTTTGTTCCTGAGAGCTGCTTTCACAATGCTTGACACAAAACCACTTTCTAGTCACACCACTGGACTCTGCATCTCATCAGAATCAATGTCTTCATCTTTGAACTTGAATCCTTGTCCATTTTCCCCCAGGAAAAGTCCAGTAAAACAAAGCTTTTTTTTTCCTTTCTTACCTCAGAGGACTCTGGCCAAACATTTCCCCAATATTATAATGTTATTGGATGGCTGGAGAAGGAGATCTTCATTATCCTGCTCAACCCATGAGGCTGTCCTGCAGACTTTTACAAAATATTCCAGATGCCTTTTATCTCCTGAGATATTCAGTGATTTTAAGGCATATGAGGCAGTGATTTAGAAATGCACTGATTCCTTTCCAACCCCTCAAAATGACCTTTACATTTAATGTTTCACTTTGTCATGTGCATTAGCAGCAAATTATTTCCTCCCACTGCACAACAGTCCTTGGCCCTCTAAAATACCCTTAATGCCTTCTTTAACCTCACTCTGGCAATGCAGAGGGAAGAGCAGACACAAGACAAGCTGTCAGATTTTTAATTCATGCTGAAAAGTGGTAAGTGGGAGCTGGAAGCATCAATTCCACAGACTGGAAGAATGGAATTGAAACAAACCCATGCTGATAAACCCTCCACCAGAAGTGACCTGAAAAAGCATTATTTTCAACCAAACATCAGGTCTGACCTTCAGCTTGGCAAATTTCCTGTGCTTTTGCCCTCCATCATCACTTTGCCCTCCACTCTGCACCACTTGCTCAAGGATGTGCATTTCAGATCCCTGCCAAACCTCTGCCCCACTGCCTTCTCAGGAAACATGAGCAGCCCCAAGGTGTGCAGGAGCTGTTTCTGCCTCCTGAAACCAACAGAATTATTTCTAAACTCGGGCTGTTTGGGTTATTCTGCTTATTAACCCAAATTATTTGGGTCGTTCTGCTTTTTGAGGCTGCTTTGTTCCTCTGGCAGCCTCTTTTCCTGCGAAGGAAAATCAAGAAGTGGGATCTGAGAAGCCCAAGTTCCTCCAGGCTTGGCAGGCTGTTTTCTCTTGCACCAGCCCACCACAACCCACCAAACCCCACCAGATGCCCCAGTCTTCCCCAGCCCCGAGCCTGCAGGGATTCCAGAGCCACACCCATGCCAGTTGGAGAGCCACAGACACTGAAAAGAAAGTGTTAAGCTGAGAACTTCGTGCTTTTTTCTTTTTTTTTCCTCAGTGACCACTGATTTGGGTTTCTCACCCTCACCCAGGTGCTGATTTTTGCACTATTTGAGAGAAGTTCTCTGTTAAATTTCTGTGTTCAAAAGTTGTTGGATGGGAGTGAACAGGTGGACACAGAGCCTTAAGAAGCTGAGTTTGCTTAAGGATAAAACTGAAACAGCACTTTCACTCTGTTCACCCCAAATCTGTTGAATTTAGATGATGAGAAAGTCTAAAATCACAGTGTATTTGAACAAGTCTCAAAACCATTTTGGCTTGGGAGTTTGGCCTTTTCCTGACCCACGTGCCAGTGTGGAAAACTTCTCACCTGATGGAATAGCCTGGGCCTGCCATTCGAACTCTCCTATTCAGACCTGCTTTCCTCCTGTTATATCCTGCACAAATAACATCTCTTGGAGAGTTAAAAGCTTCGTTTTGACCCTTGGTGCTGGGCTTAGGGAACACACAGCATGAATTGAGCAGATCAGTCTGTAGTACCCAGTGCATCTTTATCAGCAGTGAAGGAAAACAGGAGCTTTAATATTTTCAAGCAAAAGTCTCAAACAATTTTTGAAATAAGTACTGTGGAAAGCCAGCTTTAAGCTTATGCTTCAAGCAAGGAGTTGTTTCTGGAAATATAAAATCTCTGGTGTAATTCAAATAACTGTAGTGTGAACAAAGCCAATTCCAGAAAGGTTTGTGTTTGAAGTGTCTTTTTTTTTCCTCCATTTCCACCCCCCTGCCATGGGCAGGGACACTTTCCACTGTCCCAGGTTGCTCTAAGCCCCATCTAACCTTGGCTTGGACACTTCCAGGGAAGGGAAATCCACAACTTCTCTGGGATCAAGAGGATTGCTGCTTCTTATTCCTGTATTGGCTTGGATTTTTTTCTTCCCTGTTTTACCTCTGTTAAACACAGCCAGCTGGGAAAAGCTCATGTTGCTGCAGAAGTGCCCAACACCTCAGAGTGCCTGAGCTGATGTGGTAATTACTTTTTCTGGCATTGTTGTCATGGCTTTTCTTTCTTTTTTTTTATTTTTTTCCCCCTGGTGCTTTGATTGTATTCTGTGTACAGCTGCAATTACTGCACTGTTGAGCCTCAAATGGTAGACTGTTAGATTCAAATCCTACTTACAGACAATTTAAATTACAGGGTTTTAAAGCTGCAGCTTGTTCTCGTGATTAAGCTGTCATCATAACTTGCAAGTCACTTTGGGGCTGAGTTTATGCAATTTGGTATAAGTAGCATGTGCAAGTGAGGGCCTTTATATCAAAAATAGTGGCTGTCAGGGAGAACTTAAGTTTCCTCCAACTCTGGTAGGCTGAAAATACTGTGGGAGTACTATGGGGAGAAAACTGTAAATTGAGTTTTCCTGCACTGCAGCCCCGTGGGGTTTGTCTGGAGGAACAGGAAGGGAACTGTGTCTCACCACCACTTGTGTACAGAGCCACAGTGCCAGGCAAATACCACAGGGGCTGCAGGAGGAAAGCAAGAAAGGGAAGAGGAAAATGAATGAAAATACCGTGAGCAAACAAAAAAGCCGTTCTGCAGAGACCAGACCGTATGTGGGTTTTCAGGAAGGTGTGAGCTGCTGTGCTAATTGCTGGGAAATGCCAAATCCACTCACCTGGCAGAGGTGAGGCTGACATAGCTTCAGATCCTGCCTGCAGTGAGGATGAGCCTGTATTCCCCACAGGAACACACCCAGACACAGGGACTTTACAGGAATTCCCACATGGATGTGGCAGGGCAGGAACAGAGCATAGCCCTGACACCCTGAGAGCAGCTTGGGCTCACCTTGGAGCTCCTCTTACCAAACTCTGCCCCAGGGAGGGTCAGGCTGGAGATCAGGAAAGCTTCTTCCTCCAGAGGGTGCTGGGCACTGCCCAGGCTCCCCAGGGAATGGGCACATTCCCAAGGCTGCCAGAGCTCCAGGAGTGTTTGGACAACACTCCCAAGGGACGCCCAGGGTGGGGTTGTTGGGGTATCTGTGCAGGGCCAGGAGTTGGACTGGATGATCCTTGTGGGTCCCTTCCCACTCAGGATATTCTNTCCTTGTGGGTCCCTTCCCACTCAGGATATTCTGTGATTCTGTGATTCTGTGATTCTGTGATTCTAATCAGGATGGGAGTCTGTTTGTGTATGTGCTTATACAGAAGTAGACCTATAGATATCTAGATATCTAGATATCTAGATAGATATATTCATAGATATATAGATTTGTTAGTGCAGAAAATGTGAATTCCTCCAGTGGCTGTGCTCTGACACAAAGTCTATCCAGCAGCTGCTCCCTGGATCCCAGTTTACCCTGTTGCTGTCACTTTGATCTAAATGAAACTAATGAAGTGTTAGCATAGAATCACACAATGGTTTGGGTTGGAAGGGACCTTAAAGTTCATCCAGCTCCACCTGCTCTGCCACGGGCAGGGGCACCTCCCACCAGACCAGGCTGCTCTAAGACCTTTCCAACCTGCCCTTGGTAAGACCATGGGTTCACACTGGTAACACGTTACCAAAATTGAAGGCTGCTTCCTTCTCTTTTCCTATGACCTCCTCCCCTTTTGAGGCAAGCGGATGGAAAAGTGTCCTGAGCAGCAATTTACACCACAGGGAACAGGAATTTTATCCCCAGTCCTACTAAAGCTGGAAGTCAGCCTGCACAACCTTCTCTTTGGAGCCTCAGCTTTTTCTGTGTTGTGATTCAATGGGAGAATTGAAAAGTTGTTTTATTTGTTCATGTTACCAAATTTTGCTAAGGACACAGAACCTTCTTAGGCACCTGCTGATGGTTGGATGTAGAGGTTGCCACATCCTGAGCTGTGTAAAATCAGGTGGGTTTTTGGCTAATCTGTCGGTGTGCTGAGCTCTCCAAGGTGGTACAGCTGGGCCCTGAGCCAGGAAAGTTCTTTCTGCTCAAGGTTGCAAGTTCAGCCTGCAAGAGGAGCTGCCACCTGCCCCACATCTGCTGCACAGCTGGGGATGCCAGCAAGGCTTGGCTTTGGACACGGTGGGGACAGAATCGCCTCCCTTGTTCTGAAGTCTCTTCCTGCGAGTCCCATCAGTAACTCAGGGATTTTTCTGCTATCTTGCAGATCAGACAGGTATTAATCCCTAGAGGTGTGCTGGGGTAAGGCTGTGATTGGTCTGGAAAGCTGAAAGGGAATGTTTGGCATTTATCTGGGTGGCACAATGTCCCTGACACACTGAACTCCCCAGGAGTGCTGGAAGAATTTCCTTGACAGGAGCCTGAAAAGCAAAGAAAAATCTGTGCAGACACCTGGTCTGCCACCAGCCTCCTGCCTGTCCTAAACACACAACAAGGCCAAACTCCTTCCACTCCTTGTGCTGGCAGGGCTCTGAGTAGCTTGCAGGGGGATGATGCCTTACATTTTATTTCCATGTATTTCATGTTCTGTGGTGCCCAGGGGTGCAGCTCTGAGCCTCACAGTCAGGGTCACTCAGCTCTGCACACAGCACCCACACAAAACAAATCCTTTTCCTGCTGCACACCAAGGACAACTGGGACAAGTTTGCAGCCCAAAAGCACAACCAACGGTGGCTGAAGGGAGAAAACAAGAAGGATGGGACTGCAGAACCTGGAGCTGCAATGGGACAATTCAACCCCAAGGTGCAAATGGACCAAAACTGATGAAAGTGAGAGACCTCATGACCAGGTGTCCATTTTGTGTCCATTTTGGGTCCACCTTGGGTGTAGCCCTGGCCAGGCTCTTGTCCTGCCCAAGGTGTATCCTTAAAGGCATTTTAATAAATATCTCCTTTATTCTCTTAGCTGTGTCCAGCCTGTGTTCCAGGTCAGCCTTCCTAAGGCATCAATGGAGACCTTAAATTTGAGGTTCTTAAATGTGAGACCTTAAATTTCCTGGTCCTGCAGGGAGAGGCTCTGCAGAGCAGTGCTCATGCAACAAGACTCTGCCCTGCCCTTGCTTCCATGGAAAGGGAAGGAGAAGAGCCCAGGAGCCAGCAGGTCCTGCTGGGATATTTTCTCCAGGCATTTGTTGGTTGTAAGGGTGTCAGGAACACCTCTACTGCTCCATCTGCCACTGAGTTTTAAGGATCTGATGTATCCCTTATCCCAGCAGGGATATCAGAGGGGAAATGGCCTCTGAGTAGAAAGGTTTTAAAAGCTGGATTTTAAACAAACTCAGCACCTGCACACAGCTCAGTGTTTCATGCTTGGCTTTGTGCTTGAAGGCAGCCCACCTTGGGAGTGAATTTATTCCACATCGCCCGTTCCTGGTGTTTGATGTTTAGCAGAGTTCTGCAAACCTGCTCGTGCACCAGCTTTTTATTAATCCTTCATTGCCTTGCTGTGCCAAATGCTGACAGTTCATTACAAATAACTGGTCCGTGGAGAGCACAGGGCATTCCAAGAAGCCACGAAGGTAACTTTTATAACAAACCCTCAGCACAGGAACAGCAAACGTCTGCTGGCAGAGCCCCCCTGACCGTGCTGCATTGGAGCGTCTCAGCATCTCCTGCATGCTCCTTCTCGCAACAAAGCTTGGGAACGGTGCAAAAAGTGCTTAAATTCTGTGTCAGCAGCCACACAGATGGTCTCTGTCAGACCACAGGCTGCCCACAGTGTGTTTGCCTCTCACCTGCTCCGTGGCAGCGAGACAGCGATGGTGCAGCTACAGGGAGGCTCTTGCTTTTAATTCAGGGTAACATATGAGCTCAGCCTCCTCAGCAAACACAGCACAGATGGAAAAGGCTCTGCAGCATTCCTGCTCCGAAGGGAGCCTTTTCCACAATGCCTTTCCAGCCTGAGGGCAGCATCCTAAACACAAATAGTCTGATACACATTCCCTGTGAAGAGGGAATGGGTTTTATAGAGTCAACAAAAATATGGGGCTACAACAGGAGGAAACAGCCTCAAGCTGCACCAGAGGAGGTGTTGGAACTCTGGGCACTGAGAATTTCAGGCTTTCCATGCTGACAGGCACTGACCCCCAAGCAAACACTGAATTGACCTGAGGCTGTGGAAAAGGCTTCCAAAATTGAGTGACAGCACTGGGATTGTGGGTGTGGAGTTTGAATAGAAGTGTGTGATATCACAGGGTGGAAAACTTAGAGTTTAAGGGTTTAGAATATAGTAATTATATAAAGCAAGATGGAGGTTTTAGGGCAGAGGCTGAGTCCTTCTTTTTCACCTTCTTCTTCATGGGTCTGGGTGGTGTTTTGTGATTGGGTAGAAAAACCCTCATTGCAACCCACAGGTGGTTGGTGATTGGGTTAAAAGTAAAAATAATTTAGGTGTAATTTCTTAATTGGACAGTTTATCCTTAAAAGGCCTTATAGAGAAGGAGATAGGGGCCATTTTTTTTAGTTCATTAGCTGGAAGTGCTGTAGAACTCACAGTTTGTGAGACTGTAATGTAGATAAGAATTAATAAACATCTGAGTCCGAACAAGAAGTAGCATCTTGAGCGTTTAATCCTGACCCTGGCAAAAAGAAGACAAAATGCAACAAGGAGATTTAGATTGGATCTAAGGAAAAAATTCTTCACTGAATGGGTAGACAGGCACTGGAACATTTCCTGGGAAGCTGGTGGCATTGCCATCCCTAGAAGCGTTCAAAAGGTGTGTGGCACTTGGGGACATGGATTGGTGGTGGACTTGCAGTGTTGGGTTAACATCTGGACTCAGTGATCTGAGAGGTCTTTGCCAGCCTTAATGATTCCACGATTCTGTGATAAATGGAATGCCAAGGAAAATGGCCCAGCTCACGTAAAGCACCTCCAGCAAGGACCCTGGGACCCTCCCATCATGGGTGGATGCAGTTTAGGTGCAAGCAGCAACAGGATACACGGGTCTAAGGCAGGGACTGAGAGATCCTATCTAAATTTCCAGCACACAGACCCAGCACAGGCTGCTTGATGGGGATCCCAGACAGGAACCATTTATCGTGGTTGTGTCCATCCAGGCTGTAACACCAGGCAGATTTTTATCAATGTTTCCTCTGGCCATGTGCTTTGCTGCTGGTCACAGCAAATATTCCTCACTCCTTCCCCATTTTAGGATTTCCAGCCAGTCTGCAAGGATAACTGAACCCAAGATGTGCCATGCACAGATCAGGGAACTGGGACAGCACATCTGATCTGACTGCAGCTGCTGCCACAGTTTGACCCTTTGCCCTACAAACATACTTCTGGATATGGGAATAAACAGGGCAATTTCAGATTTTTGTTCAATTCTGTTGTCTTTAGAGGACTCAAGTGTGGGTCCAAGCAACTGTGTCTGTGATAATCCTGCAGCTCTGGAGCCTCCCTATTCTCCCCTCACTCCAGCTCCTGTGTGGTGAACAATGTACACTTTATATAAAATACACATATGGGCAGATCCACAAACCAAAGAGCCCTGACAAAATTTGTCATTCAAGGGGAACTGAAAAAATAACATTTCAGAATCAGCAATCTGATCTCTCTATGACCTGGAGTTGAGGTGCTTTAATCACTAATGATTTTTATATCAAGGATAAAGTAGGAAAAAAACCCAACCCCAAATCCACTGAATGTGGATGGAGCACACAGAGGACACAGGCCCACAAGCTGAAAAGCAAAGTGTGAGTCTGGAGGGAAGCACGAGACAGTGGCCATGGGTTTTAGATCTGAGAGACCACAGAGTCAGTAAATCAAGAAGGAAAGGAGCCAAGAGCTCCAGGAAGGGTGAGCAGAGCAGACAGGATTGACTGGGGTGTCGGGTCTGTGCAGAGTGAGGGGTTGAGTGAGGGATGCCACAGCAGCTGCTCACTTCAGGGAAGGACACAAATAGATCCAGAGCTGCCTGGCATTAGCACCAGCCTTTACAAATGAGCAATTCAAGCACTCTGCTGAAAGCCCAGCACTCCGTGGAATTCCAGTCCCTGTCCCTGCCAACAGCCTGTCTTGCCTCTGGCTCTAAATGTCAAGACTCGAGGGACCAGGTAACTCATGGAAAATGAACTCTTGCAGCCCTGGAGCAGAGAGAGCAGCCAGTGCCATTCTCACCACTCTGCTGTCAAGTGCTCCCAAGGGATTTGTCTCTGCATGGATCCCTCCAGTCCCAGGGGAGCAGCAGCCTCTTGGGAAGACCAGCACTGGGGGGTTCACACGAATGAGCCGTGTTTGTTGGGAACAATACAAGAACAATGTGTGATGTCAGCCTTGACAGCCACTTTTCCACATCAGTGGAGTGTGTCACTCCAGGTCCCACTGCAGCCCTGAGGATGTGTTGGAAAGATTCCTCCCCTGCCTTGGCACCAGAACAGGGAGGAGGAAAACACCAGGAGGGAGGTGAGCTGGGACAGCAGCTGGCTCCAGTTTGACACCAGCACCCCACTGCTCTGTGACAACTCGTTTTGCTGAGGTCATTTTCCATTGCACGCACGTCCAAAGGCAGATCCTCGCTCCAGCCTCCTCCAGAGCTGCCTGGATATTACGGTGAGCCTGGAATGACACTGACATGTGAAATGGTGAGCCTGAATTGACACTGAGAAAACAGCAGTGTCCTTAGGAATATCACCCAGTCTAACCCATTCAAGGGGATCCATCATGCTGCCTTCCTTGCTTCCCTCTCACCCAGTGTGTGTGCTCTCATCATCTCACATTGTTCACCTTTTCAAGACAAGAGATGAAAAAGCTGGAACCAAAATCATCAGGCTGGGGGAAAAAATCCACATTTCCCGTGTTGTCAGCACCTAAAATAGTCTGGATTGGGATTTATGCAATGGCACCAACAGCTTAAAAATGTGTGTGTAGTCACAGGCAGCATGTGCACAGTCACCACACAGCATGGCAGCTCGAGGAGAGGGAGATTTATCTAAAAAGCATTGGGAAAATCTGCTCAGCTTTGGTTTGCTTATACACAACTGGAGCCACTGGATGCTGTGGCCTTTTAAAAGCTGAGAAGATGCACATCAGCTCCAGATGTTGCTGCAGGTCTGAGCTATAAGCTGAACTTACAGGATAGCCTAGAATTCCAGGATACTCTGGAATAAGAATTGCAAACTTGGCTTTGTCTCATGTGGTGTCATGGGTTTGATGAGAATATCACAAGTGGAGTCAAACATCTCAGCTCTATCCCTGCAGCACATCTGAATTTAAAGACAGATGTATTTTTGCCAGAAAACTCTGCTTTTTTCTGAGAACATGCCTTTTCTAATTAATTTTTATTTCATCATATCTCACTGAGCTCCAGCTTAATTGCCTTTTGGTACTGACAGTTTGCAAAGACAATTTGGAAGTAGATAAATCTCTTGCAGTTGGTTCTGAAACTGAAGAAACAAGAAATAGCTTCGAGTCAATTTTAGATTTGAACAACTTTAAAAATGAATGATCACCACAGAGGAGACTTTTATTGTGGAGCAGAGGATTTGTGAACTCAGACGGTTCTCACTGTTTCTTCCTTGAATATATATATAACCTTCTGTGACATTTTTATGGCTTGATATTTGCTGAAAGAGAATCAACTGACACAGTTACATGTATTCCAAAGAGCCTCGTTAGGACACGTTCCCTTCCCTGCACAATTTTAATGACACCATACCCGTGGTATTTAACCGCTGTGTCCGTGCAATCTGGAGCAGGAACTGGATTTTCTGACATCAGCAAGACCACTCTGGGGAGTTTTTTTGGTGGAAATCAGTCCTGCTTAATGGGATGGGCAGGAGGATAAAGCTGACAGAGAGACAGGGAAGGAGACTGGAAGCAACCAAACTTTTGACAGGAGTTATTGATGTAGAAGCTGGGGCAGGATATTGGTTGTGTCCACCCTGTCCTGACCCCAGAGCCACCCTCAGTGCTGAGAAATGAGAGCTCATCATGAAAAGAAATTCTCATGCAAAAATCCTGTTTGTATTATCCTAAATGAGCACATTCTGATGGAACAGGAGGGAAAAAAAAAAAAAAAAGCTCTGAGCACACACAAAACACTTGGATCATCTCAAGGAAGCCCAAAGATTCTGGGGTCTGTATAAGAAAACTGAGTTTTCCTTGCATGAAGACAGATCCTGTACCAACAGGCAGATCCTGGGATAACTTCCTCCAGCTCTCCATGTGAAGGAGGTTGTCCTGGCTCTTATTTGCTGCTGGAATTGTTTGTATAAGGGCACTTGGCACCAGGGAGATGTGGCCACTGTTCCTCAAGTTATTGGCAGCTGCCTCAGAGACAACACCTCCACTGAAGCTGCAGACTCTGAAGCTAAACTTCACCTTTGGGTAAACAAAACCTTCCTCTCCTCCTGTCAGTGTGACCACACCTCAAAACTGAGAGAGCTGCTGTGGAAACACCTTTTACAAGGTCTGCTCCTCCCTGTTTTGAGGGTGGAAGAGGCACATGGGCCCTTTGCCAGCCATCCACAGGGGCTCTGCCCAGAACCCACATTTCTTCCACAATATTTGGGAATTCCTGCCAGATACCTGAGAGCAAGGCTCAGCACATCATTCCTAGGAGGTGGGCTGTGGATATCCAGGGCTGGTGTGAGCACTGCCACAGGCTGGCACTTCAGGGAAGTGCCAAGAGCAGCAGGCACGTTGCCCAAAACATCATTAATTTCACAGCCAATCGGTTTTCAATGTAATTCTTTCCCGCTGAACTGTAATTTATTTGCGATAACAACAACTTCATTTCGCTGGATGGCTTTTTAATGCTGCTAACTATAAAAAAAAAAATTAATTTTACCACGTGTCATCCCTCATTGTCGGCTCAGCAGTGGATTATCCTGACTTGGACTTATTCCTCCAGGGCCTAAGTGTGGATGTGGGATAACGACCAGATGGTTTACCTGAACAATAGAGATTTACTAGAATAAAGGCAGAGGATTACGTCCCTGTGTGCTTTCAGTTATCTGCAGGATTGAGGGCTTTTTTTTGTCACAGCATCCATCACTGACAGGCACCAGAGAGCTGGAAATTAAGCACATGGAAATAATAATCACAGAGTAATGGCCTCCTGGCTGGGCTGAGCATCTGCTTTGCTTCCAGCTCAGCTGGTGAGAGCTCTCTGCTCTTAAACAGGAATTCATCTGGCTGGATGCAGGCATCTCTAAGGGAGTGGTGCCTCTGAGTTTGTCCTCCTGCCTCCTCAAACAGCAGGGTCTTGAGGCTGCTCGNAATTCATCTGGCTGGATGCAGGCAGCTCTAAGGGAGTGGTGCCTCCTCAGACAGCAGGGTCTTGAGGCTGTTCATGGATCTCTGTGTCCAGGGACTCTATTTTGGAATATTCTCAGGTCTCCTAGAGCTGCCCCTCAGTGAAGCAGCTCCTGGCCTGGCCCAAGAAGGACAAGCAAGGGCTCCCCTGGACTCCTGTCCCAATCCAGACATCCCAGTAACGTGACAGTGCTCTCTGATGTCACTGTCCTGCCCCTCAGAAAACCTTTCCCTGTTCCAGAGCCCACACTGTGGCAGGATAAACCCAGAATAAGCAGCCTTTATCTGGAAATTGGAGGTAAGGGTAGGAGCCCCAAAGCCCTGCAAGGCCTTGCTCAGCCTTGCTGTAGATAAAATCACAGAATCAATGGGTTGGAAAAGGCTTTTGAGATCACTGAGTCCAACCTGTGACCTAAAACCACTTTGTCACCCTGACCATGATACTGAGTGCCACGTCCAGCCTTTCCTTGTGAGAAATGGATTTGTGGAGGATTCTCAGAGCCTGACTGAAAGCTCACAGGGTCTTGTCCATCTGTGTGCAAACTGTGAGATGAGGTGTGCTGACTGAGAAAGGCCATGGGATACAGAAGATGTTGAGGAGAGAGAAATTGAACTGGAAACAAGTTTCAAACGATGGCTGAGCAAACAGAGCAGATATTTGGGAGAATTAGAACTGTGAAAGATGCATTGTAGCAAGACCACCTGAGGTAAAATAACAGGTGATTGGTGTTAGAAGCATTAGCAGCATTGTGTGGCAAAAGCTGATAGGCTGGAAAGCATTTATAAGGTATTGTAACAAAGAAATAGGTGGGCTTCTGATAGAATGGCATTGAGTTTTACATCTCTTTTGTTTCATCCTTCTATGATGTTAATAATGGAATAAAATCTTTAAAAACCCCTCTCAGTTGCCTCATCTCTGTAGAGCTGGGTTTTTCCAACATTTCCTTAAACACCACCAGTGATGGTGGCTCCACCACGTCCCTTGGAAGTTCATTCCAACATATAATTACTCTTTCTGTGAAGAAATTCTTTCTAATGTCCAATCCCCCTGGCACAGTTTAAGGCTGTGTGCTCTTGTCCTGTTGCTGGAGAAGAGGCTGACCCTCACCTGGCAGCAGTGTCCTGTCAGGGATTTGACGAGAGTGACAAGGTCACCCCTGGGCCTCTTTTTCTCCAGGCTGAGCCCCTCTCCAGCTCCCTCAGCCTTTCTTTCCCAGACTAATCCATCCATTCATGCATTTTTATCCCAGCTTCTCCCTCAAAATCACTCTTTATTGACTGTAGTTCCCATCTCAGGCAGGTGCTGTTCCAGGAGCGTTCTTCCTGTGGGTTCCATTCCCAGCAAGAGAAAAAACCCCTCTGTCCACACAGCTTCTGCTCACCCATTTTGGCAGTGGAGTACTCAGGTCTAACCAAGGCAGAATAACTGGGCATCTCTGCCAGCTGCAAAATGGGCAAAATGGCAAAGGACTTCAGCAGTAAATAAAATAAACTGGGATTTGCCACCACTTGGATCACACCTCAAATATTCCAGGTGCTCCTAAAGCACTGTCCAAGCAAACTCAGGTGACCTCAGGCACCGCAGATGTACCCCCAGAAGTCCAGTTCTTTTTTTTTCCTAAAAGCAAGGCTGTTCTTTCTGCCTTACAGCCCTCAGATATTCCTGTTTGAGATGTGTGCAATTAAAACCACAGACATCAACAAAAAACCCATCTGCTTTGGCATTGCCCTTAGCAGCAAAGCACTAAGTGTAATTAAACAATAATGCTTTTGTTATAACCCCCCCTATATAAAAATTAATTTACTTAACAGGGAGATTAGAAGCTTCAAGAAAGCACAGGTTGTTATTAGTCCTGATGCCTGTCTTTCCCTTATCTTCTCTTTGCACAGCAGATGAAAATGGCTGAAAATTAACCTTGCAAGTCTTGCCTGGTTCTTCCCAGGCCAAGAGATTGCCTTTCGTTTTGGTTCCAGGCATGGAGCCAGGCTGTGATCATTTTTAAAGGCTGTTTAGCCCAGATAAGTCATGTTTCTGAGTGGTGACATTTTCAAAAGAGTTACGTTCTGTAAGACCTTAAATCAAATTTTCACTTGTGACTGACGAGCGTGGGAGTGGAACATCGATTTACAACAATGTCCCTGGCCCCCAAAATCGAATTCAATCAGTGGGAGTCAAGTGCCTTTGAAGATCTGGGTCCTGCAAGTGCTGATATTGCAAAGGATTTGACCCACCAGCAAGATCCTGCACACTGTCTGCTCTGCCTGGGTGTTCATGATCCTGAGCACAGCATTGGGGGGTAAACAGAAGGCAGATTATCCCTGAGGAATGGGGAAATTCAACCCAGCTCCTATTCACTCTCCCTGTCTCCTGGGAGGAAAAGACAAGCACTCAGGCAGGTGTGGAGCAGGTGATGGAGGAGTGCATTTGCATAGGAGCCTTCAGACTCCCAAGTGACAGTGTCATCATTAAAAACACGATGTTTGCTGTTCCTCAAAATTATTCACTCCAGGTTTGAATGCATTTATCATTCTGATTTAGTGGGAATGGTTTTAACACATTTCACAAACAGTAGATGTGAACTGTGGGCCAGATTAATTTCTGTGCTGGGGCAATTTGCATTGGGAAAACTTTCTCAGCAAACTTTGCTGCATCTCCTTTTGTTTCAATCTCATTCCTCTTCTGCCTGTTTGATGAAATTAAATTGCATCTTTAAACACATGTAGGTGAGAAATGCACACCATGACTCATTTGAGGAGACAAATTAGTCATTTCAAGTATTAGATATTTGAAATAACTAATATATATCAAATGTATCAAATACAGATATTTCAAATATCTATTCAGCTTGAGAGTCCAGAGGTGCAGTTGTGTGAATTGGGGAGGATTAGAGAATCCATCTCTGTGGTCCAGGTCTCCCATGGTGGGGCCTTTTCCTTTGCTTAGATGGCAAAATTTGAATTTGAAAGTCACAAGTTGCTCTTGATAATGTGAGTAAATAAGTCCCATCATGAATAACAATCAAGCCAGTGGGTGGAATTCCTCAGGAGTTTGACAAGGATGCTGCATCTGCAATGCCAGACTGTCAGGAGGATGTGTTGACATCAGGTGACCTCACCAAGGTGATTTTTCATGCTCTTCTGTGGGGATACTGGGAAAATTTGAGACTTTAGTTAGGAGAGATGTGAAAAACTGTGGTAGTTTAAGGCCTCTCTATATTGTTTGAATCATAAAATCCCAGAATGGTTTGGTTTGGAAGGGACCTTCAAGATCATCCAGTTCCATCTGCTCCCTGCCATGGCAGGGACACCTTCCACTGTCCCAGGCTGCTCCAAGCCCTGTCCATCCTGGCCTTGGACCCTTTCAGGAATCCAGGAGCAGCCACAGCTTCCCTGGGCTATTTCAGAGCTCTCAAATATCTGATGTATTTCAGGTCTTCATTGAGAACCCTGGTGTCCATTGAAGAAAATGGTGGGAGAGCTCTTTGTGTTATTTCTGAAGAGCTTTAACATGGAAGTTCAAGATGTGGGACACTCCAAGGCCTTCCTGCTGTAAAGCCATGAGGCAAAACCAGAATCAGACCACAGGAACACTGCTGTGACCTTTCTCTGCAAAAGAGCAGGAAAAATCCAGATCCCTTCTCATACCTTTCTTATATGTTTTGCGTTTACTCTTATAAACTCAGCCACAGGCTTTAAAAAGTTTCTCTGTTGTCCTGCCAGTACTTGCAAAATAGATCAATTCTACGCTAGGGATTGCAATTTTTGGCCCTACTGGATGACAAATAAAGACATGTCCCTCTTTCATGTGTCTATCAGACAGACTGGCTGAAAGATTAGCACTTTTTAATAGGGTTTTTTTTTTTCGGTTTTGCCTCAAATCACAAGCACTTTGGGAAAAGGGAGTGGAACACTTTATGACAGGGACTGGGAAAAAAAAAAAAACCCCTGCCACTCCCCTACCTCTTCAAAACCGCAAAGACACCACGCAGGCAAAGCTGAATATTTTATTTGTTTGTTTGTTTTTGCCTAAAAAGGAAAAGCCAGAGTATCCCTGCAGCCCAGTAATGACTTCTACGTGGAGCAGCTGGGAGCCAGAGGGCAGTGATGCAATGGACACCGGAAGGATCAGGTCAGCAGCTGGAGCAGTGACACCTCTGGTGACTGGCAAGACAAATGTAGATGTGATTGCTCTGCCCCTGACTGTCTGAGGGAGTGTGTAATGCAGGAGCCTGGCTGTATTAACCCACAGCCTTGCCCTTTGCTGGGGTATCACAGGCAAACTTACAGCTCCCAAGGCAGCACCCCAAGGCTTCCTGGCTTTGGGGTTTACTGCTTGAGACAACATTTGCCAGCCTGGGGGGAAAAAAGGCTTTTTCCAAATCTCTGTGTGACTCCTGGTTTTATAGGGCTGGAGTAGAGCTGCTGCAGGCTCAGTGCTTTGTGTTTTAGTTATCACTGGGTTTTATGAGTGCAGAATGTTTTGCCATTTATTGGATGCTCT
The DNA here is from genome assembly GCA_013400435.1 of Pycnonotus jocosus. Lineage (NCBI taxonomy): Eukaryota > Metazoa > Chordata > Aves > Passeriformes > Pycnonotidae > Pycnonotus > Pycnonotus jocosus. The sequence goes on along the minus strand of VWYP01025281.1, from coordinate 48,271 downwards.
GCCTGGAATGCAGAGATGGATTCTTTATTGAGCACAGCAACACCCCCCTGCCACTGCTGATGTGGTGTTTGTCCAGGAATGAGAGGAGGGCCCCAGCTGTGCCCCTCCATCCCAAGCAGCCCCAGCCTTTGGAGAGAGCCTTCTCCTTCCTGGGATAAGCAGAATTACAGCAAATCCTCTCAGGGCTGACCTCTGGATTTCTCAGATGGGAAATAAAGGTCCATTTCACTGCTCAGATTTTGGAAGGCAACTTACAGGGCAGTGGCTGAGCCCCTCACAGAATCACAGGAACATTAAGGTTGGGAAAGACCTCCAAGATGATCAAGGCCAACCTTCCACCTAATTCCACAGTGCCCAATAATCCAAATCACAAAGGGCCACATCCACTCATTTATTCAACACTTCCAGAGATGGTGGCTCCACCACTTCCCTGGGGAGCCTGTTCCAAAGCTTAACCCCTCTTCCAGTGAGGGGAGAGTACAATATTCACCTCTCTGATGGCAAACAAGAAGCTTCAGCTCCTGTTTCTGTGCACATCTTTAATAACCTGGGTCAAAAGCTTCTTCAACCAATATTTTGGGGATACTTCTAAAATCCAGTTAACTCAGCCCATTCCATATGATCAAGGGATGTCCTCAGCTGTTCCTGGAGCTGACAGTGACTGACACCAGGATCTCCAGCTGATGAGCAAAACTTGGCTGGGAGCAAGGCAGGAAAATTCCCACATCGTTCCCTCACATTCTAGGAAGATAAAAAATTTCAAAAATAAAAACGACATTGTTCTAAACCAGTCCCACTGCAGCTACCAATTTCCAAAAATTAAGTGACACTGAAGTCCTTTTTCTCAGGCAATCTTTTCCCAGCTATAACAGCACAGCCTTTGCTGCTGAGTTGTGTTTTTTTTTTCTCCGTTAATTGGCCCACCTAGGGTTGAATAATCTGTCATCTTATATTTCCTGTGCTCAAATTCTGCTGGGGCTGGCAAGCAGCTATTTTACAATGCATTCTGTCTTGCTCCTGGACTAGCTGGAAAAGGTTTGAAGGTCCTCAAGCACACTGGGGAGCCGGCTCACCTTGCATGATGACAAAGAAAGAGCAATTATCTCCAAGTGAAGCTGCAGGCAGGAGTGAAAAATAAATACAGAATATAGAAAACATGCCAAGGAGCCCACTGAGCCGATGGAAAACTATTTTTTAAAGGAGCAGATTGGTTATAGAGCATAATCTCCCTCCAGTGCTAAAGAGAAAGAGGGAGCACAGACTGAGGTTTGTAATTCCTTTTGGGAAAAAAATCCCAACTTTTAATTGGGATAACACAGAATGGCACACTGTGGGTTTCTGCTCTGTGAGTGCTGCAGGAGAAATGATGAACCAGTCTGATCCCAGCACAGCCTTCCCTTGCACACAGACACTGTGTGGGATTGGGGAAGATGTATTCCATCCTATGGGATGGAATCCTGCCCCTGGACTGCCTGGGCATGGCCAAGCCAGGGCAATCTGGGCTCTTCAGAGCTGCCAATTCACCTGCTGGAAAGGGAATCCTTCCCTCAGGGTAAGGACTTTTGTTGTGGTATGGCTGGACAGAGGTCCTGGGATGGAGGTTGTTGTTTTTTCCATGCTTTTTTTCCCAGCAGGATCAGATACCAACAACTCTCCCAGTGCACAAATGCCCCGGAGTCCCCACAGAGCTGGGCTCATTTCTTGGCACAGTTGTGTTTCTGCTGGCAATTCCACTGGGAGCATGTTCCACCCTGGGGTGAACTGGCTCCCACATTCACCATAAGCAAAGGCCACAGCTCTGAAGAAGCTGAATGTGGTATTAATATTCCTGAAGGAGGGAATTAGAACAGTTGTTTTCCCTTGGAAATTGTTTACAAAGCATAGCCAGGTGAGGATTGGTCTCCACTCCCAGATAACGGGGTGAGAGGAGAGAGCTCCAAGTTGTGCTGTGAAGGATTTAGGTTGCATATTAAGAAAAATTTCTTCCCTGAAAGAGTGATCTGGCATTGAAAGAGGCTGCCCAGGGTGATGGTGGAGTCACCATCCCTGGAGAGGCTCAAAAGCTGTGTGGATGTGGCACTTGGGGACAGGGTTTAGTGCTGAGCAGGGTGGTGTTGGGGTAATGGACTGGATGATTTTTAGGGTCTTCTCTGACCCTAACAATTCTATGATTCTGAGATTTGGGGGGGGCACCAATCCAGCACAGCTGGGTCCTCAGGACCACATTGTCACAGAGATAAACCTCAGTGATATCAGCAGAGTCAGCTGGGCAGAACACGGTGCTGATGCCACCAAAGTCACAGTTCCATCCCCATAGGGGCCAGTCTATGAAGAGCTGGACTTGATGATCTTTGTGGGTCCCTTCCAACTCTGAATAATCTGTGAAATCTGTGAAAAATTTGCTGTGAGACTTCTGACCCTTTTGTCCAGGTGCTGGGGTGACACCTCTGCTGAGCAAAGTTTGAATGCATTATATGGACAGACCCTGAAAATGTATTTTATGCACCAATATCCAACGTAGAATTAAACCTTCTGAAATGCAACATTTTCTTGCTGCCCCTTCCTATTTTTTCTTTTTCCTCCAGCAAGGCTGACTACATTTTCAGGTGAGATCAGGGCAATATGTCTCAGTGTCCAGAGTTGCTCTCAGGCACAGGATGAGATTGTTGGGGTGTCCTGTGCAGGACCATGAGCTGGACTCAATGATCCTTGTGGGTCCCTTCCAGCTCAGGATATCCTGTTGTTCTGTCATTCTCTGCATCTCTCACCACATCCAGGTTGAACAGAATGGATTCTGCCAAATGAACACAGACAATTCCCACAAGGTCCCAGAAATGAGGTGTTCCTGTACCTGCAGCCTCCAGGTGTGCTCTGAAGGCAGCACCTGAGAGCAGCAGGGGAAGGACCAGGCTGACCTGGTGGCACGAGGCAGCAGGAGGGGATTGCTTACCTTGGAGCAGTGTGAAATCAGATTTCCTGAGCTGAGTTTCACACCCAGCAAAGTGCAGAGCAGATGGCAAGGCCTGTGCCTCTCAAGGCAGATCTATAAATTATGACCTCTTGGCTCATTAGAGCTGCCTGGTAATTCTGCTGCCCTCTTAACCTGTGCCTGGGGAAATGGATGATAGGGATGCAAAACGTGCAAAACACTTTCTCTTCCCGCAATTGCTGAGCAATAAATATTTCATCTGCTGGAGGGGAAGAAAAAGGTAGGAAGAAATCAGTGGAATTCCCCTGTTCTGTGGGTCTAAGGCTGAGGCTTCTTGTGTTCTTCATCAGTTTTTTGGATGCTCGCTCTGAACACGTTCTCTCTGTGAGCCCAGACACAGAGGACAGAGGGGGTGAGTTTGTTTGTGGGTATTTCTTGTTTGACAGACGCAGAATGTCTTACATGCTACCTCTGGGCAAGCTTCCCAGATGACATCAATTAGCCAGCCTGGGTGCCACAAAAGAAAATTAAACCTTTTCATTCACTCTGTGCTGGCAAAAAACACATGTATATATATATAAAAGAGAAGTCTGTACATCACTGTGTAATTATTCTGATTTAGTGTCTGTAGGTTCACCATAACCAAGCAGAGAAATGATCAGTTCTCAAAAAGGCAGATTTTTTTATATGCTGAAGATGGCCTTTCACTGAAGAAATTTTATAATGCACTAATCCCTTCCAGCAGCTTGAGGTGGAAAGAGATTCCCACTGTTCAGAAGTTATGGAAGTTCACCAGCATGAAAGGCTGGATGGAGGATGTGGGTCCCCTATAAATAGTGCAGGATGTAGGACTGAACTTGCCATTTCCTGCAGTGGAAAGAACTTTTCTTTCTCAATGCATCACTGAGAACAGTTCAGCCCACTAATTTAATTAGAAGGGAATTTACAGGCAATTTTAGGTCTAAGATGAAACCCTGGCCCCGCTGAAGCCAATGGGAATTTTGCCACTAATTGCACAAGGATTTTACTCCATGGCTTTGTGCAGAGATGCAGGGGAAGGGAAAAGTGGGAGAGAAAATTAGTGAAGTCTTTGTGGGTCTTTATGGGAATTTAGCTTGGTAACTGAACCTGAGTGAGCAGGGTGTGAGGAGAGCTCTTAAACAGGGAGAAATTTCTCCACTGAAAGGCTGGTCAGGCTTTGGAACAGGCTGCCCAGGAGGGTGTTGGAGTCATTATCCCTGGAAGTGTTCAAAAACATGGATGTGGCACTTGGGGACAGGGTTTAGGGGTGAAGATGGCAGTGCAGGGTTAAAGGTTGGATTTGATGATCTTAGAGGTCTTTTCCAATCCTAATAATTCCATGCCTCTGTCCTTCTAAAGTGTCCCTAAGCCCTGTGCCTGCCCCTCACCATCCCTCCTGAGAGAAAAGAATGCCAGAAACTGGAACAGCCTTTGTTAATATTTAAGTTCAGAGAAAAAGCCTCCAAACCCTGGTTATAGCTCTGCTGATCAAAGCCTCAGTGTGTGGCAATTTCAGAGGGGCACACAAGGTCCCACCCTGCCACTGCTGTCTCTAAGAGACAAGAAATGAGTCTGTCTTTGCAAACTCTGCTCCTGCCACGCAGCAGAAACAAAGATTTTAATTTTACTTCCCTGCAGGAGAGCTCTGATTTAAGTAAATTATAGGTGTACACTAAAAGAAGGAACACCCCCCTCCTCTTCTGCACTTAGAGAAAATTTGCTTAAATAACAAATCTGCATAAAGCTGGGAGAGGCTGTCAGGCCTGATAGATGATCATGGGACAGCCCAATTGCATTACCAGGAAGGCAAGTAAACATTCCTGCTCCCCTTTTTAAAATAAATTACGCCCTGTTAATACGTGTTTTGCTTCCATAATAATGCCAAAAATGAAATTACTGGTCCTGCATCAAAACACATCAAAGCTAAACGTGCTCGTTTTCTCCTGCAGCTGTTGGATGCTCCCCAGCTCTTCAAAGACCATTTCCTGGGACTTCTTGAGAGCCTCTTCACAGTGAGTCACCAACAATAATCTTCCTTCCCTGGAGATGTCTGCTAGAAAGCAGAATTTCGGGGAAGCTGCTGAGCTGAGGGAAGTTTTGACAGCTTCCTCACAGACCTACTGCTGTTATTGCCCCAAAGCTCTGAAGAAAAGATGCACCACAAAGGCCATGAGAGGATGGGGCCAGAAAAGCCTCTCTGTGGCCTCTGTGACTTCAAAAAATCATGGAAAATAAAGAAACTGAGGAGTCATAACTTTAAAAAATGCCTTAAACAGTCAAATTTTCCGAGTTTTTCCTGTGTGCAGCTCAACAACTCCAGGGCGAAGGCAAGCCTGGTGTGTGGATGCCCTTACAGTGGGACAACCCAAAGGAAACTGTTCATGTACCTGCTGTACCTGGTGACCAAAGAGTCCTCTGGGCATTTAAAGACCAAAAATCCATTTCACAGCTGTTTTAAGGCGATTGAACAGCAATTCTGCAGGACCAAAACTGAACATCTGAGATGTCTGAACGTTGATGCTGATTATCAAGGTCAAAAAGTAAAAAAACGTGTGCAGCCACAGATAACAGGTCACTTCTTTAGGCTTTGTTCCCTTCAGTGGGGCAGCTCAAAACTACAAGCCAGATGTAAAACACAGGATAATAAAAATATATGTGAAAAGGAACCAAGCAGTTCTGTGGAGGAGGCTCATGGCTGGAAAATTGGAGTTGGCAGCTTTATGGTCGCCCTTATCCTTTCTTCTTCCAGAAGGAGGCCATGGAAACAAAAAGTGGCTTCCATCAACCGAAGTCATCTCAGGAAAACTGGGAAGGATTTGAAGACTGTTTAAGAAAATTGCAGCCACTGCCAAGCCATGGTGTCACTGGGGTTCATTATCTGCAATATTGGATCACAAATCTAATCACAAATCAAAGGTGTCAAAGGCCCACAGAAGAGCATTGTGTCCTATGCCACAAAAAATAATCAATCCTTGGACAAAAAATCAATCTGGATCAGATTTCTATGATACAGTAAGAGCCTTGGATGCTAAGCAGTAGGAATAAATGGAATAAATCAATAAAAACTGAGAGCTCTAGTCACTCTCTTCTGGCCCACTTTGAATTTGCCTTACAAGCAGAAGGAGTGGGGGCGAGAGAGAAGAAGAGATAATTCCACAACCCCTTCCCAATCCTCTGAGCCGCTCCATCAAGTGACAAAACAGGACCACTTGTGGAACTCAACCAGAAGCCATTGGGGTCACAGAGCTGTGTTGTCTCCTGGCACCTCCTAATTACTGTGGTCCCACGGTACATTAATTGTGGTGGTCACCAGCAGGGGACTTCTTTCAGACACCTTCCATTGAATATTGCTCCAGTGTTTCCCAACCAACAGGAAATAGGATTCCAAGATGGTTCTTTGCCCATGAAACATTTGATTTCTTCCCAAATTCACTGCAAAAGCAGGTGACAAACTGCACGATGCCAGCCCAGAGCAGAGGGAAGGAGAAAAGAGGTCATTGCAATATGGGAGAGGCAATTTCAGGAGGACAGAGCTGTTATTTGGGGTTTTTAGCTTCCCCTATGGGTTAATACTTGAAAACCATCATGGTTGCATGTTGTTGGCATTTTTGCATCCAATGGGATGATTTACTGGTCTAATTGATGAAGATGTAATCAAGAAGATGAGCTGGGAAATTAAGACTCATCGTCTAAGAGTCATATTTCAGATTCAGTGGGTGATGCAGTCAGGGGCTCAGATCTGCCATGTGCAGGAGGTGAGGCAGTGTGGAGCTGCAGATACTGGCAGTGGGAAAATTCTGGATCTTTCTCCATAGGGTGATTCAGGATCATGAAAAAATAAGCTTAATGGGAAGATAACACAAGGTCAAGGGCTGTGGGTAGGGAAAAAAACCCTTCTGTTATTTCTGATTCAGTATATTCCAACATTTTAAAAAACCCCAAAAATTAATTCCCCGGGGGAGCAGTGTCCGGATTACAACATCCCCTCAGAGAGGACACAGATCTGTTCAGGTGTCCACGTCATGAGGAGCACACAGGGATGGTGACAGCTCATTTCCTTCCCCCTCAAGGCTCCTGGCTGCATTTTATTGCTGTCCCTGCACCTGAAGCATTTGCAAATGCATGAGGGGCTCAGGAAGCTCCGGCCCTGGGGCAGGTGAACCCATTTCACCCCGACATCAGGGAGCAATAAGGATGGTTCTCTCTGTGCACAGGAACAGATTTCTTCCACCAGAAAGGCATCACCCCCTCTAGAGAGAGAGATGCCTTCATTAGCTGGCTCTGCTCAGCTTGACACATTTCTAACAGCCCCGAAAAAGCCAGAAGAACAAGGAGCTTCCAGCTACAGGGTCTCAGCTGGTGTTTGACACTCAAAGCATGTAAGTAATAATCAAGCTGTGCTAATTTCCAGCAGCCAAAGAGCTGACCTTAACAAGGCATTTTTAGGACTCTTTGCTGTTTCTCATATGGACAGGACTCTTTGCCTGATGGCCAGGAACTGCAATTAGGTCTTTTCTGCTCAGAAGGGGTGAGAATTCGGACTGGACGTGATGAGATCTTGGTTACTGACTGTGCAAAGCCTCTGCAGAGCTTCCGAGACAGTTTGCAAAAATCCCACCAGGCATCAATAAAAGTTCAGGGCAACATCTCCCACACAACTCCAAGAGTAGTTCAAAGCCTTCCTACAGTGCTGCAGCTCTCTCAACAGGACTGGGGAGAGTTTTATCCCAATTGGAAGGATTGATGACCTTGGAGGTATTTGCCAACAATAATGAGCCTATGATTCTATCCAGTGATTCTAGATATTTAAGCCTGAACTTGCAGCAAGAGTTTAATTAGTAATTTAAACACAAAGCAGAGCCCTTCTTGCTCCTTTTACACTGGCTCACCACACAGTACCATTCCCAAACCTGGCCACTGAGGATTAAAGAGCAATGAGCTGAGCAGTTTAAAACCCACTGGGTATTAGAGGCTGGTTTCCCATGTCTGGGGAAATTTAATTTGCTCCTGTGGAGAGATGAGTCTGAAGAAGGGCAAGTTTACATTAGATTTTGGGAAGAAATTCTTCCCTGTGAGGGTGGGCAGGCCCTGGCACAGGGTGCCCAGAGAAGCTGTGGCTGCCCCTGGATCCCTGGAAGTGTCCATGGCCTGGCTGGAGAGGGCTTGGAACAACCTCGGATAGTGAAAGGTGTCCCTGCCCATGCTGAGGTGTGTTACTAAATGATCTTTAAAGTTCTTTTCCAACCCAAACCATTCTGGGATTCTATAATTCTAAGTGAATCACTTTGGAAATTAAGGCATGCATTCTACAAGTGAAAAGGGACAGCTCGGGTATCCCAGTGTCCAACATGTGACAATGTCCAACACCTGACAATGTCCAACACCTGACAATGACCAACACCTGACAATGTCCAACATGTGACAATATCCAACACCTGACAGTGTTCAACACGTGACAATGTTCAACACGTGACAATGTCCAACACCTGACAGTGTCCAACATGTGACAATATCCAACACCTGACAATGTCCAACACCTGACAATGTCCAATACCTGACAATATCCAACACCTGACAATGTCCAACACCTGACAATGTCCATTAGAGCTGAGCTGGGCTGTAGGGCCAGCCTGGGAGAACTGCAGCAAGTAACAAAATTGATCCTTTTCCTGCCTTACAGCTTTGATAAATCACCTTAACGTTGACTCTTGCTTAACCAGACATGATTAAGAAGGTGTGAATGTCACCTTTGAGGAATGAAGGGATAGCTGAGAGTGTTTAAATTGAAAGAGTCAGCCCAGAAATGAGTCTGAGTGCACATTTAGATGTGCTAATCACACCATCCTCAGTGCCTGGCTGTGACGTTTCTTTCTGAATTAGTTTTGTGTTTCAGATGAACAACAGGATCCTTTACTCAATTACAGCAGCACTCCTGATGAGTTTGTTGACATATTTACTAATTTTCCCATGGCAGTGTGTTTTGGAGGGTGCACATACATTATTAATGAACTGAAATTGCCTGGTATTCAATCATTTGTCTTTTACCCAAGTGTTGATCCCACATAGAATCAGACTCCGTTCCTGAATGGAATTTCCCCTTTGTTTTGCCGCTGACTCGTTTCCATTGAATGATCCTGGCATGTTAAAAAACACATAAATAAATAAATAGATAAATAAATAGATAAATAAACCCCTAACCTCCTCTCTAATTTTCACTCTCACTCTCCACACTAGAATTGCTATGGGAAAGATCTTTCTAAGAGTTTTGATCATGCTCTATGGACAAGTTAGGCTGATTTCAAGCAGAAATGGTTGAGAAAATGCTTTGGATTGCAGGAGGCAAGAGTTTCACTCCTTCCTGTGCCACTGCCCCCCTGGAAAACCCTGGTCAGGTCTTTGAAAAGATATTTATCTACCCTAAGTTTAGACTTTGGCCTAAATGAGTTTCCCAGGCAATGGAAAGAGGCAGCTTTCTCCAAGGAGAGGTTCAGTTGATGCTAAAATGGGAGGGAGAAGAATTAATCACCCACTGGAAGAGTCTGTCTGCCTCTAATTAACACTCATAACAAATAAAAGAAACGAGACAAACTGAGCTGGGTGAGGTGGAACAGGTGACAGAGCTGCCACCTCACTTGCTCTTCACTTCCAGAGAATTACAGATGAGTCACACAGTTATGAGTGAAAATCAGATTTGGTCAAGTTTTAACCATGAAATATCTTCATTCTGGGGTTTGGTTTGATCCTACTGATAATTTAAGAAAGACAGACCCAAAAACAAACCTGGGAAAAAACTCTCCAGTGTAAACTCGCTCCCAAACATCTTTGTTCCCAGCCAGATCCAGTTACAGGCTCTGAAAATAAATCTCACTGTTAGGGGGATGCAGAAAGGAAAATTTGGCTGCACGAGCTCTGCAAGAGCAAATAAAGAAGAGAAAAGATGAGATGGGAGGGAAAAGAGCTTTTCAGGAAGGTTTTAACAGGAAGATGTGGGAATGTGCAGCCCTATTCAGCTCCCAGTTTAGCACCTTATTATTGTAATCCCAGGCACTGTGGGTGGATCCTGCCCAGCCTCAGGATTCTCTGCTGCTTCTCCTGAATCCTGTCACCTCTCTGGGAGCCACTCACAGGTCCCCGTGTGGGACAGTGCCACCAGGTGCCTCCATTCAGGGAAATGAATCCAGGCCTGGAGAGCCTTGGGAATTCAGCTCCTTGAGTTCAATGGGGATTATTTAAGGACTGCCTGAGCATTCTGGGATACCCAGATTTGAACCAACTTTCAGCAAGTTGCAGGAGTCTGTGGGAGCATGGGAAGTATTTTAAGCAGGAGAAGGAATTCTCGGTGCCAAAGGCAGAGCGAAGCATCTGGGCCCCAGAGCAGATTGTGAATTTTCACTCTTGAGCTGAATCGAGGCTGAGAGTTGTGCAAATCTCACAACATTTTGGTCCAAAGTGGTGGAAACAGGCATGGTGAAGCTATCTCTAACTGGCACACTGATAAATTGTTAAATCTTTCCCTGGGCTCAAACTCATGCAAGTGCAGCCCGGGTGGAATAGAACAAATTAGGTCAGAGCCTCTCGAATTCTCTGCATCTCTCTGGCACATTTAAGACCCGAATCAGACTAAGCCCAGATAAGCCTATCAGCACTAACAGAACTTGGCTAGACTTCAGCATTTATCATGCTCTCCACAGATCGACTAATAAAATCAGATTATTCCATTATGGCATTCAAATACATTCATATTCACCAGGTAAATAGAGATTTTTATATGCAGGGCTTGTTGCAACATTCTAATTTTCATTCAAGTTATCATTAAAAAGTATGAATGAGGTCACTGAAAATTGGAATTTTTCATCCTGAGGAAAACATTTTTAAATTCCTTTTCAGGCTGCACTTGTGCCAGCCATTTCACTCTGACAAAACCCAATGTTATTGTTTGGATTTTGCTATTAGCGAGCAGGAAATGTCAGTGTCAAAGGAAAGCTGTTAATTTATTTTTGGAGGGCCTCATCCAAGAGCTACATTTCTGCTGGGTACCAGATTCCACTGAATCAACTGATGCTGTCTCAGGATTAAAACACACAAATTGTGAGTAACAAGGCTCCTCCAGCAGAGCGAGCACACTCATCATCACCTCTTGACATCAGCCCATTATCCATGGGCTTGCAAACAGGCTGGGTGCATTTCAGTGGGGGATTTAAACTGCAGCAGGTGTTCTCTGTGCTGTCACTTTGCCTCGTATCCACATTTGGAGCTGGCAGCAAACATTTCCACCTGAGATGGGTAAAATTCAGTTCTTTTTTCTACCTGGAACCAAAGCCAAGTGTGCACACCACAGCTCTGGGTAGGGCAGCCCACCTGCAGTGTGGGTTCATGGTACCTCCTTTAGGACAAACCAGGGGGTCTCCATTATAAAAATCTTATTAGAGAAGGGTTGAACACCTCTGGAAAGGCCACGGAAGATGCCAGGGTACAGAGTGTGCCAGTGCCAGAATCCCTCAGAGAAACAACCAGTGCCACATGAAATAGATGGGAAAAACGAGGTTCACTTCTTTCAAGAAATTTATAAGTTTAATAAAAATAATAAAAAAAAATTAGAGAATTTAGGAGACAGAAAGTAAGTTTCTTGGCTCAGGGTGCCTTACCAGAAAGCACAAACCATGTCTAAAAATTCTTGTTTTTAAAGATTAACTTTTTACATATGCATTTTTCAAACATTCTTTTGAGACCAGGTGTTCCTTTGGTTTTTGCCCTCCCTTTGTTTGAAACTTGCTCCATTGTACCAAATTAACATTTTATCAGATAAAATCTAATCTTTGTTAGTGCTTGGTAGTCCTTCAGGAGATCAATGAATTCTTTCTTGTAGCTTCTCATAAATTCTTCTTTTGAGGTTTCTGGTTATCTTCAGAAGTAGTCTTATGCAGGAATGCAGGGGGACTTTTTTTTTACTTTCTGGTCTGGTCAGTTTAGGTATTTCCAAAGAGAAAAAAACCTAGTCTTTGAGCACTATGTTACAATCAGAAAATACATTCATCACTTTTCTAAAGTCTATTAATAAAAGATAATACAGTACAATTATATCTATGGTATTCATTTTAATATTTGCAAAAAGCCAACTTTATAATATGCATTTATAACATAGACACAGAGGCTCGTAGAGTGATGGTCATCATCAGAAATGGAGTTCCAGGAGCTGCCTGCCCATCACCCCCTTCCTCTTGTCCAGCTGGATGAAAGTTTTGGGATCCATGGACACAGCAAGACGTGGAGATTGCCTTGACCTCCTCTGCTTTGGTTTGGGACAGCCCTGAAGCTCCTGGGAGCACAGGAGTGGCTGTGACAAAGCCTCTGGAACAAACACAACAGGATCCCAAAAGTGTTAGGAAAATTAATCCACAAACACCAGAGGTTTATGTCCTAAAAGGAGACAGAGGAGTCCTTTGACTTTATTTGAATAAAGGGAGAGGCCATGGGGCATTTCCCCTGGAGTCTCTCAAATTTTTAGGGGATGCAGCCTCCTACTTATCCTAATTTTCCAGCTGCATTTCCCTCTCTCTTTCCCCATTGCTGAGGTACTTGAGAGGTACAGACTTCCCTGAGTGCCCAATACCTAAAATTCCCCTTTAATGTATAACCCTCCTTTTAATTTTTAATTCTTATGGAATTTATGGGTTTTCCTCATTGTTTCTTTCATCTTTCAATATCCAATTCCATTTATCAGCAAACCTATGGTTTGTAAAGGCAAATATCTTCTTTTCCATTTGTCAATCAGTGAAATCCTTCCCATTGGTTCTTTTATCTCTCAGTGCTACTTTTAGCTACCAGCAGACTCACCACTTGTTTCTAAAGACAAATCTGTTATTCTTCTCAAAAGAATTTAGAATTTAGTAATTTATATCAGCATCCATGGTCAGTTCATAATTCCAAGGGAAACAGATTTTGGTTTCTTCCCCTTCTTTCCCACTCTAAACACATTTGTCTTCCTAAAGCAGGTGATATTCTAGACAGGGAGAAGGGGAGTCAGCTTCACTCATATTTGCAAACATATCCCGACTCTAATATTAACAACAGCATTTTCAGGTTTTAGACCTCCTTCCAGTTCTGTCCAAGATCCATCATTATGTATTTGTGGAGTGATTTCCTCATTGCAAGCACTTTGAGGTGGAACTTACCCACATTTGTAACATATTTGGACTTTTTACCAGAATCACCCCAAGCCATTTTTTCAAACTCTTTGATCTTGTGGGTTTCACATCTATAAAATCTGATTGCAATAAATTGACTGGAAGATGGATGTGCAAAGCAGAGAACTTCAGGGAGGTCATAAAGTGAGAAAGGACCCATATGGCATCTTTTTATGCCTCTACAGAGCACAGATTTCAGGCATAATGGGTGCTGGTTTAAATTATCTCTTGGTCAAATCAGTGGAATGATAAGAGGAAAAACAGCAAACAGGATCAAGTCACCATTTGTCCCTTTGGGTGTTAATTCCAGAAAGCCACGGTGGGAGGATCAGAGTGCTTGGATGCTATAATTCCTCAAGACAACACCTTTAATTTTATGTGCAAAGCCCCTCCTTCTCTGGCATCCAACACAGAGTTATATTGTACCTACCCAGATGGGAAATTCACTTGCCATCAGCTCCCTCAAAACAGCCTGCCTTTCTGTCCCAGTTGTGTCCTGCAGGAAAATAACATTTGTACCCATGGATTTACCAGAATGAACCACAGGTGAATTTCTTTTGGAGTTTTCTCTTCTTGTCAGGACAAGCCAGCATTGTAAATCTGTTGTGAAAATGAAGAGTGCTGTTAAAAAGGGATGTTTCTTGTGGAGTTACCACTGCTCCAGCTTGAGTTGTGTTTTCTTATTCCTTCCTGTCCCAAAGGTGTGTCCCTGAGATTCCTTAATATGCCATGTAATTACTGCTGCTGGAATAACAGGAAACCAACTCAACAGCGCAAAAGGAAGAGAATCTGGGAGAGAAAATCCAGCTTTTAGAGCACAAACAAAACACTGCCCAGCCCCATCACAGCTGCATCAAGGGGCAAACCCAGCACTGGGGCAGGTGAGCAGTAAAGAGCACTGGGAGGGTGTTACAGGACACTGCTCAGCTCCCTCCACAGCCAGTGCCTTCCCAGAGTTTTGGCACACAGCAGGTAGGAAAGGGCAGAGCATCAATCTCTGTGTGCAGTGAGAGCTCAGGGAATTTAGTACTGAGAGGAGCAAAAATCAATCCAAGGATCGAAGGCTGTTCAGCTCCCTGTTGTTCAGATCTTCAAGTTTTCCCTTGGATGAGCACAGAGCTGCCTCATCCTCCTTTATCCCCATGGGGTGGAAGGTGATGCCATGCAAATGGACACTCCTGTGAGAGCTGGGCCAGAGGCACCCAGTGAGTTCAGACCTGAATTCAGCAGGTGGTGACCTGCTAAAAGGGATGTGTGGAACTGCTAAAAAGCACCCCTGACCCTCAAGTGGTCCTTTTGCAGTCCTCTGAAATCCCTTGAGGAGGTTTACTCCAGGATTAAAAGGTATTAGACATGTAGATTGGAGAGAGGTGTTTGATCCACTTCCTCTTTATCTCTACTTCTAAAGCTCTTTCAGTGCTGATCAGGTTGCCCTAAACTCATGTTTGAGCTTGGGTTGTGCTGACTGTAATGGAATTGATCTCACTGCAACCTGCTCAGCTGTTGAGCAGGTTGAGCCCTGTTCAGCTCACCCTAAAGCAGATCTTTAAATCTGATCAGCTGAACTGCCAGACCATGGCAGGGGGGTTGGAGCTGGGTGATCTTTAAGGTTCTTTCTGACTTGAAACTTTCTGTGGTATTCTGATTCTCTGACATCCTTCCCTGAGTTATTTTGGACTGTGGGGCTTGTGCTGAACCCAGAGATTCTGTGGGATGGGAAGGGGCTCTGCTGCAGCCTTGAGGCTGCTGAGATCCCAGTGCAGCACTCCTGGAAGGGCCAGGGACAGAACAAAGCTCCCAGGGGCTGCTGGCTTTGCTGGTGTGAAGTCAAGCACAGCTCTTTTCTGCCTGCCAACCTCCAGCACTGTCTGGAGGCAGGCAGAGAGGACTGTGAGCAAGAGGACAAGGCTGCTGTCTTTGTCTCTGAGAGCTGAACTTCCACCTTGGAGGGAGAACAGCCAGGGACTGGCAAAGAGCTGTTTAAAAACACAGCACAAAACCAATTAAAGGGAAGAGTCCCAGCTGATGAGTCCTTGAAGTACCTCAGCACTGAGAGTGCTCTGACAGCTTCAAGTGCCCTGAATTGCAGCAGCCACTGGCAATGGCTGGTGAAGCAGCAGGGAACAGTCACAGAGGAGATGCTGAACGTGCCTGATATTGCCCCATCAGTGACCCCCTGTACACCCTTGATGCCTTTGCTTTAGCAAACCAGGATGCTCAAGGTTCGATGGGGCCCTGATCAAGCCCAGGTTTCACTGGAGATACCCTGAGTTTCTTCCTGGGCTTTTTTGACCAAATGGATTGTGAGGCTTTCTCACAGCTGTGGGTTTGTTGATGCTCAGCGCAACCAGAAATGTTGGATCTGTCTACACCAGGTGAGAATTAAACCAAATCCTTCCTGAAAATGTCAGACTCCCCACGTTATACACAGACCCACACATTGGCCTGCCACAAACACTGCAGCTGACGACAGCCCAGTGGATTTAACACAACAGACTCAGAATTAACTCCCAAATCTAACACAGATTTTTGTGTGAGACCCCGTGAGGCTTCACTTCATCTCTGTGTGCCCTCTATCTCGACAGAGGAAATGCCACATCTGGTGCCTTGAACCATCTGGAAACAGTTGTCAGCTCTCTGCACTGCCCAGAATATCATTTCCTTGAACTTTTAAACACATGTTACTGCAGTGGATTCATAAATAATATTATGAAATAGTCAAACTTCACGTAAAACTTTAGATTCCAAAGTTAAAAGCAGAAGTCTGGACTGTGTGAGTTATTGTTACACTCACCTGTTTTGATGTTACCACTTTCTTCGATTTTTACCATAAAAAACCCAAATTACTGGGATTTCCTTTAGAGATAGGTTTCCAAAATGTAATGCTCATAAGAATCATGAACTTTCTGTGGAGCTCCAGATCTTTGCAAACCTGTTGAACAGCCCAGGTGTGCTCCAAATTGGATGCAGCTTTCTCAGGAAAGGTCACGAACCTTGGTAATACCTTTATAACCATCCCAGCTTTAGAAAGATTTCTGGGGAAAATTAAGTGCCTAAAGGCTAAACTGTATCCTGTCTCAGAGCTCCCACGTTAAGGTCATATTTAGAGGGTATAAATTAGCTGTGTCTGTTAGTAGCTCTCTGACCTTAAGCCTTCAATGTAAAATCCTGTCGTTTTTGGCTTAAAGTGAATTAGAAAAACACAAAGCAGGTAGTTAAGTGGATAAAATGACAGAGCAGCAGCGGCACACAGATGTTGTTATGTTCCTGCAAAGACTGTCCTTTGCACCCTCCAAGCTGTCTTTTCTTCTCATTCTCCAAAATATGCATTATATTTAACATTAAAATGAGAGCTTGTAGCGCCGGGTATCTTTGCCCATCTGTTTCTCCTCTGAAGTGCTCAGTATTTTAGGAAACTAATAAAAATAACAGAGTGGAAAGAGCCAAGTTTGTGCCGAAGGGACTGGCTGTTTTGGAGCTCTGCTGGGAGAACTGGCCCCTTTCCAACGAGGTGCACATAAAAGCCCACCCTGGGCTGGGTTATGACCATACCCCAGCCTTGCCTGGGAGCCCATAGAGGCAATGAAGCTGCTGGCCCAGCCTGCTTCATTCAGGGAGCTTGGGGCCAAAGCTGTGTGCAGCGTGCTCCTCCTAAAAGCTGCTCTTTGAAGTCTTTGCAGATGATGTGTCTCTGAAACTGCCTTTGGGACTGATCCACTGAAATCACTCAGAGCTTTTTCCATTTCCTCCATCCTCTTTTTTAAGCTGTAAACACGTAGCCCAGTGTCTCCTTGGGGGATGGAGGGAAGGATTTGGCCTTTTCTGAGCTGTTACTCTCCTCTCACCTCCACACTTGAAGGTGCCTGTGACAGAGGGTTCAGCTGCTGACTGAGGATGTTTCTGCTCCAAGCTGAAACCTTGGATGTTCCCAGTTGTGGTTCTTCTCTATGGCTTCTCCCTGAACTTCTGATCCTGGCTCTGCTGCTTCCCTCCCCTCTCCACCCAAAGCTGTGGTATCACCTCACTGACTTCTCAACCCTGGCACACTTGTGCTCTAAGCACCAAGAGGAAGAGAGCAGATAGGGAAGATGGAGGTGATGACAGGATGGCACCAAGTGGATGCCTGTGAGGAGCAACAGGCACCACCAAGGATGTCCTGCTCACTGTCCCCTTGCAATTCTCTCCAAACCCGTGTTTAAGACCTTGACCCTCAGCCCTGTCTGTAATTTCCTCCCAAGGGCGGGAGGAGGGGCAGGCACTGATCTCTTCCTTCTGGTGACAGTGACAGGACCCAAGGGAATGGCCTGAATTTGTCTCAGGGGAGTTTTGGGTTGGATATCAGGGAAAGGTTCTTCCCCCAGAGGGTCCTGGGCACTGCCCAGGCTCCCCAGGGAATGGGCTCAGCCCCAAGGTTGCCAGAACTCCAGGAGGATTTGGACAATGCTCCCAGGGATGCACAGGGCAGGATAATTGGAGTGTCCTGGGCAGGGCCAAGAGCTGGACCTGACCTTCTGGCCCCCTTCCAGCTGAGGGCATTCCACGATTCTGTGCTGTCTCCAGCACAAAGGAGCACAGCCTTCACACTCCATAACCTGGAGCAGGTCATGTTTGGTGGGTGGAGCTGTTCCCAGTGGCCCTTCAGGGGAGCAGAGGTGCACTTGAATGGATGCTTCAAATACCTGATTAACCTGCAGGAATGTGGGACTCAAACCTCAGCACAAAGAGTCCCATCCAGAGGTCACCAGAGGAACTGAAAAGTCGGACCTGAACCACAACTGGGGAAGTTTTGCCAAGAGCCAGAGCTGTGCAGCAAATAAAGATTGCTCATGCCGATTCCTGCCATTCCCACCTTGCTGCTTCCATTAACACTATTGCCTCCCCTCCTTTCCCCACTCCTTCCTCTCCTCTCTCAGCATAAAAACGAGCCTGCCAGACAATGCATTCACAAGTTAACACAGTGCAACAGACTGTGACTACATTAAGAGCAGCTCACAGGCAGGTTTTACATCCAGGCTCCGGGGAACGAGCAGTGAAATAGGAGGATGGAGCTTGGCACTGCTGCGAAGCTGAGCAGCTTCAGCTATAAAAAGAAGCCTTTTACACAGATATATAAAATGAAATAGCATCTGAAAGCCTCTGTGCTTCTGGAGAGGAGGTTAAGCAGCAGGACATGAGCACCAAGAGAGCACTTGGGTTGGACATGTGCAGAAGAAAGATGTCCAAAGGCCAGGGTTGCAGTGCTCAGCCTCAAAGCAGCCCTGCAGAGGGTGCATTCAGGCTTGATGGGGTTTATCTGAGCAAGAAGGGTCCCAGGACTGGCTTGCTCCTCGTGGGCAGGTGCTTCACACATGGCTTTCCCCCTCTGGGGGTTTGGAAGCTGTTTCAGGATGAAATGTGATCATATAACCATTTACTGCACTCCTCCAAGCAATTCAATGAACTGTGCAAACTCTTTGTGCAAGCTCCAGCTCCAGCAGCGGTGGCATTGCCCAAAAACACTCATATTATCCCAGGATCCTGGGCCAGGACTCCAAGCAGGGCTTGAAGTGCAGAGGCTGTGGAAGTGTGAACAGCAGACAGGGCTTGTCACCCATCACCCATCACCCATCACCTCCAGCATCTGTCAGTCCCCTGCTGCCCTGGGTCACAGCCCAGCAGCTCCTGGGAGCAGCATTTCTCTCACAGAGTGTCTGCAGTTTGTGTGGAGACCTCAGGAGTTCAGTCCCTCAGCTCCTCAGCTGCAATTGTAAGTTTTTCTTCTGGGGTAAAAAAAGCAGAGGCCTTGCTGCCTGAGTTTTTCTCTGCCATCCAACGCTGGATCTTGCTATTTTGTGTTCAATAACCTCCTAAATACTTTGCTCTTTCTTTTGGAACTTGCAGTTCTGGGTTGCAATCAGGTCACCTCTCAATCATATTTCTGACAAACTGAAGAGACTGAGCTCATTAAATCACTTACCAAAAGAGCTTTCCCCAGCCCTCTAATAATGTTATGTATTGCTTCTCCTCCCTGATTAGTTTATCCGTGTGCTGACACCAAAAGATACCATGTGGGTCTGACCAGTGCTCCCATTTAAGGGGTGTTTTACCCAACTGCTCCTCTCCCCTAACACCTAAAAGGTGGATCAGACACCTCCCTCCAAACCACACAAACAACTCTCAGTCTGTGGCTACCAGGGCAGACTGAACTGCTCAGATTTATACCCACGAGATTGTCTTCAGAGTCGTTGTTCTCAAAACACCCTGTATTCTCCAAGAACTACCTGCATTCTTAGAGGCAGCAGATTGCATTTGTCTGCAATAAAAAGACCATTTGCACAGGCCTCACTGACAAGCAGTTGGAATTGCCCTCCCTAAATGTCTTGTCTTCATTATTATTTATAGGTGCTTCATCATTTTGACACCCGCAAATTTTATCGGCTGTGATTGCATATTTACTTTGGGATCATTAATGACACTGTTGATAGTGCTGGGCTCAGAGCCAATCTTGTAAAATGCCAGTAAAGCATCTCAAGAAGTCATTTCATTAGCTACAGGAATGCTGTCGCCCTTGTTCTTAATCATTTCAAAGTGTTTCTGTGGATAAGAATATCTATTCACATGATCTATTGCTCATTATTGCCCAAAATATTGCTCAATATTAATTAAAAGCATTTGAGAGATGCTTTGGAGTATTTATGCATAAATCTTTCCAATTTCCCTTGATCAAGTGTCCAACAGACCCATGTTCAATAAAGCCATGCTGGCACACGGGATAATTGCATTGTGCCTTCACTAATCAAATCCCATATCAGCTTTTCCATAATTCTGCCCAGGGCTGGGAATCCAATAAACTGGCATGTAGTTAACGGGATTATTTGATACTTAAACTTCTAAAATCAGCTCCTTGCTGAGTTCTCAAAAAAAGCTGTGACACATTCCATTGAATCTCCAAAAAATGTAACATTTCCAATAGTTTGGGCTTAATCCACTCTCAGGGATGCTCTGACACAGGGGCTCTGTCAGACTGAGCTGCAGAGATTGAATAAAAGATGTTCCCAGCTCCTCAGCCACTCAAACACCTTAACACAAACCTAACTTTGTTTATCCACCTATATAATTCTATAATCTGCTCATCACCATAGCAACCAAAATACCATACCCTCGGCATATCACCAGTAACTGCATTTGGAAAGAATCTTTCTTCTAGAAATGTCCCTGTTTAGCTTTGCATTAATCCCCATGGCCACTCACTTCACACCAACGCTGCAAGCTCAGGGAAGCACAAATGTGTGAACTCACAGCCACAGAAGAGGTTTCAAGAACTATCTGACACTTATCATTTGAATTTATGGATGAGTTAGCCCGCTTCTCTCACTGTGAACAGTTTTGTCTCACAGCTTTAAGGAGCTCTGCTCACAGCTCAGGACTTACACACTCCCTCTCAAGAGAACAGAAACACATCTTGGGAAATTAAAAGTGTTTGTGACCTTCTTTTTTGGTTGAGTTTTTTTTTTAGTTTTTGGTGCGTTTTTTTTACAAAAAATATTTTTTTAAACAGAAAAGATTCAGCTCTGTAGATGAAGTTCAGAGCTAGAGACAGTACAAAAAAAAAGAGTTATGTGACTCTAATTGAGTTCCACTCTCCTTAAATTCAGCGTTTGTAGTGTGCTCTGTTAGGGTCCTGGACTCTACTATTTCATGGCCATTATGGCCAAGATTGTCACAGAATGGTTTGGGTTGAAAAGGACTTGAAAGATCATCCAGTTTCAAACCCTTTCCATGATTCCCTATCCCAGGGTTCTCCAAGCCATGCCCAACCTGGCCTTGGACATTTCCAGGGATCATGGGGCAACCACAGCTTCTCTGGGCACCCTGTGCCAGGGTCTCACCACTCTCCAGGTAAAGAACTTCTTCTTCCTCCTAAAATCCAACCTAAATCTCACCTCTTTTAGTTTAAAATTGTTTCCCCTCACCCTATCATTATCTGCCTCTGTAAAAAGCTGCTCTTCTGGTTTTTTATGAGCCCTTTTTAGGTACTGGAAGGTTACAATAATCTCTCCCAGGAGCCTTCTCCTCTCCAGGCTGAACAACCCCAACTCCCCCAGCCTGTCCCCAGAACAGAGGTGCTGCAGCTCTCAGAGCATCACAAGGACTGAGCATCTCCAGAAGCCACTAAACCCCAAAACCCAAATGAAAACCAAGAGTGACTAAAAACCAAAGCTTAGGAAAAAGGAAAGAGAGGGGGGGAAAAAAAATCTTTGGAACATATTGTTTCTAAACTTCCTGATTTAAACTGCAGCTTTTAATGAGGTCTTGAAGCCTTGAGTTTTAGTTTTCATGTTTTTCATGATTCTGTACTGCCTAGATGTGTGGTTCTGAGCCTCATATTCAATGTTAGTAAGCTCTCTTCACATGGTAGGAAGACAAAATAAATTCTTTTCCTGCTGGAGATCAAGGATAGCCATTACAAGTTTTCAGGCCTAAAAGCACAAAGAATGGTGGCTGAAGGGAGAAAACAAGAAGGATGGGACTGCAGAACCTGGAGCTGCAATTGGACAATTAAACCCCAAGGTGCATATGGACCAAAACTTAGAAAAGTGGGAGACCTCAGGACCATTTTGGGTCCATTTTGTGTCCACCTTGGGTGTAGCCCTGGCCAGCTCCTGTCCTGCCCAAGGTTTACCCTAAAGGCCTTTCAATAAATCCCTGCTTTATTCTCTTGCTCTGTCCAGTCTCTGTTCCAGCTCAGCCTTCCCAAGGCATCAGCCTCTGGTTAATTAGAGAAGAAAGTGCAAAAATCAGCAGATAACCTTTCAGTGACTCTAAAGGGAGGCAAACAGCCCACACATTGCTGGAGTCACATCCAGGATGAGAACCCAGGACAGGCTCATTTAAGCCCTACACTCCACTCTCTCAAACATTAAGAAATGCATTTGATCCTGCATAAAGAGGCAGAACTGAAAGTCATCCTCCCATCTCTCCCCAGTCTAGACACAGCTGGCACACCCACATCCACCAGGAGGAGAAGACAAATCCTCAGGAGTTCTCACTCAAGGTATTTCATGGTATAATTTCCATTCCTGGCATCTGTAAAATCTGGATAAAGACCCTTACACACCGTGTGACAAAGCTGCAAGGTTTAGGCAAGCCCTGAGCCATGCCCTGCAGACACCACACCCTTGCCCCAGAGCTCATTGTACACAGCCTTTGATGCTGCTTTCAGTACCTCTCCAGCAAGCAGTTATATAAATAAATGTCAGTCTGCATGACTGCATAATCGTACAGAGCAGGAAGAAGGCACAAAAGCCCTCAGTAAAAGGAACAGACACTTTAAATAATTTGCATTAGCTGGAGTGCAGTGAAATATTAAACTGAAAGAAAGAAATGGCCTTCAGAAGTTGTAATCTTGCCCTTTGTGTCAGTCCCTGTGGGTAAGAACACGCTGTACCCTGGTCTGCATTTTGATTTCTGGGCTGGTTCTTCAACCCAGCCCAGGCCAGTGACTTCCTCCCAAAGGTGGTCCTGGAAACAGCAGGTCTTGGAAAAGGGCAGATCCTTCTGCACTTCAGAAATCCAGATTAACAGCTGGTTTAAAGCTTGGTTCGTAGAATTACAGAATGGTTTGGGTTGGGGATGACCTTAAAGATCATCTCATTCCAACCCCCCAAACTGAACATGAACATTGCTTTGTGAGTTTTGAACCACTGTAAACATGGATTGGAGTTCTGAGCACTGTAACTATGGCCAAAATGAGACATCCAGCACCATCTGCCACCATTTGGTCAGGAAAGATACTCCAGGTCCTTATTCCTGAGCTTGGGAAGAGAGTTCCACACCTGCCATATTGTGACTTTATTTCTTCCAGCACATCTTTTCCTCAACAACATCCACAATCCCTCATTGTTACAGCAGTTCTACACTGCAAAAGCACTACAAAGGGAAATAATGGGGAAATAAGAGAAGTTGAGGGAATAAAGGATTAAAAAAAAGGCTATCAAAGGATGCAGGCATATTGCAAGAAGAATTCCAGATGAAATATGCACAGAAAAAGGAGGGATGGGATGAGGGCAGGAGGTCAGAGCTGCTGTGGGGAGGGCACCAGCTGAAGCCCTGGCACAAGGCTGACTGCTGACATGTGCCATCATTAATAACACTTTGTAGAACAAACACCAAAGGGCACCTCCTGGGTTCTGACTGGCTCATTCCCATCAGCAGGGCACTTTTCCTGTCAGTGCTTCTGTCCAAAATGGCCAAACCCTCCTGCTTAATTAGTTCCAGGTAGCACCACTGCAGGAATGCACCCCACACTCGAGCAGGTGTTTCCATGTAAGGAAAAGGGGTCTCAGTTTGACCCCTGACTTTTAAGGAGGAGCACCAGAACTTTCTGTTCTTCCCTTATCACCACTGGCCCAATGCCAGCACAGGAGCACTGGTTGGGCTTTAGAAACGTTTCTCAAAACCTGTAGATGTTTCTATTGGCAGCAAGCCAATTTATTTCTCCTTAATTGTTGTATAGTTAAGGAGCACAGAGGTGCTTAAGAGCTTTTTTGGACTTAGCCAGTGCAAGAGTTCCCTCTACACTGTGTTTGACTTATATTTATTTTGTTTGATACTGTTTGTTATTTTTATCATTATTAAACCCCTTTTTTTTTTTTTTTGACAAAGCACATCCAGAGAAGTTGTCTCGCTGTTATTAAGCCACTCTGGGAGGTTGCAGGTCAACCCTCAGACCTGATACATCTTCAGGGGCTCATTGCACTCTGGCCAGGTGTGAGACTGAATCACATCCCCATGGACAGAGCCACCTGCCCCCCTGGCTCTGCCCCAGCTGGGTGAGAGCTGATTTCACTGCGGGCACAGTTCCATGCCAGCACTGACACCCTCCTCCCAACATTTATTTTCCACCCAGAGACTTCCAGCTTCCTCTGCCAGTGGCCATTCCCACCACCAGCAGCCACAGGCTGATGGCTCCTTTGGCTCCCTTGGGCTCCATCAGAGCAGCTCTCATTCCCCAAATAACACATTTGATGGTGATGTGTGAGCAGGCTGGCACAGGGGACAGCTGGTGGCTGTTCCTCAAAGCTGACAGCCACTGTCCACTCCCCCAAATCAACAGACACCCACCCCTGTCCAAACCAGACCCCGGGCAGCTCAAGGGCTGTCCCCAGCAGTGCCACTGTGCCACACATGGTTGGGATGGCTGAGCACCTCTTCCTCCTGTTTTGTGTTTATTTCCTGTCTCAAATCTTTCCATTTGTTAGGTTTGGCTTGATGCCAGCACAGCTGAAGAGCCAAAAAGCCAAGGGCAGAGGGCTGCTATTTCACCTTTGATAGATGGGAACTGAAGTTGCTCTTGGCACTGACTTGAGGCTGCTGTAAAAAATAAAAATGGGACCTGTTTGCCACAGGGCAGTGCTCTGCAGGTTCTGGTAGCAGGGTTAATTGGGATTACCTGAGCTTGGGTTTAATCAGCACCAGAAACATATTTTGTTTTCAGGATTATTTTGCTGAAGTGTGTTTAGAAATGTCATGGTGGGTTTTGATTATGGTCAGAGCAACTACAGGATCCCTAAATGAATTTAAAAAAAAATCCAAACAACAATGAAACAATCCAATCTCCTCAATGTCATCTCAAATTTGCACTGTAAGTACAGAACTGCACAAAATACACAAGTACTGATGTAAGGAGAGTCTGACAAAGTCAAGGATTTTAAATCTTTTGGAGTTTTCTTAATTTCAAGAGCTTTAGTCCCTAAAGTTGTTCAGTCTTTTCCTGCCTTTTGTATAAATTTTAGAAACACAGCAAGTGTTTAAGGTACACATGTGATATTCACAAAGAACAATGTGAAGTTTTGTAGATGTTCACATGCTGTGAGAAAGAAATGATGAAGTAATTTAATTTTTTATAACCTGTCTTTTTATCTGGAGACCTCAAAGAAAGCTGTCAGACAAAGGGCATCATCTTTTGATTTAAACAATCAGAAGCTGCAGCACCACTGATTTGTGCAGCATCTCCCACCTTGCTCTTGGAAGAGCCATAAACACAAATGGTCACTTTGGGGTTGAGTTTGTTGCTTTAACCATCACCCAACGTGGCCCCTCAGACACCTCCTGGCTACAAAACCTGTACCCCAGCCTCTGTCAAACCTGATTGGGATCTTAGCTGATGGAAACAGCTCCCCAAAACCCAGTGGAGCCGTGTCTGGGTTTGCCAGATGAATATCAGCCCCTCAATATTTCATGTTAATGTATCTCTGCAATTCACCACGTCTGTTCTAAGCATTCCTTAATCTTTTATTACTTCTGCGTCAAGGACTGCAGAATTTTTCTGGCTTTGTATAATTTCTCAGACGTCTGAGAACACCAAAACATTCCATTTTAACTCCTCTTTCTAATGGATAAACATTTAAACCCGTTCCCAATCAGTTAGCCTTACTTTGAGGGCCAATCTCTGAATAAGTAGACTGTGACAGAAAGGAGCTCTGAGATGATCTAAGTGCCACAGATGCCTCCGGGCAGATTTAGACTTAATGACAGACAAACCCAGCTCCAGCCAAATCCATGGGAGCCTGTTTTCATCTCAGCACTCAGCAGGAATGAAATCCCACTGGAATCTGGGCTGGGGGTGGGACTGGATTTTTTTCACTCTTGAAGAAGAAAGAGGTGAGAAGTCCAGAATGTTGAAGTCACTTGGGGGTTCAGGTCCACCTTCCAGCAGGTATCCTTGTGATCCTTCCCCCAACAAATTCTAGGTCTGAAAGTGTTGCATGGAAGTGGCAGATCCTGGGACAGGTGGCAGGGGCTTGTGTCAGTATGCAGTGGAGATGTGGGGGGAGAATAAATGACCTTTAGTGCCCCAGATACCTTGTTAATCCTGAACTCCACATTAATGATGGAAATGGGCCACGTGTTAGAAAATCCTCGTGTGACCCCAAGAGCCTGAACCACACAGGCAGCCCTGTCAGGAACCTGCTTGCCCACAGCTCCAGGCTGTCCATAGTTCAGTCCATAATTCAGGGGTTTGTTTTGTGTGTTGTCTTTGCAATGGTCTTCTGGAATATTGACCCAGAGGGCTGATCTAACTTCTCCTATGTGGATACCCTGAAGGAAGCACAGTCCTGAGGGGACACATACAATAAACAATAAATGTGATTTTCTATGTGAAGAGGAGCCTTCAGTTTTCCCAGAAGGCATGAGGTCCCCATTTCCCCTGCATGTAGTAAATCATGCAATATTGCAGGCATTACATTTCAAAATTCAGCGAATTCAATGAATTTTGAAATTGTCCATCTTCTCCTCAGTGCTTTGATTTATGATTAATGGCATTAAAGCCCATGATATGGGGGTTGGAACTAGATCCACATTGGCTAATGAAAGTGCACCACGATCCACTGGGTTTTAGCATCCTGATTTATTCTCCAGGTTGGTTTGATCACTCCACAAATTCTGTGTTCAGTCAAGACACTGGGCAGCAGTTGCCAGAGGAAGCCTGTGCTTGTCAACTCACTCCTCCATGAGCTCAGCAGCTATTCTTTCCAGCTGGAAAAATCTGAATTGTTTCCAAACATCTTCCTTCCTGAAATACCAGAAGCAATATAAAAAGTTTACTCTGCCGGGCAAGCTTGGCTTTCTCAAATCTATCCTTTTCCCTTCTGTGTGTCTTCCCTCTCTCTCACAGGACAGGAAAGCTTAACCCAGAAATCAGATTCACCCCAGGCAAAATGGGCTGTGGAAGCAACTGTGAGGTGTAGTTAAAAAATGATGAGTGGTTCAGGTGTGCACAGTAGAAATGAGCATTGTGATATAGACAAATAAATAACAGTAATAGTAGAAACAGTAACAATAACATTAATAATAACAACAACAATAATGAAATAACTTAATAAATTACTCTTCCTTCTCCCCCAGATGTTTTACAAATGACTTTGCCTGTAACTGGAAGCAATTTCCCTCTATCTCTGATTCCACTTTGGCTCCTCATGCCAACATCATATCCAGGTTTTCCGGATATATTGGATTTTTTACCAGCTGCCACAGGACAGCATCAGGATTTTGCCTTGGGCTGCACATGTGTGTTAGGTAAACCCCGCACACCCAGAGAGATGCCAGAGTGATTGAGGAGAAACTGGACCCAGCCCAGCATCAATTATTCCTTTTGAGATGGCGCTGGAGATTAATTTCACCTCACTTCAGCCACCTTTGAACTCACATCTTAGACTGCTGGCAGGATTTGACAGGTGCAGTGACAGCAAGTGATGCTCAGGTAAAATGCTGCCTGCTTTGGGAAGGCTGTGGAAAGTTATGATTCCATTCCACGTGGCACACAACTTCTGAGATGTTGTGTGTGTCCCCCTGCACAAGCCAGATGTTGAGAAATTTGAGTGAGGGGCACAAAGGTGGTTTGGGATCTACCAACCTGGGGGATGTGATGCATGAGGAGAGCCTGAAAGAGTTCTTTCAGCCTGGAGAAGGCCAAGGGGGATCTAAATTACTTCTATTAACTCTCAAGTAGGGGAAAATAGAGATGAGGAGCCAGGCTGCTGAGCAGGGCACAGCAGATGGACCTGAAACAGGAATTACACAGTGAAGGAAGGGAAATTCCCACCTGAAAAACTAAAACTGGTTTTGCCATGACAGTGGTGGAGCATGGGAACAGAGCCTCTGAGAGGCTGTGAAACCCCACAGAATCATGCATTGGTTGGGATTAGCAGGGATTTCTCCAGATCTTCTAGCCCAACCCCTTTTTTTAAGCAGGGTCAGGGACAACAGGTTGCCCAGGACCATGTCCAAATGGGTTTTGAATATTTGCAAATATAAAAGCTCCACAACCTCTTGAGCCAATGTGTTCCAGTGTTCAACCACAATGTTCAACCAACAATCCATCGCTGCAGATTTTCAGAACTGCACTAAAACCTTGAGCAGCCTGGTCTGGGATAGAAGCCAGCACTGCTCTGGGCAAGAGTTTGGGAACAATCTAAGGGTCACTTCCAACCCAAAGAGTTTCATGATTCTCCAAATGATGACCACAGGTGCATCAAGGTTCCAGCTTTATGAATTCAAAAATCCATTAGATAAGACAGACTCCAGCTAAAGTAAAAGAAGGTATTTTTATTGAGATGAAAAACCAAAAAATGCAGAGTTAGGAGATTCCTCTACACTCACTCCTGGCAGCAGCAGATCAAGAATTAGCTCCGTTTCCCAAATTTCACTCCAGCAACTTCCCCATCATCACCTTGATCCTTAACTTTCCGTCCTACTTTTTGTACCAGTTTAAATTCATGAACTCCAACTTCCCGTGTGCCTCTTAGCTGTAAGTGCACAGTATTATTTTTTAAAATCAGAAATGGATGAGAAACATGTGCAAAGTAAAAGAATAATGCAGAGCAGACAGCTGGGGTCCTGCATCTGACGTGTGTCCCACGGTGAGGAACCACCTGGAGGGGTACATGACCTTAAATTTGTGCACGTAACCAGGGCAAGGTTGGGTGAACATCTGGATTCGGACTCACCATGACCCAAAAGCACTGTAAAATGGGATTGCTGTGAAGGGTTATGGCAAGTCTTAACCATGAAAAAGCTTAACTTAAAAGATCTTAATTTTGTCCCTGCTGCCAGCTGCTCTTGGAAGAGTGGCCCAGGTGGCCCACACCTGTCATTTTTGTGTCAGTACCAGGGCAATGCCCTAGAAACACTGACAGAACCAGTCTTTGGATTATTGGCTGTTTCCCTCCAGAACGGTCTGCGTTGGAAGGTTAAAGACTCACTTGTTCCACCCCCTGCCATGGGCAGGGACGCCTTCCACTATCCCAGGGTGCTCCAAGCCCTGTCCAACCTGGCCTTGGACACTTCCAGGGATCCAGGGGCAGCCACAGCTTCTCTAGCCACCTGTGCCAGGGTCCCACCACGCTCATACTGAGGAATTTCCTCCTAATACCTCACCTAAACCTCTCCTCTTTCAGTTTAAAGCCATTCCCCCTTGTCCCATCACTCCATGCATGCCCTTGTTCCCAGTCCCTCTCCAGCTCTCCTGGAGGCACTTTAAGCATTAAAAAGAGCTCCAAAGTCTCCTTGGAGCCTTCTTATCTCCAGGCTGAACCACCCCAACTCTCTCAGCCTGTCCTTGTAGAAAGGTGGAGTTAATATTCCATTTTTCTGAGAAATTTTAAAACAAGGACAAGAAATTACACTGACGCCACACGTTGTTAGAGCCGTGAATGCATTCACTCCCAAAGAATAAGCAATTAATATATATATATATTTAGGTACTTACTTGGAAGAGAATAGAAATGAAATTCAGAGAAGCTCCTTATCACAAATATATTGACAATGAGGCAGAATTATACACATCTGCTGAAGACAAAGCCACTGCATTGATTATTTTTCCATTTTCTAGATATTTAGCACCTATTTAACCTTCTTTGCTGAGAGGATGATACCTGGAAATTGCATCATTTCTGTGTCTGTCCAGTACAGTTTGTGGTAGAAGGACTGATTTTTCAGCACCAAGAGCAAAACTGAGGTAACACTGGTCCTTCAATAAGTGCTTCAACGGAGGCTCTTAGAGCTACTTAGAAATTTCTGTGCAATAAATAGCACATTTTCCCTGAAAGCAGAAGCCTCATCATTTCCATGCTCATTCAGCCTCAAGGTTTTTCACCCATGCTGGTCAGTTTTACACCCAGCACTAGTGTTAACCTGGCAAAAATCTCTTTTGAAGTGAAAAAGTTGGTAACAACTGAAATAATAAAAAAGATACAAAAAGATAACCACCACTGCTGCTGGATGAAGGTCCCTTCCAAAGTGTGCTGCAAAATGTAAACACTTCCAGGGAAGGATGAAAATATCCATTAATTCTTTTAATTATGTCAGCATCAGGGGTCTTGCTGAGATGGGGCTTTGTTGCTTGGGTTGCTGTAGCATCCTTTGGAGATGGTACCAAAAGAAAAGAGTGAAGGAGAGCGAGACAGGGACAGTTATTCTTGTTTTATACCCAGAGACTCAAGGGGAAAAATGATTAAAAGGCTTCTGCAAAGTGTGACCAAAAAATCTTTCAGGCTGAGAACAGAGTCCAGATGTCTTTGGTCTCTTCAGAGAACAGCTAAAGGCTCTTTGTCCTTGGCATCAATCTGGTAAAACTTTTCTACTCTATTTTTGCTCAAGTCAGACAGAAAATTCCCTGTTTTACAGCCTGGAGCCTCCATACAATATGTGGAAGTGTCCAACAACAGCCACAACACACAGACTGCTCCCTACCACAGCCCCAGCAACATTGTCACCCCAGAGCTGCTTCACACACCAGCCACAGCCTCATCTCAAAGTCTTCTTCAGGAAAAAACCACCTTTGCACCCACCCTGTGACACTCTGAGCTTTTAGGGGGCCTGAAACAGCTGAGGAAGGGTTTGTAACTGATTCTGTGCTAATCCTGCCTTTAAATGTGAGCTGCAATTGAATTAGTGCTGGTAATTTTCTCTCCTCTTTATAGTCACTGTTCTCCCCACAGCCTGGAATTTGATCTCCCAAATTTGATCAGAAATTGGCCAGCAATTCATCCTTGCAAAAACTACTGGGTTTTCCTCCCCTCTCTTTTTTTTTTATTTTTTTTTTATTTTTATTTTAATGCAACCTGAGAAGAGCTATCTCATCAGCAAAATTTTACTGAAATTTGAGCTCTAACAACCTATTTCCTCAGAACAGTACTAAAAATCTGATTATTTTCTCCCTCATCAGAATGGTTTGTGCAACTATATTCAGAAAAATACCTAATGTGTCCCTTGATGCAAACCCAGACATTAATTTTCTACATCTGCTCGAAAGTGACAGACCAGCCCTGGAGCAGAATGAGGGTTTATGTGGCATCAAGAAAACTCTGTTTGGCCAAACATTAACATCTCACTAGACCACATCCCACCATAAATATGATTGTTTTAAAGTGATACCACAATTAGTTCCTATTTATTATGTGAGTATGATAATACTCAAATCAAGATAAAAAATATTCAGAAAACATGCATTTCTCAAAGAGAAATGTCAGACTTGGGGATGAAACAGTAGAAGGAATTGAAGAAATGAGACATGTCAAGGAACCTAACCCTAAAAAACCTTCAACTTTTAAAAAAGTTGTTCCTCCCTCTCAAAACACTATTATGCATAAATAGCATTGACAGAAAATCTTTACAGCCAAAGAAAATTGCAACAAGAGTGATGAGACCTGATGTTTCAAAACATTAAAAAATAAGATTTCTATAATTCCTAACTTCCCAGGAAAAAGTTTTTTATGTTCACGACAAAATTGAGGTGGTTATGCCTCACACAAAAGAAATAATCTAGAGGATGAAATGGTTCTACTCCAAGTGGCTGCTTTCAGTGCAGTGCTTAAAAATGAAACAAGATCCATCGAGACGAAACAGCAAAATTATTACACAGCAATGGAAGTGCATCCAAGTGGTTGTTTGCTGTTAAAAACTTCAGTGCTAATAATGGAATGAAAACATGACGTTCTGAGGGAGGCTTTCCACACTTCAGGGCAGCATTCCCACTTCCAGGCCCTTTCCCTGTGTGTGGGTTGAGGGGCTGCTCTTCTGTTTGTTGGAAGGTTGGGATGCACGATAGGTTTTCTGCAGGGGGAACAGCAGAAAGGCAGTACAGCTGATGCCTTGGGATTTTAAGATTTTTTATTTTTCAGATGCTGTACTGCTTTGGTGTATAGCTCTAAAACATCATAGCATGTCAGCTGCTGTTCTGTTTTATTCAGATAAAAAATTCCTCTCTGGGTCTGAAACTTGAGGGTACCTCACTGTCTCGGGCCCCAAAAGATGTAAACAGCAGTGAACTTGGGGGGAGAAAACTTGGAGTAAATTACTTCATTTCCTGGAGCTGTAAATGGAGGATCAACCCCTGATATGTAAATGGACCAAACTTGTAACTGTATGGAAAACTTGCAACCATCATCCATCTTGGGTGTAGCCCCTTGGAGGCTTTTGACTGCCCAAGGTGTATCTATTGAAGGCCTTTAATAAATATCCACTTTTATTCTCTTAATCGTGTTTAGCTTCTGTTTCAGGCAGCCACTCCAAGGTATCACAGCCTCCCAACATCTCTGCCAGGGCACTGAGGGGCACAACTGCCCGTAGGAGAAGAGAATGCAGGTGCCCTCACCCCTGATAAATAACAGCTTTGTTAATTAACAATACAGCCTCACCACTGATGAATAACAGCTATATCCAATGAAGATGAGTGAGATAAAAGAGGGGGTGAGCTGGTAAGGGGAGGATCATCATGGAGGGGGAACTTTGAGGAACATGAAGGAGAGAATAATGAAGGGGGATCCTGGAGAGAGAGAATCACTGCTGTGAGGTCAGGCTGGGTCTGCAGTTGGAGACTGTTGTTGGAACTTGCAGTCACAGTCTAGCCTGGTAAAAGCCTGCACTCAAAGCCTGCAAACCAATCCCTGCAGTCACAGTCTAGCCAGGTAAAATCCTGCAGTCACAGTTCTAGCTGGGTAAAAGCCTGCAGTCACAGTCTGCAAACCAATCCCTGCAGTCACAGTTCTAGCTGGGTAAAAGCCTGCAGTCAGAGTCTCAAACTAATCCCTGCAGTCAGAGTCTAGCCAGGTAAAAGCCTGCAGTCACAGACTGCAAACCAATCCCTGCAGTCACAGTCTAGCTGGGTAAAAGCCTGCAGTCACAGTCTGCACTCTGATCCCTGCAGTCACAGTTTAGCTGGGTAAAAGCCTGCAGTCACAGTCTGCACTCTGATCCCTGCAGTCACAGTCTAGCTGGGTAAAAGCCTGCAATCAGACTCTCAAACTAATTCCTGCAGTCAGAGTTAAGCAGGAAATAACCAGCAGTCAGAGGCTGCAAGGGAAACCTACAGCAGGAGCTTGCTGCAGCCAGAGGCAATGAACAGTTGGAGTTAAGATGAGTAAGCTGTGAAAAGAAATAAACCAGGACCCTTTTTATGCTGTGCTTAAGAAGAAGTCTGTGTCTTGGCTCACTTTTACCCTCTAATAGGAGAGCTGCTGCAATAACCAACCACCCCAGAGACCATACACCCTCCCCAAGGCTGCAGCTCAGCCCTGGCACCATGTCCAGGTGTCACAGCCCACCCAAGAATTCCCCCCTGACAAGCACATCCCAAAGGGCATAACCCAGAGGGACAATTGCTCCAGGCCCCACAGCCATGAGTGATAAGGGCAGCATGGAGATGGTTTATTCTGAGCACACAGAGGCCAGCTCACGTGACTGATTCTTCTGCCACACTTGCACATGGGTGCATTCACACTCCTGTTAGCGTGAAAAACAGCCTCACGCTGCCACTGCAGGGGAACAGCTCTTTTGTGAAGCCTCCCGTGGCCTGCTCAGGCTCCCAGAGACTGGGGAGTGCAGGAAACTGATGGATTTGGGGAAATGGGGGCACCCACATTTCCTTTCCCGAATGGTGCCTGGCTGAGAGCAGAGCAGGGTGGAAAAGGTCAAAAAATCCCCATGCTAGAGAAGGATGGCAAACAGAGAGAGAAAAAGGCCAACAGCCTGTGCTGGGGTAGCCTGTGATCCTTGCAGCTCCTCAGCAGGGCTGATCTTCCTGCATCCTGCCCAAGCTCCAGGGAATGAAATGGTGCAGTGACCACTCCATTCTGCTCCAGCAAGCTGCAGAAACTTAATTTAATAGCACCTGCCTTTCCCTCTTTGTTCTCCCTGGGAAGTTATCACAAGGGCAAGGGAGAACTCTCCCAAGAGAATGATGTTCTCATGCAGCCTTGAGAACTCTTCCACCAGGGAATCCAAATCTTACAATTTCTAGTCCACTGTGCCATGCCACAGTTTGAGAGGGTGATAAGGAAGTGCAGATCTCAAGGAGAGAGATTTTGTGTTTAAATTGGTGCATCTGAGGCTGGTTTATCCTTGCTATTATTTTTTCTTTTCAGTTGACTCACTTTCCACTTCGTCCAGCTCCCCTTGTGCTCTCTGTGCTCAGCTGCCAGCTGCATGGGGCAAACCTTCTCAGTCTGGGCAGTTTTCACACCAAATAACCACACAGCGAGAATGAGAACACAGTTCCTGAAGCAGACTGGTTTTTGTGTCAGGCAGCTCTTGCAGCTTCTCACCAGGGCACAGATTGGAAATTCTCCATTGTCCCAGTCTCAATTATTACCAAAAAGTATCAGAGAAAATGCAAATTCTGATAACGGAGTCAGGAGAGCAGAAAAATTAGCTGCTCTGAGTGATTCATCCTCTCAGACCACTGATGTAATCCCTCCCAAATTCAATTACAGCTAATTAAAAATAATTCTCTCATCTGAGTTGATCACTTGTGGTTCCAAGTTCCACTTAAATCCTGCTGTAACAGCGACCATAAAATCGAACACTCCAAGGGAAACTGCAAGGTCTGCTCCTGATGCAAACAAGGTTAAGCCACAACACACTGAGCTGGCAGCCTGCTGGCAGAGAGGTTGGAGTAAAGAAAGATGGAATTACAGTCCTGAGTATCCCAGTCCCTCTCCTTTTGCTCTCCCTGTGCCCCCAGCTGAGGCTGATTGCCCGGGAGAAGCAGCACTCCAGAAAGTGCTGCTGCACTTCACACACAGCCTCACACAGAATCGCATCATCCCATTTGTAAATGAGTGCTGCTCTGCAAAGGGTTTTAAAAGCCATGCATTCCTCTTCCCTGCATTCAGTAGGACCAGATCTCACCCAGTTGTAGGAGTTAGACATCCATATTCTGCTCTCATTCACTGCACAACAACTCAGGAGGCAGCCACAAGTCATAAAGCACCATCCTCTGCTTCCTGCCCCGTGGCCAGAAGTGCTGAACTCCTGGGAGTCTCTATTAGCAATTCTTTTATTGTGTTATGTGGATAATAAACCAACTACTCACATGGATTTACTGATGGGAGCAACTACAGGGCTTGCAGTAGCAAAACAAAGCTGCTGTTGGCTTTCAGGCTGCCAAGATCAACACAAGGCAGAATGGCAGTGACAGGAAATTTGTTATGGAAGGACACTGTTCAGGAGGGAAAACAATATTCTGGTGTTTTCACCCTCTACCCAAGCAAGACTCGCTAATGACTGACTTTATTAAAATATTGGAGAATAGATGTTTCATCCCACGGGCTTCAGGACAGAGGCCAGTGATTGTTTTCTGGGTGTATCAGGCCACAGAAATGCTTCTCAAAAATGTGATTATCCCAGGAGTCATCATTGTTCTCTGACATCCCTTCTTGAAGGGATCAGAATATGCTACAAAGAAGACAACCAGAGTGGATCTCCAATCCAAGGAAAAAACACTTTGCAGGGGAAATTTCCTCTGGCTCTTGCAGAGAACAATTAAGCCATGTTGCACATGATGTAATTATACACATTTTTACCACCTTTTGTGCCTTAATCACTATTACAGTATGTTTGGCAAGGCATCACTCAGCAGCTCACAATCCCAGCCTTTGACTGCATTATTTCATTCATTAAATTATGAAAGCAGCCAAAGAAAGCTGCAAACACAGGCTCTGGTTTCTGGCCAGCCACAGCCCTCCAAGCACACCCAGCTGACTGCAGGGGCAGGAATGTTTACTCATTTTAAATGAATTGCCCTCAATTAGGCTGCACAGCATCTTTTTGGCACGTTTCTTCAACAGCTGAGAAAATGCAAGTATCAGTCCCTGGATAGATGCTTTCTTCATTTTTATGGGGTGGGTTTTTTTGGTGTTTAGAGATGGGAAGAGAAGGTTCCTGCATATTCTCAACATGCTATGTTGTCTTCATCCCAAAGGAGAAACAGAAGTGGTTCGCAAGATTATAAAAAAAATATAATAAAAATATTCACTGTGATTTTTACGTCTTCTGTCCATGTTGTCCTGCTCCAAGCAAGGCTCAGCTTTGAGCCTCTCTCAGCTCTGGCAGAGCTCTGCTCTCAGGGAAGCTCTGGGGTTGTTCTCCCACACAGGATCTCCTGAGGATGGAAAGGCAGTTGGTCTTCTGCACCCAGGGACAGCACTTTTCACAGATCTTCACAAAGCTTGGAGGAATGCTAAAGATTTCAGGTCTCTTTCCTGCATCATCTTCCAAATCCTGTCGTTCTAATAAGGATATTAAGGATTAACAGATAGAAAAGGGAAAAAAAACCCAAACAAACACAAAGACCATTAACAAGACAGATGGAGAAGAACTTTTAACAAGAGCATGGTAAAATGGCTTTAAACTGAATTAGACAGGTTTAGATTTTAGGAAGAAATCCTTCCCTGTGAGGGTAGGAAGGCCCTGGCACAGAGAAGCTGTGGCTCCCAATCCCTGGAAGTGTCCAAGGCCAGGTTGGACAGGGGTTGGAGCAACCTGGGATAGTGGAAGGTGTCCCTACCCCTGGCAGGGGGTGGGACTGGGTAAATTTACGGTCCCTTCAAACCCAAATCATTCTATGTTTAAGAAAATACTACATTTCCCAAATGATATTAAAAATATTGTTGTATAAATTATAGAATAGAATAGAATGGAATAATTTCAGTTGAAGGTGATTTACAACAATCATTTTATATCTGTCTGGACCAATCCAGGGCTGACCAAAACTCATGTTAAGGTCATTGTTCAAATGCTTCTTAAACCCTGACAGAGTTGGAGCACCAACCACCTCTCTAGGAAGCCAGTTCCAGTGTTTGACAACCCTCTCAGGAAAGAAATGCTTCCTCCTGTTCCATCTAAGCCTCCCCTGGCACAGCTTTTGAGGAGAAATTGTTACTTTTTCACTAAAGGAATCATAATTCTCTCAAGCACTTGACAGTCCCTGGCACATAAGGCCAGATCAGCTTTTCTCCTGGAATCAGACTCATTCCTCCATCTTCACTTTGCTGTCAATTTATTGCAGTGATGAAAAAAAGGCAATGGAAAGAAATTCAGTCGATGCCAGTGCAATACATAAAGCATCAAAAAAATGAGTCTGAGCCAGAAATATTTTAGTTCTGGAGCACAAGGAAGGAGAAGGTGCCACCTGGCTGCATCTTGCCTACAAAGAAGATACAACAATCCTACAAGAGCCCTGGCAGTGGTGAGGTTAGAGGAGATACAACCAGAATTTGGCAATATATTAAGATTCTATGGCTAAATCTTTCACCAGCTTGGTGATATTACAAATATATCAAAATGATATCACCAAAAATATCAAAATGACATATTTTCATGCTTTAGGAAGCAACCCCAGCTGACACCTGATTTGTGACCTAGGGAATAGGAATTAAAAAAGAGCCCACACCTTCTGTAATAGTTTTTTACACCTCTCCACCATTTTGGTTTTTCAGTAGTTTCATCTTTCCCTGCTTTTGCATATTTAACCAGGTAAGGGCAGGTCTTCTCATTATATATTGCATCCCGAAAACAGCTGCTTCCCCCACTCTCCACATCCTCAAGTCTTCATGGAAAGCCTCCTCTGCTCCTCCCAGAAGATATTTTCATAGCAGAAAATCGAATCACAAAATTATTCCACTCATGGTTCCAAAGTGTGCTGAAGTGTGGTATAAATTCACTTCCCAATAAACATAGAGGGCACCATCACTGATGTAAACTACAAATGTTTAGACTCAGTTCGATTCTGAGATTGATTGCCAAAACAGAGAGGTGCTTGTAAATAAAGGAAATTTAACAAATGCTTCTCAATAAATAGTTGGGGGGAAAATATCTGCAGTTACTGGTCTGTTAACACTCTACAAGTGATTGATTATGGACTTATGATAATGGTAGTTCATTTTAAGAGCCTCCACAGGGATGTAAATCAGCTTTAATTAAAAGATGATATGAAAAATCACTTGTTGAAATATCAGTTTGTGAATAAAATTCAGTGATAAATTACATGGTTGGTTTAATTGGAAAGAAAGCGCTCTGCCACACTTAATTCAGCTCATTTTATTTTCACATAAATGTATGCACTGAAAGCATTTTAAGGATAACTCTGGTATGATTTAAGGAAAGAGAAGTCTCAGTCTGTGGCACTCAGACAACATGGGGTGGTTTACAGGGTTTAAAGTGGTGCTGAGGAAGCAAATCTGAAATACAGCAGCGTGTTCTGAAGGATTCTCATTTTAGAAGGGGCACGGAATTTCTAAAAGACAACTCTTCTGTTTAAACATTCGGGCTTTAGGAAGTCTGAAAACGCCAAGAGGTGTCTTTGGTGGGTTTTTATCAGATATTTTCCCCTTAATCCTAATCCTACTTCTATGCTAAATGCAGGCACACCAAGGAGCAACCCCAGGCTCTCAGAGAAGCCCCTGGTGAATGGGCAGCTGAAAACCCTCTCAGGAAAGAAATGCTTCCTCCTGTTCCATCTAAGCCTCCCCTGGCACAGCTGTCAATGAGAAATTGTTACTTTTTCACTAAAGGAATCATAATTCTCTCAAACACTTGACAGTCCCTGGCACATATGGGCAGATCAGCTTTTCTCCTGGAATCTTTTTGAGGTGTAAATTGGAGGACACAGGATACAGAGACCTGTCTCTACTGATTACAGAAATCCTGGAATGAACCAAACCCAGACTTCACTCCCGAAGGAGCTGATTTTTGCCTCTGCTAGAGGGCCTGGGAATTAACCAGCATAGTCAATCACAGATCATAGAAAACAGAGAGCCAAGCTGGTTAACAGGGTAGATTTGTCCCTCATTAGTATGACAGACTCTGGAGTGTTTTTTCTCCAAAAAAGTAAATGAAACTTTTATTATTTAAATCCCATCAGGGATTGAGTGGCCCTGTTGTAACAAGAAAGTTTCTTTGTTTTTGAAATATGTACAATACCTATTTTCTGCAAGTCAATCCTCCTGGGATAACTGGGCATCTAGGACCTGTCATCCTGCCATCCATATATTTCATACTAAACACAATTTTTCAGTTCGTTCTGTTCTGAGTCCGATACCCCAAAAATATTCCTGAGAAAGTATGCAGTCCAATAATGTGGGTAAATAAATCTTTACATGTTTGGGCAGGACTGTTTTTGTGCTTGATTTCTATTGCCATAGCAATTTGCAGTGGGATGGTTGGTACTGAAAAAAAAAAAACCCCACTGGCTCAGCAGAGGAGCCACCAGAGTAAACAGCAATAAAAGAGCTGCAATGTCAGTATCTAAAAGTAAAAACACATCAGCACCTTGCATCAAAGTGGTCACAGCCTGACAAAGTTCAAGGAGTGTTTGGAAAATGCTCTCAGGCACAGGGTGGGGTTGTCAAGGTCTGTGCAGGGAGAGGAGTTGGAATCAATAATCCTGAGGGATTCCTTCCAACTCAGTTTATTCTGTGATTCTGTGATTCTCTGATTCTGTGATTCTTAACTC
Source organism: Pycnonotus jocosus (assembly GCA_013400435.1). Taxonomy (NCBI): domain Eukaryota; kingdom Metazoa; phylum Chordata; class Aves; order Passeriformes; family Pycnonotidae; genus Pycnonotus; species Pycnonotus jocosus. Next base: position 8,865 of record VWYP01025281.1, on the reverse strand, counting down.
TGCAACAATCTTAGGGTCCTCCTTTTGGTTCTCCAGAGCAGCTGTGGCTGCCCCTGGATCCCTGGAAGTGTCCAAGGCCAGGTTGGATGGGACTTGGAGCAACCTGGGATAGTGGAAGGTGTCCCTGCCCATGGCAGAAGGTTGGAATTACGATCTTTCAAGTCCCTTGCAACTTGGACCATTCCAGGATTCTATGATTTATTTTACTTGCTGTGGAAATATTTTTATGTGGGCCTTTATGCTCAAAAAGCAGAAAAAAGCCGTTTGCAGTTCAGCATTTGGAGGTTAATCCATGATTTGGAGCACCAAGAGGATAAAATCTTGATGTTTTTCAGACTAGATCCATCCAGGTGTGAAAGGTGTCCCTACCCCTGGCAGAGGGAGGAAGGAGATGCTCTTCATGGTCACTTCCAACTCAAACCATTCTGGGATTCCTTTAGCTTTCAGTGGAATATCCTGTTTAGTTGTTTAATTGTTTGGTCTGACCAAAGATGGGTGAGAAAACTAAAATGTGAGCCAGGATGGTTCAATTTCACTGATTTTCACTCCTCTTAAGCTGGACAGTAAGCTCCAGCTGCTCAGCTAGCACAGTGTATCTCATTGGATCCCAACTATTTCTTCCATGCTTCCATTTCCAGGAAATGGGGAGACTGGCACCTCCAGGAGGTGCCTCATCCCACCTTTCTGAGGTACTACCCTGGAAGAGATGGCACAAACCACTCACCAAATCCCACCTTCCTCCTGCACTGGCAAGGCAACCTAGCTCAGCCACCCAGGAATTCAGCACCCTGTTCCAAATCACTGAATTCCTGTTGCAGGAAGAAATTCAATCCAGCTCCCTGAGTCACCTGATGAGTTGTGATGTCCTCAACCCACTGGATTCACTTTGCAGGGAAAGTGCAGCACCTGCACAGTTCTTAGATCTTGCCTTTGGGGTAGAAGCTCTTGGAATAAAAGCCCTCTTGATTTGAAGGCAGGCTGGTTTTGGTACAGATCTCGTGGACATGCACAAAAGCCCATTATTAGTTCTCCCATCATACCCATGAAACAGGGATTCTGAAGGGATTGAACACAATAAAATTGTAACTCTGTTAAACCCACCTGTCTTCAGGATTCCTTTTTATGTGTTTAAAGCAGTACTAAAGACAGACTTTTAGCTGGGGGCTGATTTCATTGCAAGGGGAACAAAATGCCACATGTAGGGAGTAACTGAGACCCCTCACTTGCACATCAGGAAGTGACAGAGAAGCAAAACCCTACTGTTTGATTTACAACAGCCATTTTGACATTTTACAGTCATGAGGAGAGTCAGAAAAATGCTTGAGTAGAATGTAACAATGGCAAGAGACAAATTTCCTATAATTTTTTATTTTATTGGGGTTTTTTTTCCAATATTCTAATTTACTATTTTGTTTTCCAATATTTCCACTTATTCTAGAGTATCCTACTGTTTAGAGAGCCCAAAAGTGCTGCCAGTCAAAATGAAAGAGGACAGAGTGGATCAAATTCAAGCCAGGGTCGATACTGCTGGAACAAGCGGTTGTTTTGAATGACTAGAAGTGGAGAGAAAAATAGAAAAAAACCCAAGAAGTTGGTTGGAAATTGAGCTCAGCTTGCTGAAAAAGGCTCATAGAGGTCTTTAAATCATTATTGTGGCTCTCCTTACTTGTGTCCTCCCACTTGTCCTACACTTCTCTGTGTACTGAGGGGTTTTATGTTCCCATCATCTCCAGTTCCCTGTGCTGCTTCCCCGGAGCTGGCTGGGCCAGAATCTAAACTGGTTCTTCCCCAGAGACCAGCTGAACTTCAGGGAACTCTAGTACAGCTGAACTGTATTTTTCAGGCGTTATTCAAACACTTCCAGCGAGACTTTCCTTTTCAAGACCTGATTTAAATCAAGAAATCTTTGTTTTCGGTAGTGTTGCATCATAAAATTAGGCAATTACTCTTGTAAATCTGTCAGGGCTTTAAGTAATTATCTAATTTAGAGCAGTTAAAATAAAAAAGGCAGGGAAATTTGTCTCTCTGGGGTGCATTGCATAGAGGAATTAACCTGGGGGATAGGGATGTGCTGATGAAATCTGTTCCATGGGGTGAGTTGGGTCAGCAGGGAAATATCCATGAATATATGGCCAACTTGAAATGAGCGATCCTTTGGCTGCAGTCGTCCTCCTTTCCTGTTCCAATTGCAGCAAATTAGAGAAGTTATTGCAAAGAATCAAATTCCTGCCTTCAGCTGTCTAGACAAAGGTTGTGGGGAAGACAAAACCAGACTGAAAGGACAAGAGGCAACGGACACAAATTGCACCAAGGGGAATTTGGGGAGGAATAAGCAACAGCTTTTTTCAATGTGAGGCTGGTGCAGCACTGGGACAGGTGTCTGGAATGTCTGTGGAATCCCTGACCTCAGGGATTTTCAGCACTCAGCTAATAAAATCCTCAGGCCACATGATCTGACTGGGAAGTGTATCCTGCTGGAAACCAAGGTTGGACCAGGGAGCTCCAGAGATCCCTTTTAACCCAAATGGCTTTGTAGTTCTAACAAGCAGAGACACAGCTCTGTAATTCTGTAATTCAGTAATAATTCTGTAATTCTTAATTCTGTAATTTATAATTATATAAAGCTGAAACCACAGAAAAAGGGTCTCTCCTGCTGGGACTGTGGAAATCCTTCAGCGTCTGAGATGAAGTTAACATTGAACCAGAATTTATGAAAACCATGGGTAGAGCAGGTCTTCAGTGACATTTTCAGAGAAATCACAGAATGTTTTGGGTTGGAAGGGGCCAGAAAGATCACCTTGTTCCACCCCCTGCCATGGGCAGGGGCTCCTTCCACTATCCCAGGTGCTCCAACCTGGTCTTGAACATGTCCAGGGATGGGGCAGCTTCTCTGGGCAACCTGTGCCAGGGCTTCACCACCCTCACAGGGAAGAATTTCTTTCTAATATCTCTTCCTAGTATTTCTTCCTAACATCTTTTCCTAATATTTCTTCTCAATATCTTCCTAATATCTCTTCATAATATCCTCATCTAACCCTGCACTGCTTCAGCTTAAGGCCATTTCCCCTTGTCCTGTCCCTACATGCCCCTGTGAAATTTTAGGCTTTAGCATCCTGCTTTCAAATAAGGAAAAATAGCTACAAACATTTTGGAGCAACTTGCACACACAAACACCCTTCTCCTTATTCCTCCCCCTATTCTGTGGGGTGTTCACTCAACAACTCCTGGGCTCAGCATCTGACATCACTGAGAGCTTGCCTTTGACAGCAAAGCTGCTGCTGCTGCAGGAAGCTGCCTTCTCCCCCCACCCAGCCCTACAGCTCCACACTGGCAGCCACAGGCATTCCAAAGTGTCCCTATTTTTCACAAAGCAGATGCACAGTTTCCCAGCCAGCTCTACTTGAGAGAGTCCCTGTACCTCCCTCCATCTGCTCCCCGGGCAACAAACTGTGCAACCTTGTATGAGGAGCTTGGCTTGGTGCCTCCACCAATGAAAAAAAAATAAAAAAAGAAAGATTAAAAAAAAAAAAAAAAGAAAAAAAAAACCCTCCTCCACTTCAGCTAGTTAAAGTATCTATAATTAGCTTCCCTCAAAAAACATGAACATAAGACCGTAGATATTTTTGATAAAGCTTGAGTGATGATCCTAAAGAGAGCACAGGAATATCTTGGAGCCACAAATGTTTCAAAGCTTCCTTCTGGACGTTTGTAATTTATAACAGGCTTCTAATATGGAAGGCATGCCTTCAGTAGGAAAGGAAACAGGATGAGAAATGCTCGCTAGGGCTGCTGGAAAGGCAGGACACAATTTCCATTGGAATTTTACCTTTCCATTCCCCCCAGTGAAAAATTTTAATGTTTCTCCAGAGGAGCAGATTCCAATACCTTTGATGGCTGGGCAGACCTCAAGGTCTTCATGCAAATGAGATGAACATGTGAAGTTAGAGCAGCCCTCAGGCACAATACATTTTAAATCCAAATTTTAAATACCTCTGAATTTTGAAAGAGATTCAAGGTTCAGGGGCAGTCTGTTACAGGAGGGAAGAACACAACTGACACTGGAGACAACACAAGTTAGATATCACAGAATATGAATGCTCTTAACAGCCAAACATTTTAATTGTAGGTTAACTGAAGGGGAAACCTTTGGCCTTACTTCTTCTCCAGAATCTCCATTTAAAAATAATTTTTACTTTCCCCTGCAATTTCACTGTACCTAATTTCAGTTGAATGTTCCTGTTGCAACCAATCTCTGCTCCATTTTCCAATCCAATGCCACTCCTGTGAATGTTTTCACTGAACAATCCTGTACCACAAACAAAACCTCCCCACACATCTGGCAGGGGGAAGCAGAGGCTCTAACAATTAGACATTATCATTAAACAACATCACTCTAATGAGAGCAGTTGTTCAAAAAAAAGGAAGAGCATTGTCAGAGGGGAATAAACACCCCAGGAAACAGAGCAATCAAAAGAAGTGACGCTCACGTTAGCAACAACTGTGACCTTACAGTCATTCTGGAGTAAAGAGATATTTGCTCATGCATAAACATTAGAAGGGAAACGTGCCTTTGAGAGCACCCACAAACAAGAGGAGGAAACAGAGAGGCCACAGACACCTCTTTGGAAGCAGGTGAGCAGCGATGTTCCCCGGCCTCCTGTGCTCACAGCCCGCTCCTGGGAAGCCTCTGTCACTGGAAGCTTCAGCTCCGTGAGGATTTCTCCCACTTAAAACGTGGGGAAAGTGACTGGTGAAATGGTGACATCCAAACCAGGTACCTCTTCTTGAGGCTCACTTGTGCAGCAAAACCTGTGTGACCCAGGCTGGTGCAGGAGAGATGAGGATGAGTTGCAAATTCTGCTCCAGCTCAAATAACGTGCCCTTCGTGGGTCTCATTAAACTCATTCTTTACTCAAATTCTCTGAATCTTTGTTTCTAAGGCATGGATGGAGGTCCTCACCACCAGAACTGTTGTGAAAAAGAGAGAACTCAATGGAAATGAGGTCTGCTGAGTGCCATTAAAATTTGAGAAGGGAAGCAAGGTTTAGCCAGGCTTGTGCACTGCAGATTTTCTTGCTCCTTCTTTTGCAATATCCAGCATCATAGAAACACAGAGTCACGGAATGGTTGGGGTTGGAAGGGACATTAAAAATTATCCAATTCCACTGCCAAGGGCAGGGACACCTTCCACTAGATCAGACCTGGGTAGATCTAGTCTAAACCCCAATATTTTATACTCTTGGTATTCAAAAGCATGGATTTAAGCCCAAAAGTTGAACTCCAAACCTGCAGTAGGGTCTGGGTCAGTTAATCTAATTCTGAGTCAAACATATTTTAAAAGACCATGTGGGAACTTGCCATTCTTCAGGGTTGGGGTGCAAATATGGAATAAAATTGCCTTGTTTTTGATGGCAGCAATGCTGAGGGCTGAAAAAATGGCCAGGATAGCAACCACAAGATGTTTTTTCTTAATATATTTACATACACACGACCACATACACGAGGCCTGCACACTTCTGTCTGACTTCAGCCTTATTTCTTAATCCAAACATTAACCATTTGCAATTGTTTTGTAGTACTGCAGCTCTCAATAAACTGAATTTGTCACACAGCCTGGGTACCAAACCCAAACAAGTTTGTAAGCTGCTGGACTGGAAATCATTCAAATTACTGTGTAACAAAATGCTGGGATTCCTGCAGGACAGATAGACTTTAGCTTGGCTCTCAGCAAACATTCAGGCATTCCTTTTTTTAGCAGAAGTACTCATAAGAAATTAGTTTGGAGATCTCAGGGGTGCATATTTGAGGCTCCAGAGAGGATCTGTACACACACAAGAATGTGATTCATGCCAGAGCTGCTCATCCAATCAAGGAACGGAAATGCTGCTACTGCTTGTGGTTCATTTACCCAAACGCTCCCAAAATACCACAAAGGAAATTTAGAATAGTTGGGACCACTGCGAGAGGGAAGATATTCCAAAAATGCATGATCAAAATTCTAATGTTTCAGTAAAACTCCTGTGCTGTTGTCAGAGCAGAATTAAAAAAAAAAAAAAAAGAAAAAAAAAAAAAAAGTTGTGTTAAGTGGGTTCTCAACACCTGCAACTGTTACTGGTAAGGAAAAAAAAAGGGTAAACAGCAGATAAAGATCTGTAAAATCAGTATTTGTCAACTCCCTACTGAGAAAATTGTTTAATTCTTGTATTAAATTACATTTCAAGTTTAACTAGCCACAAATTTGCTGTGATATGGGGTAAAAGGCAATATTCTGTTGAAAGGTTCTCTTTTATTTAGTGTTAGAACATGAGGAGGCTCTCCAAAAAAGCATCTGGAAAAATGAAACCATGAATCAGGAGCTCTCCCTAGTGTTTCAATATCAGACTGCAGTGAGGAGCTAAAAATTCCTTCATATTTTACTTGGTGTTTTTATAAAACATTTTACTGTGCACCTTGTCTGTATAAAAAACCCCAAAAATTCCTTGCCTAAGCTCTGATTTCTTTCTGTTAGTATTTAACAAATGCTTCCTCATCTGGCTCTCCCATTTCACAACAAAATGTACATAGTCCAGTGTTTTGATGCACATTTTGGTGTCAATTAATTAATATCAAATCAGTAAATTAGTTTGTTTTGCAGGCTCCAAGGACAGCAGCATTTACCATGGACAGTCCTCAACAAATTGTTAGTGAGTATTTTACTCTAAGATACAAGACAGAAGAAAGGAGAGAGGGGGAAAGCAACAGCTAAAAATCTGAAGCATTTCATGTGGGATTAATACAAAATTCTCAATTCACTCATGACCTGGTTTTTAGAAATGAGTCCATTTACATAAATACAGCCTACATGCAGCTGTCTTTCTAATTTTCCTTCCTCTTTGTGCCTTTTAAATTTTCATTCCAAATAAAATAAGACATTTTAGGCAGACAGATCAATGCCAGGGCATGTAGGGACTTAAAAAGGGGAAATAACTTTAAGCTGAAGGAGGGCAAGGATAGACTGAATATTAGGGAGAAATTGTTCCCTGTGAGGGTGGTGAAGCCCTGGCACAGAGTGCCCAGAAAACTGTGGCTGCCCCTGGATCCCTGAAAGTGCCCAAGGCCAGGTTGGACAGGGTTTGGAGCACCCTGGGATTGTGGAAGGTGTCCCTGAACATGGCAGGGGGTGGGATAGGGTGATCTTTAAAGTTTCTTCCAACCCAACCTAACCCAACCATCTTGGCTTGGAAAGACACGTGTCTGCCCAGGAAAGCTGGAGTTTCCCTTGGAATGGAGAATGTAAACCCCCTCCCTCTGAATTATTATAATTTTTAAATTGAGGGGCTTTCAGGCAAAGATATGGAATAGGAAAAACCGTTCTTTATTATGAAAACTAAAAATAAAAATGTAATAGTTCAAAGTAACCGAACAAAAAAAAAAAAAAAGGAAAACACTGACAGGGTCAGAATACAACCTGAATACAATCCCAGGTCAGGGTGTTGGGAGCAGCCCAATCAAGTCCTCCTGCAGTGACAGATGTGGTTCTGTTGGTGCAGAGATGATCGTGTAGAAAGGTTCAGTGGTGGTGAGAAGGGTCTGGTCTTCTT
>VWYP01025275.1:0-13694 GCA_013400435.1 Pycnonotus jocosus | reverse complement strand
AAAAAAAAAAAAAAAAGGCCCATAAAACACAGAGAAAGGCAGCAGAAAGCACTGTATGCCAGGTTAATTAAGTTAGACAATAGTGCCAAACACCTCTGCAATGTGAACATCAACACAACAGAGGAAGATCAAAGCCAGTTTTGGCACACTTCTGGGTTAGCACATGACTTTGTAAGATGACAAAATGAATTCTTTTGTTCCCTCTACCTTTCCAACATGATTTACCACACACTCCCAGGTGTCACCTAGGAGGATTGTACTCTTCCCTTCTCATTTGACAGGTTAAAAAGGAACCTTCAAGGGTGAGTGAAGCTAGCAGCCATCCTTCTGCCTTCACCACTGCCCCTAAAGCTCACTGAACCCCACTCCTACTTTTGTTCTAGTCCATGGCTTGTGATACATGAAGATACCCAAATGATTCTGTCCTGTGGTACTGACACGACCCTCAAAATTGTACAGGGTCATAGCTGCTCAAAGAATGGGTTGTTAGGATGGTAAAATACATCATCTTTATCTTATACCCATACAGATAATTTCAAATACAATGGTACTGTTTGCTTTTGTCAAAGCTAAGGGAATTGAGAAATGATTGCCACCCATACACTGCAGAGAGATTAATCCCATCCAGAAGTTCAGTTCTGGAGAGACATTAAAAGTGGATTTGACCAAGAGACTTCTGACCTATCAGTGAAATCATCAACCACCTGCAAAAAGAGTAAAGGTGAAGAGAGTATTAAGGTTCACACGGTATCTGAGGTATTCTAATGTGAAATAACCACTCCCTGGAAGAGAAGGGCAGTCTCAGCTCCCAGATCTCTGGCAAAGCTGTTGCAAATTCTTCATAGGTAAAAGCATCAGTGTAACAAAATATCATCAACTAGCTTCTTTTCCATTTATCTTCATACTTCCTAGAAGAAAACCAGGATGATATATGTCATTGTTACAGGAAGTAATACCGCTGTTGCATCAATTTCTCCAGAAAAATTATTCTTCTATGAACCATGAAATCCCTCATTGCTTTTCCATGACTTCTTCTAACCTTCCATGGGACAACAAACCAATTGAAATATGTTCTTAAAAACTGTGTCCCAAGCACTACAGAATGAACTAACTAACTAACTAACTTCCTTTTTATTTTGTCTGGGGTTATTGAATGTTCTAGGTTTGTTTTGCTTTTAATTCTACAGTGTGCAAATACTTGGGGCTACCAGCTCTCAGGACTGAGCTGCCAAGATTATGAAATGTTCAGCTGGGTTCATATAAAGATTTCATTTTCCAGTGATGCTGGCAGTTTCATGGCATAACAACCCTCAGGACACAAGCCTGCAGTAGAAGTTGCTACATGAACTCCTGGGTGAATAGACATGACATTTGAAATCTTTCCATCTAGAACATGTCTGGGCTGACTAAAAGTCCCCCAGCACAAATCCCACAGCTGCTTTGAAGCAATGGTTATCACAGTGAAGACTGCAGCAGCTGGGAGCAGCTTAAAGAGCTGCTGCATTGGAGGGGGCTGGGGAGAGATTGGCAACAAGCACTACTTGCTTCATCAGGCCACTCTGTCTGGCTCACTGGCAAAATCATCAGGTTAATAGGAGCCAGAACACTCAGTATACTGTAACACCTGAGGTTTTTTCCCATTTATTTTTCATCTCTACATTTTAATATATTAAGTGTAATTTTTTTTTTTTCACTTGACCTATCTTTCTTGGTTTATTTTTGCAAGAACTGTCCTGGCTGCTGGAATATGACATAGGGAACTTAATTTGCTGACAATGTTGAAAATTCTCCGAGAAAGCAAGCTAATATTTTGGTAGTTTCAAGCATTCGTAAGGGGAGAGGCATCAGGAGTGTCTGCTGAGCCTCTCTTTGTGTCCCACTGGATACTAGTAGCTGTCTTATCAGTCAACATGTCTCGCTATGAAGCATGTAGTACTATTAGTAGAAGAAATCTCATTGCATTGAATGTGGAAAGTTGTTTTATTCAGAGAGGCTGCAATATTAAAGTGAGGTTGATGGTCCCTTTAGGAAGGTCAGAAAGATGAGGCATTTCCTTATGTAGAAAGAGAAAAAAAGAAACTTAATTCATTGTTCATGTTGGCAGAGTTACAAATAGCTTTCCCATATCATCTTTCAGACTAGCACCTGCTACTAGGTTAAAATAAATTGGAGTGAAGTTACTTAGATGTGTTGGGAGATGAGCCTGGAAAAAAAATCAGAAGAGGTCTATAGGTATTTGCTAATGGTAGGTGACTGATGAGTCTTTGTTGCTGTCTGCATGCTTGATTATTACCTTTACATGTCTGAGACAAGTTTCTTTCTAGGTGTGACCAGAAATGGTATCTATCTCATGAATGTAAATGTCTTGCAGGTATTAGAAAAGTAGTGGGAGAAGATGCAGTAATGTATCATTAATAGCATTCAGACATCTTCAACAACTGCTGATGGATAATCTTTGTCAGGCAAACATATTCATGATGCATTAAAGAATCACTTTTCCATGTTATTCTATAATGCAATCATATTAAAAGAGGAGTATAAAAATATTTTTAAAGCATTGACACTCTGAAACTGTTCATTTTGATCAGTTTTGTTCTGCTTCATAAGCTCTGCATTCTCAGGTGTATACCTTGTTATAAGAATCTTTGTGTCCAGTTGCCAAATCAAGGGTTGTTTGAAGTAACACACAACAGGTAATGGTGGAATAAGCCTTTTTCTTGGAAATAAAAGGAGAGATGTTCTCTTTTTGTTTGTTCATTTCCCTTTTCAATGGTAATTTTCTCCTTTTCACTTCCCATTATTTAAAAATATTTCCCAAAACCTTGTGATCGTCTAGAGTATCTCCTTTACAGTAGAATTTTTTTTTTAATTTTCCTCCTTTCCTCATCTTTTTCATATGTATATCTGCCTCCCTCCCATCTTTCCTTCCACCATGCTGTAGTGTAGACATGTGGTCTAACAACTTTTCTAAATGCAGCCATCTGATGTAAAGAAAACTGGTTCTATCCCTGTAACTCTTTCCAAAAGTTTAGAAGCTATTGAAAAAATTAAAAGAAGAAAGCAAAACATTAAACCAGGAGTGAAAGAAATAACAAAATTAATAAATTATATGGAGGAACTAAACATGGATATTACACGTGTTCTATCATTCCAAGGCAGAAATAAAAATGTGAGAATATTAAGAAAAAATAAGTAAACAAACCATGATATGTTGTAGTTAAAGTAATCTCTTATGTCTGTGAAAATATTAACAAACAAAATTATATCAGAAATTATGCAATATATTGGGCAGAAAGGGAGCTCTACACTCATTTTCTTTATCTGTTTAACCACTTCAAATGAAGAAGAAAAAAATTTTTAAATTCAGAACTGTTTTGATTTTCAAAAGGAATAGAAACCATAAATATATGATGCACTCCTGGCACCTCATACAACACTGCAACAGCTGTCCAAAGAAAAATAATAGAAGTGAACTTTTTTAGTAGTAGTTTTGAATTGTTATTTGATGTGACATTGAACCGAATATCAAATTAAAATAGAAGAAGTTAGACAGGATACATCCTGGGGGCAAGTTCTTTTTCTTACTTCCCAATCATTTGAAATTATTTCTCAACAATGCTCTCAAATAATTTGTTCAATACCCACCTGTGTTTGTGAGAAAAGAAAAAAAAAAAGTGAGAGAAGCTGGAAAAGAGCATAAAAGGGCATCATGAAGGCCTTTAGCGGAACAAGCTTGGCTGACTGTTTCAAAGTGAGTGACAGTACTTCAGCTGGTGGTCATAAAAGTGGTATACCTAGAGAATCAACCATCTGCAAAGGCTTGAAATAGAATGAGTTCATCCCCTGAATGTTTTTTGTCTTTGTAGTTTTTAGCAAGCCTCTACAGAAGCTAAATTTATGGTTGTAGCTGACCCCAGTGCCAAAGCTCCTCACACCAGAGATTTTTTTTCTTTTTTTTCTTAATCTTGAATGTCTTTCTGGCTCTTCCTCTGTCACTTATCAGACTGCAGAGTGCAATCCCTATGGTCTGTGTCTGGTTTCCTATTAGTGCTTGAGACCTAAGTCATCAAAGTAAAGCACAAATGAGTTCTGTCTAGAATGGTGAAATAAACAAGCAAAGAAAAGCTTTCTGTCACATCTTACCTTCACACTCCATGTTACCAATTCAGTCCAGTACAATAGGAAACTAGTAATTCAAAAAAAAAAAAAAAAAAAAAAAAAAGGAAGCTTAAATTGTGTGTCTGCTCTCATTGAAGTGTTGCTGAATGTTTCTCATGATTTTCAAGAGATGCACAATCTTTCATATTTGGCAACTGAGGTTCAGTCAGTGAGAAAGGTATAACCAACAGAGATGTGGGAAGCCTCTGATTGATGGACCTCTTGTAAAGACAGTGATCAGAACGACTATCTGATCAGAAATTTCAGCTTTTCAGAGTTCTCAAATATTTAAAGAAAAAAACCTGTGATAACTGAGATGCATGTGTTGTCTTCAATGATGGGGCCAACACGATAATAAAGCCTCTTGGCTTTTGGTTTTTTTGTTTGTTTTGGGTGGGTTTTTCAGATTTTTTTTTTCTGTTATTAAAAAGTGCATGTTGTCTAATAATAAAGCCACTGTTCTTATTTCTAAAAGCTGAATTTTTTAGTGGCTCTAGCTTTACAAAAAATGCTCATAAAATAAGCACCTTACTGTAAGGAAAGGCTAATAACATTTGAAGCATATGTCTCGACATGTTCTCAGTGAAGGTTGGAGAAAATACCACAGGTGTCCATGCAGAAGCTGCAAAAAGAAACAAGTTTCAGTTCTGACCTCGCTGAGGCAGAACCAAACCTGACACTGTCCACAGCGACATTCCACTGTGGTGTGTTGTAGATTAGGTGCATAATTGCATAAACTCAAGAAGTGGGGTCAAAAATAGGACACTTGGTTTTGGAGTTACTTTCTTCTTGCAACCCCCAGAGTAGGTTACTATAGTTTTTTTGTAATTACAGCATGTTAAAACAATTAAAAAAAAAAAAAAAATTAAATTGCTAGAAATTATTGCTCCCTGCCAGCTTGGCCTCATTTTTTTTCCTCAAAACTGCAGAGAGTAGAGATAACTAGAGATTTTTCTGAATAGTCCAGATTGACATGACTTTTCAGAGAAGTTCACTGAAATTTTCCTTGAGGAAGTGTCAGCAGCCAAGGGTGATTTTTTTTCCCTTTTTTTTGTCCTTTTTTTTTTTTAATGTGCTGCTGATGGAAAAAAAGTGTAAGCAAGTGTGTCATAAACCCCATAAAGATAACTAAAATTAGAAAATAAAGAATCATCTGTTTATCATCCTCCTTATCTACCAATATGTACATTAGATAGTATTGTATGCAGAAACACATGATGGTCAGAAAATACTGTTCTTTTTGGACAATTTTAGGATCAGATCCTCAAATTCAGGCCTTGTACTGAAAGCACACCTTTTCACTGATTGTAATGTATGTTGCCTTAAGAAATTAAGCATTCCCTAAAGAATCTGGTCAAGGAGTCAATAGGAATAACAGTAATGGGAACACAGTGTTGATGGTTCTGTCATTTTATGTTAAAGAAATTGAACGTAATTCAGTTATAGTATTAAACTGTTAAATTCTATGTAGCATATTGGTTTCCTAGGAAGTGATTAATGACTTAGAGTCTGAAGCAATCTGTTAAACATGTACATTCTTGGACATAAACCCGCTGTGCTGGGAGAAGGCTACCAATAAAAACTGAGAGAACATTCATTTTTTCCTATCCTGCCTATATTCTGATGGTTGCTTCTGGAAGTAACTAACAGGAAGATAAATTTGGTATAAATTGAGCTAACGCTTTTTTTCCCCACAGAATTTCTCCATACCAATTCTGCAACGGCAAGCTACTAAATATGTAAGCATAACAAAATAGATGAAGTAAATCAAGTACACCCACATTCATGCTGTGGCATTGATATTCTTGGGCATATCAAAAGATATTTAGTACCTTCCCACACTTGATGGCAGAAAGTGATTCATTACAATGACTCCCTATTCTAAATACAATTTTCTAGATACTAATTTAATATGAATTGTTATTTTACTATAAATGCCATTAAAATACATGCAGATACATAATATATGTATCACTATATATGCAATAATTACTTGTCTTCATCAATGTGGCATGTAATGAACACAATAAATTGTTCTCATTTTAACATAAGCCAAAAAATAAACAAGGAATACAATGAAGATGAAACTAGGCAACTAAAATTTAAATTTCAGAAAGGCTAAAAGCTTGTTTGAAAGTATTTTAAAATGAGAAGGCAATTAATAACCATAGAAATATGAGAAATTGAAATATATTATTTCATTTTTCATATTTAATTTAACCAGCATTTTTTGAAAATATTTAAAATACAAGTTAAAAAAATTAATTCCTCTATTTTATCAAATTTAACTGGAAACAATAAAGGCAATTTTAAAAAAGAATGTAATCAAACCAAAAGGTAACTATGTAAGAGCTAAATAAGATCAGCCATAAAGGAAAGCTAGAGTAGGAGGCGAGGATGATGCACTCATTACCCTTCATATTCACGCATATATGAGGCTGACACGGCAAAAGGATTACCAGCTATCTCAATTTCAAGACAGAAACAATTCCAAAGGGTGCAGCACAATTGTTAGGAATTGAAGATCAGGCAGCAATCAACCGTAAATGATTGAGTCCCACAACTAATCTATTTTAAGTAAAGACGGAAAATGACAAGGAATGCAAGGCAAGAATTAGGATTTGCTGTTTACGCCCTCTGCCCGAACCAAGGTGCAAATGAAACCCAATTGCAGTTCAACAATGCAGACTTTATTGTATAATTTTAAGTGTGTAGGGAAAAGGAAGCAAGGGGGAGAAGTGGAGAGAGAGGGAGCCCTCTTGTAGGGGTACTTTTCTTGACAATTTATTTTTTTCACTGAAATGTTGTTCCACATCCATCCCATCTGATAAGCCCTTAGAAATAGCAAGTTATGTACTTTTTATAAATATCTTCTCCTCACTTTTGTAGCTATTAATATTTCATTAAATCTTAGGAAAAATAATTATTTTCTGTTAACATTTAGCAATTTCTTTAGGTTTCTCTGGTGATTCAATGCTATGGAAAGGATTTAACTTCAGTTCCTCAGGACATATATATTTTACTTTTGGCCACAAAAACTCCTTAGCATGTGGTTCCGGTGAATTCTTCAGTGGAATCTTGTGCCATTCAGTGCACAAAACAGTTGCAGCTGGAAAGCTTGCACAGAGTTTCCACCCATAATTTATGCCAGCTGTGTGAGACATAATTGCAATAATTATAGTTTTATTAATTTGCATAGAACAATTATATATGCTTGCTTTGTGGAAAAGACATTCTGAAGTGTGGCAGTTAACTTGTTTTTCTGACAGTGATTTTCTAATAAAAAATATCTAGACATTGATTAAACATGGAAATGGAAATGCTTTCATCTAAAGTTCATGTGGCAACTCTTATTCCCAGGTCCAGAGACTGCTTAATTACCATTCTCAATCAATAGGTTGAGAGAATTTTGTTGTTTTCCTGTTTTGTCGTACTGGCTGGATCCTCCACCTTGAAGATGCAGATACACTTTTCCTTTCACTCAGAGGACTGTTCTCAGTTCTAGACTGAATCTTACATTTTTTGAATTAAATATGGTCTCACTGTTCTACAGAGTGCTATGGATACAGAGATCATCAAGTCTCTACATATCTACAGAGAGAACGCTCCTCAACATAGGCATCAGTCTGCCTGTTCAAAATTTGGCCACTCAGAGATTGAGAGGACAGAATTCCTCCATTTTTATTACAGCTATATATAAACACTAACACCTTTTTGTATCTAGTTACAGTAACTCTCTTTAAAATTCTCTTCTTTATATGTTCACTGTTTAAAAAAAATCTCTCGGGATGTGAGCTTGTATATCAGCAGAGGATTAAGAAAGCTGGGAGCTCCATCCTTATTACTGTAAGCAGTAATGATTGAATTAACATAGTAGCATGTGATGTTCATTTCCAAAATAAAACCATAAAAGAGCGGGGGGTTTTATGTCCTTCATGAGACTTTTACCGACCTTGTGTAAAATGCCCAGTATTAAAAAGCCCCTGAATTTTTTTGATGTTGAGTGAAATTGTATTGATATATTTTGTCCTTGACTAGAACAGCTGCTACTACATGGACAGTTTTGCCATTCATAGTCTACTTAAACAATGTCTTAACTGAAAGTAAATCCCATTAAGTGAATGTGACATGAACAAATGAAACAGAATACATGTTGCAAGCAGCAAGTACTGAACAGGTTTCTCCTATAAAATTCATTAAAAGGCCAGAAATGCAAACACCACTGGGAAGCACTCAAAAATTAGTACATGGCTAGAGGGAGGCTGCTCTCCAAAGAAATATTTCAGGGATGATGTAGCAACATCTAGTTTCCTTTTGTTTGTCTGAATTTGTTTAAAGAGTTTACCACATGCCATCTGCGTGTTTATGCATATGTGTGTTTTATTTAGCTTTCACAACTCTTCCCTGGTTCCATTCCATGGTGCACAGGAGCAAACAGCATCTCTTTCCCTGCCCTGTCCTGTCCTGTCCTGTCTACTCAGCCTCCTGTAACCCTGTAAGCTCTCCAAAAAATATACAGACATACAGAAAACAGACTGAATGAGGAAAGAGTTCTTTGCTGATCTTTGAAAGTTACCTGATGTGTGTCAGTGGGATATAAAACACTCCACACCAACAGGAAAATGAAGATTTCTGGAAAATACTGTATTTCAGCTCCATTAGATGCTATGGAGCATGGAGGGGGATTGAGTTCAGATGTCTTTATTGTTCTTTGAGATTTTCCCAGCTGAGAGTTATTCCACATGAAAGACCTTTGGACATCCTATACTGTGAATAGCATAAATTATTCTGAAATGTGTAAAGAAGCCCTCTCTATCTAAAGATTATCTCATCTGAAGACTTTGAAATGCCTATTCCAAGGCTGACCCTCAAAATTAATCAGTGTGAAGGGAACTGGATGAGGAAATCAAGGGGCAAAATATAATTTTCCAGAGGAACAGGTAAAAATAATATATAAATGTCAATTCTCCTGGGCATCAGCAGCATAGTTTTAATTTGAGATTCCAAGAACATTTGAGAGAGCAACTACTTTCTATAGCTTAATAATTTGGAACACCTAGAAGCCAAATATGAAAGCAGTTGTGTCTTACTGACTGAATTTCAGTTTTGTCTAGACATGGAACAGGGTGCTAGTAGTCCCAATAGCCAGAAGTTGGAGAAAAATATCTTTGACTAAGAAAACTTACTGATTTACTCTCCACAGTTACATTTGTTGATAGTATAGCACTTCAGAACAGATAATTAAAGTCTGCAATTCAATTCTGTCACAGAAGACTGTAGTCTAAAATTCTTTCAGCAATAACCATGCCTATATTCCTGCTGATTTGTTAAAAGTGAATAAATAAATTTTATGAGATAAATCCTAGCAAATTTTATTTGCCTGTTCAGTAGCTACTGTTCCCAGTGAAATAAAGGAAATTCTAGGTAAGAGTTAAAAGTTCAGTAATTGTTAGAACTTTTCAGTACATTTGGGGTTTTATGTTACCTTATACTGACACTAGCTTTTATTTGATTGTTAATGGATATAATAAATTTGATTTTTCTGCTCTTCTAACTCCAAAGTAATATTTTTGCAATATTTTCTAAACAAAAATCCATGTAAAGAAAGATAAAAACAAGTTTTCTCTTTATTTTTTAATGTCACCCATTTTTGTCCGGATTGATAAAAAGTGAAAATCTACCAGACTGAGTCATTAAGAAGCAGGACACAGTGCCATAAAATCAATGTGAGCTGATTAAATCTTTACCGGTTCCAAAAGACTTTGAAAAATAAAAGTTTTGTTTCACTTGGCTTATCTTGCTCAGATTATATGCACTGCACACCGCCTGCCTCAGACTTTGTAGTGCATGCAGAGCTGTACAAAAGAGGGTGGGTATCACCAGCTGATCATCCGCCTGATATGAACACAAAGATTATCTCTTACTCAAATTTGATCATAAAAGAATATGTTGTTTCAATATTGTATCAGGCACTAAGTATTATGCAGGCATTTGGTTCAAATTTTTATTTTTTCACAGCTGACCTATGCATTTCTGGAAATCTGCAGTTCTTTTTGTCTTTAGGAATAGGACGATCAGCTTTTAAGTTTCATTCAAGCTTGACAAAATAGAATGAAGAAAAAAAAAATGCACTTTTTTGCCTGAATGTTTACAGCATTGTTTTGAACAGGTTTTAAAAATAAAAGCTAGATGAAAAGGCACCTCAAATTCATCTGCAAATAAGAACTAAAGAAAATGTGACTGATCATGGACAAACATTGTCATTAACCAGATTTTTCCAGATAAGGTGTACAAGTCAGTTTGGTAAATACAGCATCTCAAGGACAGAGCTTAGGGACCTGCTAATAGGAAGACTTACTTTTATTTTTATTATCACTCAATTAAAAATAAATACATCAAAGATAATAATGTATATTTACGTACTTTGTAGATATTGTATAAAAATATCTCCATACAACCTAATTAAAACATTTCTATATTCAAAAGTACCCAGGTTGTGTATTTGAGTTACATTTTTGTTTGTATTTTAGTCTCATCTCAAACCTTTGTTTTGTCCCAAATTTAATAAAATTGACCTCACAAGTTATTTTGTTGAAATATATGAGATGAATGCTGCAGAACACCTGGAGTAGTTTCAATAATTCAACAAATCTAGATCTAGACTAACTGGTTTATTAAAAATAGTTATATTTTTACTTAAGGCAAGAGACAGACCTGTTTAGTATTTCAATTATATGCATGGGCTTTGAAAGTCTTATTTTCTTGGGCTTTTTGCATTTTATTTCTCAATTGAACTTAAGCTTAAAAACTTATCTGCAGACTTTTTTCTTCAAACATATTTAGTACATCTTTGGTTCTCACAAACTGGGCTATTTTCATGTGTAGTATAGAGGACAATTCTTGAATGTATTACACAAATATTTCCTCTTTTGATCTACTGTACTTTTCTGGAAAGTTTGTTGCCAAAGGTCTGTTTTTGCAAATATATTCTAAGTTTTTTGAGGTGAATTTTTGTTTTACCAATCATCAAACTCTTCTGTTGCCTTTTGCAACCTGGTATCTTTTTTTCATATATTGCTTTATAGTAATGTTTGGTGAGCTGTATCATGTTTTGCCTGTCATTACCTTTCCTTGAAATAGTGTCTGCACATTTTCTATCTTCATGGTCATTTCAAGTCTGTGGTCTCTTAGAGATTTTTTCATCCTTTCCCAACTTTACTCTTTTTCCTTTTATTTCGCTGTCTTCTGTAACTATTATTTCCATTATTATTATTATTACTTTATTATTATTATTGGGGTTTTTTCTCTCTTTTTTTCTGCTTTTTTGCCCTAAGAATTTTTGTATCAGGTCAATGCACATGAGTCAAAAGAACTGAATATGAATAGAGAAGAAAAAAGTAACCTTTGCCCTAAGGAAATGACACTTTTTATTGGAAGAAGGAAGAAAGAATGACAGAAAAGTCAGAGAATACAGAATAAGACAGCGTGGAACAAGGGCATTACAGGGGGTTTTACAAGTCTCAAAGTAAGTCAGTGACAGAAGATTTATTTAGATACAATAAGATCTATTTTTATCTTTTAATCCCTGAAATTCATTTCTATAGCATGTCCAATAAAACAGGGACAAATTTTCCCATAAAAAATTTTCTTTTTACTTCAGCTTTGATTGCAAATTTTTCACAATATTGGTCCTCCATATTCAGCTGCATTAGAGATTCAAGTGAGAGCTAAAGAGTCCAATAATATTATATGGATTTAGCACATTGCTTGGAAGATTAGGAGTCTGAACAGTGAAAAATTATTACAATGAATAATAAATGTATTGCTATCATCTGAGACCAATATAATTTTATTCCAGCTCAATTTAGGATTTGTACAAAGCAAGAAAGTTTTCTTTCTTCTTTCCTTCTTTCCTTTTTTTTTTTCCTTTTTTTCTTTCCTTCTTTCCTTCTTTCCTTCTTTCCTTCTTTCCTTCTTTCCTTCTTTCCTTCTTTCCTTCTTTCCTTCTTTCCTTCTTTCTTCCTTCCTTCCTTCCTTTCCTTCCTTTCCTCCCCTTCCCTTCCTTCCTTTCCTTTCTAAATACCAAGCAAAACAAAACTTTCACGAACCCAAAACAAAACAAATAAACCAATATGTCAACATTTTGGAAAATGAGAAGAACTCCTTCGAATCAATAAATATGCACAAATGTGCTTGCAAGTCTGACATTATGAAAAGTGGCTTTAAAGCATAAAACATATGTTGGATTATAGTGATGGACTCCTTTCAGTATCATCTACAAATGACACTTTATGCAGTTCTTGTACAGTATTCATTAAATAAATGCTTATAATATTAAGTGATATATTTATCTTTCTAAAACACAAAATATAGCATGGGATTTATAAAAGACAAAGAATTGACAGAAACTTTTTGTTGCATCGTTTGTGGGAGTTTTCCACAAACTTAATTTAACGCATCAAAGTTCAGTCCTTTGCTTTTCAGAAGCCAAGTCAGCTGCAACCTCAATGATACCTAAATTAGGTAACATTTAAACTTCCCAAGCTAAAAAGCTCCTTAGTTTGGGAAGAAATCATAAACTGAATCTCCTTGATTCTTGCCTCCAAGGTTTTAGCTGATTTATTTTATTGACATATGCCTTTTAAATCATGTCTTGAATCCTAGAACAGAATTTTGGCGTTGATAGTCTGAGTTTTCTTATTCATCATAATTTGCTTTTTTTTTTTGTATGTTGTCAGAAAAATCACTGAGTACACCGAAACCCTCTAGTTCTATTTCTTCAGATTTTTCCAACAGTCATACTAAAAGTAGTTACTTTTATTTTGTTTTAAATATTATTTTAATTTTTATTATCATTATCATTATCATTATCTTTATCATTATCAATCCTTATTATGTTTGTTGTGTTTTGTTTTGTTGTGGGTTTTTTTGTCAGATAGTGCTTCTGGTACCCTGATTACAGTTGATGACTTTCAATGATCTCCAATCAACTTTTAGAATTTGGAGGAAAATCCTAAAAACACGAAACACAAATAGAACACAAGCTATTTTTTGAAAAAAAATAAGCAGGTCCAAAGCAAAGCATCTGCTTTTTGTAATATGTATATCCATTTAATATGTCCATATGAACTGTTGTATAACTTTGCAAAGAAATGTCCTCATTGCTACTAGTTAGATTTCTAAGAAAACATGCCTAAGAGAAAGCTTTTAATTTATGCTTCTATTTAGCATGTAATTTTCATTATTTTTTGCTAGTCATCTGTTGGGGTTTAGATTTGTTGGCTTCTTTTTCTTCTCACTTACAGAATTTTTCCCCATATGTCGCTAAGGAACTAAGTGCTGGATACTTATGGGTACTCGGGAAGTACAAAGGGGGCCAGAGAAGAGCCTGGCTATGCCTTTTGTCTCTCTGGGGATGTCTCTNCCTTTTGTCTCTCTGGGGATGTCTCTCGAGGGGAGAGGCAACATGAGTTTTTTTGGGCAAATAAAAGACAGAGCTGAAGGCAGTTTCTTCCCTGCTTCGCTTTGCTCTTTGG
>VWYP01025270.1:0-11436 GCA_013400435.1 Pycnonotus jocosus | reverse complement strand
CTGTGCCGGGCGGAGCTCAGCTAAGCCGGGCTGGGCTGTGCCGAGCCGAGCTGTGCCGGGCGGAGCTCAGCTGAATCGGGCTGGGCTGGGCTGTGCCGGGTGGAACTCAGCAGAGCCGGGTTGAACCGAGCCGGGCTTAGCCGAGCCAGGCAGAGCCGAGCCGGGCTGTGCCAGGCGGGACCAGGCTCAAGCCGAGCCGAGCTGAACTGAGCCGAACCGGACTGATCCGAGCCGAGCCGCGATTCGCGGGCAGCAGGTACCGCCAGCGGAGCGGAGCGGGATGCGCGGGGATGCTCGGGGGATGCGCAGGCAGGGCTGGGCAGGGTGTCCCGCTGCAGGGCGATGTGCCGGGGCTGGGTGGCACCTCCGGAGGGAGAACCTGTGCGGCAGCACCGGGAAAGTTGAGGGCACTGCCTGGTGCTGTCGGCATTCCGCTGTCGCTGGGCGCTCCATGCGGCCGTCGGCGCTGCTGTCACGGGGTTTTAAAGGTGACAGCTTGGCGTTTGTCCGGAGAGTTGTGTTTTATTGTTTTAATCTTTTTCCCCTAAAATAAGAGTGTAAGTTGCTTTCAGCTTCTACACCTGATGTCTCTAGCGAGTGTTTGTGGTTTCGCCATCACATTTTCCTGCCTTTAAAAATGAGCGTTGTTTTCTCCTGTGTATTTCATATAACAGAGAAAAGGGGAAAGTGAGAAACGCAACGAAAACCGACTACAAACAGTTTTAGTCAACAGATAAAGAAAATATAGAAGGAAAACCCTTTCTCCTGCCGGGCTCAGTGTTGGTTTGTAGGTGTTTGATGGTTACAGCAGTATGTGATGAGGCAGCCCGACGGGAAGTGTAGTTTTAGATGCTCTGTTGTATCTCAGCGGCTGGGTGTATCGCTTCGGGGTTTGGATGTTCTAGAAACAAGAGCTGCCATAAGTTTGAGGGCAGATTTGGGCAGTTGGAGGGGAATGAGCGGCCTCCATCCCTCCTCCGCTCCGCAGTGTTTGAGCTGCATTTCCTTTCGGAGGAGGGGACCCGGAGCCCCAGCCCGGCTGAGTTCCCTTCGTGCGCGTTGAACGCGAATGGAGCGAAACTCTTGGGTGTAATCGGATTCTTTCTGATTGTAATACAAGGCAAGTAACCAACTTTTCGGCTGTACTTTAATCTCCAGGAATGTGATACTTTTCAGAGGGAGGAAAGCTTTTCTTTTTTTCTTTTTTTTTTTTTTTTTTAATCGATGAAAGAACAGTAGCAAAAAAAAAAAAAAACCAAAAAACCAAAACCAAACCAACTTCAGCCGCTGAAAGCCACTTAATTGAGTCATGCTAACAGCAGATTATTTAGTAGGGTTACTAGGGCAGGAAGAGATAAAGTTTCACTGAACTTGTTATAAAAATAATAATTTAAAAAAAGCAGGGGGAGCAGCAGATCTATTTGCAGTGAAAAGGGCAATGTTCAGACTTTTCTATTCTTGAACAGCCAAGTTCTTGAGGCCCTGCAGGCGTGTTTTGTGGTATTTCTCTTTTCATCCTTCTTTATAATTGAAGAAAGGGCTTTACATCCCAGTTGAGGGCACCAGGCACTGTGAGTTTCTGGGGAATGAGCTTTAGGAGCAGAGTTGAGGGGCACCTGCTCCAAGGAGGTTCTTGTCCCGTCTGGTTGTGGTGGAGCAGGACTGCATTCAGCTGGAAGTGTCAGACAGCCTCCTAAGATGCTGCTTTCCTGGAGTTCCCCATGGAGCTGCCCTTGCCTGAGCTCCTGACATCAGAGTTGATTCTGAATCCCAGTGTTGTTGCCTCTGTCTCTTTTCTGCTGTCTTAGCTGGACATGAGACTTTGGTGTCTCCCAGCCTTTACTTGCCAAGGCTTCCTGAACCCTGCTGGACCCCTCATTTCCCTCCATGACTCTTTAGCCAAGCCCTGTGTGGACACGAGGTGAATTCAACAAGTGATACTCATCCTGTGCAGAGCTTTTGGCCTGGAAAAACTCCCTGCCTTAAGATGATGCCACTGGAAAAGGCAATGCAGAGTTTAGTTAGATTTTCCCCTCACTTTTACATATATTTTATGATTTGTTTTTAAGGCTCTGTTGAAGATTCAGATCTCTCTCCTGAACCTCTGCTCTGCAGTTCAGCAGCCCCCTGTGCCCAGGCTGGTTTTGTACTCGTGCTGCTACACTGGGGAAACCTTTTCATTTTTTTTTCCACCCCGAGGAGAGCTGTGAGGGTTATTACACTGAAAGGGTGGAGCTAACTTAGCTTTTTAATTTTTTTTTTCCGCCTCAAGTGTGTTTCCTTTCAAAGAAAGTCAGTTGATTGACTCTCAGAGCTTCTCCCAGAAGCAGCATGTGGCTCAGTGTCCCATCAGGGGTGGAGGGCTCAAAGGAAACAGGGAGAGAAAAGGAAGGAGGGATGGAGGGAACAAGAGAAGCAGCTTAGCTTTCCCAGCATGCCAAATTTTTACTTTTCTTTCTTGGGATCTTTTCCAGGTTAGTCTCTGTTTATCCTTCCACTTTGTTCTGAAGGAAGTGATACGGTGAATATAACTTCTGGTGGCAACTTTTTTGGTTTCTTCTCTTATTATCTGAGTTTAATTGCAGGGAGCTCTGCAGCAGCCTGGGAGGGAGGTGAAGTATGAAGCACCTTCCAGGGCTCTGCCAGGAGGGCTGTTCTGCTCTTGGCTTTTTTAATGCATATGTTTGTGAATCCAAGTTAAAACACTTGGCTGCAAGTTCTGCTGTTGCTTCCCAGGATTTGTGTAAACAGAGCGTTGTTCTTTGCCTAAGCTTCGAGAAAGTGACTCCTAAAATAGAAAAGGAAGAGAAAGTCAATGCAGGAGTATGAACATCCAAAACCTGTCTGTGTGAAACCATGGAAAGGATTAATCAGAGCCTGTAGTCACAGGTACCAGGAGCTTTGCACAGTTCCCTCCCAGGGTTGCTCATGTGCCTGTTCTCACACAGAAACATTCCCTGGATCATGCTGACATGGGAAGCAGCCTGCAAACACTCACTGACAGTTTGTTTCCATCCCGTGCTGTTGTTCTCTGTTTGCCTCCTTGCCTTGCATCCAGCTCCTGGTTGGGAGGAAAACATTGGCAAAGGCAGCCCAAACTGCAAACTCTTCTCTGTAGCCAATTGCGCAGAGTTTTTGTTGTATCGTGGCTTGTTTGTGTCGATTTTGTGATTTATCTGCATCATTGCTTCCTTGTGTTAATATTGTTATTTATTGGGCCTGTTGGAGATTTTTTCATCTCTCACCACCAGCCAGATCACATCCAGCAGCAGAGATAATATTTATTAACTGGTGGTGAGAGAGGAAGAGACCGAAATTACTTTTCAAATCACACCCAGCTGTCTCAGCAATGGATAATTCCTCTGGTTTGTATTGTACCTTTTAGTATCACCATTGCTTTGGAGCAGTTTTCTGGGGCAGAGTGGTGACATCCCTCTTGGGGATATTTTTATTTCCACCTGTTTGTAAGAACATGTGCTGTGTTTGCTCTGTTGGGGCAGAAATGCTGAGTGGGGTAAGTGAAGGGTTTTAAAGGATGTACCCAGGGTGAGATGAAAAGAAACTGGTGCAGCTTTCACTAAACTGTGCCCCATCTCTGTCACCACAGCACCACGTGTAGTGAGGATGTGGGGCTTAATTATCTCTCAAGTGAATTTCTTGATATTTATCTGAGCCATAAAGACCCTTGAGATGTACAGGGGATAAGCTCAACATGACGTCTTTCTGTTTCGTTTCTTTTCTAAATGGTCATTCCCACCTCACATTTGACCCATTTTTGGGCTGGATTGCTTCTCAATAATCAACTGCCTCATTTGTTTTGGCATTTAATTTGCTTTACATTCATTGGGAAGCAGTGTATCCTCTTTTCCTGATTGTCCTTCTTATCTGCAGGAAATACAAAATAGTCAGAGCATTTGCATAGGAAATACCTAGACAAAAGACAAAAAAGTTTCTGGTTGATAAACAAATGAGGACAGGGAGGTGATGAATCTTGGGACTATCCATGTATCATATTCAGCCTGATTCTCTTAGAATCATAGATCACAGAATGGTTTGGGTCAGAAGGGACCTTAAAGATCATCCAGTTCCACCCCTTGCCATGGCCAGGGACACCTTCCACTATCCCAGGTTGTTCCAAGCCCTGTCCAACCTGGCCTCAGACATTTCCAGGGGTTTTTAATGAGAAATCTGCATTCATTTAGCAAAATATCACCTCCTGACATAGACAGGGCACCCACAGTGATGAAAAAGCTCAGTTTTCATCCAGGGTTAGCAAACCATGGACAGTTAAAGGAAAGTATTTGATGTGACGTCCGGAGGAGAAAGTTAAAACATCTTCCATGATACTTAAAGAAACCTAAAAATGACATTAAAAAACTTTTGTACTTATCACATGATACTTATCAGCAAACATGTCAGTGGGAGGACTGTTTCTATAATTAAAAATGCCCTGACAGGAGCTTGGGATGAGACCACACGTGACTCCATAAAAATAAGTTACAACTATATACATACACATTCTTATCTACAATGTGTGTGAGTGAAAGCAAACTTAGCAAAGGTAATGGTACATATGGAAGTAGAAAAGGTGAAAGAAGGAGGAGGTGTTGCAGCCTTGTGTGTAGCAAGATTCCAGCTCTTCCTGGGAGCACCGACCTGCTCCCTGGTAAGGTGTCAC
Organism: Pycnonotus jocosus; assembly: GCA_013400435.1. NCBI lineage: Eukaryota > Metazoa > Chordata > Aves > Passeriformes > Pycnonotidae > Pycnonotus > Pycnonotus jocosus. The sequence continues at coordinate 6,758 of VWYP01025270.1, read as the reverse complement.
AACAGCAGGATCTAAGCTGGAAGCATCAGGATTTACAGACTCAGGTGGCTTTAGAGAAGAAGAGAAATGAAGGTGTTTTCCTTTCCAAAATACAGAAGGTGGTCAGGGTTTTTTAAGTTCTTTAATGGAAAATATTTTGCCCCACAACAAAGATGTTTTGGTTCTGAACGCTGTTAATGTGTCTTGTAGGAATTCAGTTCAAGATGATCCGTGCATTTCCATTCAGTTGTTTCCTGGGGCTTCCAAACATGGCATGACATCTTCATGTGGTGCAGAAAGGTGTTGGTCTCCAGTGTTCACAGCAATAGTGATCAGGAGTGTTGTGGATCTGAGGATAAATCTGGTTGGCAGAAAGAATGAGGGTATGTGGGAATGTTATGGATGAGTCATTATGATGGGTCAGCTTTAGCAAACCATTTCAGACCCTACAGCAAAACCCAGCACTTTGCTTCAGGAAAATATCCCTATTTTGTAGTTGAAAGAAAGTGATTCTTTATCAGATATATTTACCAGAATTTTCTATGGCAACAAAAAGCCCTTCTCACAACCTTGAGGCCAGTGGGTTTCATCATTTAGAAAGGCAGGAAAATGGTGTTTGAAACTGGTTTGAAAAGGTGATCCCAGACACTGGTAGTAATGTTGGAGAGGGTGTGAGTGTGCCTGCAGAAGTGAACCCCTGAGCTGAGGAGGAAGGCTGGACCTCAGACCCATCAGGGCTGCAATCTCAGGCAGGAAAACGCCTGAATGGAAAAAAAGAAACCAAACCAGAAAAAGGTGCTGGTGAGGAGGTGGGTGTAAAATAAGTGTGTGGTGAGAGGGGTGTGTGGGGCTGGGGACAGCTGGTGCAGGCCTCCCTCCTGCAGAAGGATGAAGGTTTAAGGTATAGTTTCAGCTGTGTTTAGGTCTGGCACATGTTACTGAAGGAATTTGGGAGTAAAGTTGTGGCTGATGAAGCAGTGGGGGGTCAGGGCAATGTGCAGGAGCAGCCTGGTCTAGGGGAAAATGTCCCTGCCCATGGCAAATGATCTTTCAGATCTTTGCCAACCCAAACCATTCTATGATTCTGTGAAGCATGAGGCATTTGAAAGATCCAGGAAGAGTACAGCAGACAGCTTAAACCGTGAAGAACAGCTCTAAGTCAAGCACAGATTCCTCCTCTGTCATCACACTGAGATATTTCATTGCAGAGCAGCCACCCACCCACCCATGCCAGGAAGTGCAATTCCTGCCTCAAACGTCATTGCACCACGTGTTTCTGGACAAGCAGATAAACCCAGTCCATCCCAACAAGCAGAAGAGCTGTCACACCACTGTAAAGGCAAACATTTGCTGAGAGGTTGGATTTATGTCAGGGATGCAAGGATTGAGTGTGAAAGAGAATTCTCAAAGCAGACTGGTTGTAGGGCTTTGGCTGAGTTGCTTTGTGAAGTTATTCTGGGTTTTTTGTGAGTAAGGAACCCTTCTGACAAATGTACTCCTAGCTCTGGTCTGACAGCAAGGTTTTTCTTGGGTTTAGTAGGGGAATATTTTATCTCTGTCTGTCCTCATTGATGCAGTAACTCATCACTTTATATCCAGTTCTTTCCTTGGGATCAAACACACAACAGCAGTTGCTTCATTTTGGCTAAATGACTGTTGGAGGGGCCAGATTTAACCCCTAATCTATACAGAATGCCCAGATATGTGGCCTTAATTTTATTTTTAACCCCCCAAAAAACCCTGAAAAATTAAAAGAGAGAGAATAATTTTAGGATGGCAGCAGAATCATCACAGAATCATCACAGAATCATTGAATCACAAAATGATTTGGGTTGGAAGGTTTCTTAAAGATTGTTCCAACCCCCCTGCCATGGTCAAAGACACCTTCCACTAGAGCAGGTTGCTCAGATCCTGGCCTGGAACACTTCCAGGGATGGGGAAGGAGATCACACACACTCCCACAGAGCTGGAGGGACTTTCCTGAACCGTGCAGATGTGTCACAGCTTTGCCTTGGTACAAGTGAAGCCCTGCTTCAGCCTGGTCTTTCAATGACCCCATGATTTTGTAACTAGCGGGTAACAATCCCCAGGGACACTCAGGGACAGCACAGCCAGCAGCAGGGTGGCTGTCACATTCCCAGAGGGGCCAAGATTTGGGATCACCTGGTGCCAAAAATCCCCAGGAGCCTGACTCCAGGTTGTGGTGGGAGCAGCAGCTTAACTTCTGCTTCAAATCTAAACTTACACGTGATTAATTTTTCACTTGGATCCGAGCGTTTTCTCCCGAGGAGGTTTTTGATGTGGTGGTTTCGCTTTGCTGTGGAGTTTCTGTGTGCTGGTGAAGGTTGCCCCTCTAAACCAGCAGCAAAAGCCAGGGACAGCTGAGAGGGGAGGAGAACCTGAGTGAGAGGGGAGGCATTTTGGGGCTGAACAGAAAGAAAAGAAAGAGCAGCTGAGGCTTGTGGAGATCTGCTCTGACTTGTGAATGGGGTTTGAGCAAGGTGGTGCCCTGCTTATCCATGGAAAATGGAGACAAGTGCACTTGTGGGAGTCACTGGTGCTTGTCTTGAAGGAGTGTGCACGTGTTGAGGGCTGAATTTACCCAGGTTTTCCCCTCCCACCCTTACAGTAACACTTGCTATTTGTGTTTTGATTTACTACAAGGGTGAAATAGTAAAAAACGTGCATCCTCCAGCTTCCTTTTTCAGCTCCTCTGTCCCTCCTCCCCCTTGTGCCAGGGGAGAGTGTCAGGACAACCACAGACATTATTAATAAAAACAATTAAAACATTGTTTAAGTAAATAAAAACTCCTGAGCTATTTTCTCCCTGCCTCCCCCATCAAAACAAGGTGATTCTCGGCAATGTATTTTGTAGTGAAATTGGAAAGGATGGTGCTTTTACCAAATCTCTTTGTTAGAAATTTCAATTATACAGCTTCTGTCAGTTTTCCCACTTCCTAGCCATTAGCGTTGTCCTTCTGCTTTATTTATAGACCAGATTCAAACCCCAATGGAAAGTAAATAAAGGTTTCAGTGGATTTTGATTCAGTCTGTTGTACTTAGGGAGAGCCATAAACCATCCTGTCCTCAGCCTGTCTCTGTCTGCAATACCTGCGTTAGCTCATGGGGGTTTCAGAGCAGAAAACACAGCCATAAGCTGATCTCTGAATTAACCCAGCTTCTGGCAGGTGAGACCCCCCCATTGTCTCAGAAGCTGGGGTGCCAGACACCCCCCTCCACCTGGACCAGGCTTCCCTCAGCCTTGGGGGAAGGAGGCATTTGAGGTCATCAGGAATTTGACCCATTTCAGTCAGCGACAGGGGGATAATGGAAATGGAAAACCCAGCAGATCTCTTTCTTTCTGCTGTTTGTGAAGGGGCCTGGGGTGAACAGTCCACATGCAAATGTGTACGGAGGAGGCAGGAGAGGGGATTTCTAAAGCTGGGTGTCAGGAATTGGTTTATTTGGGTGAAGAGGAGAGGGAAGGGACCCTCAGTTTGGGATTTTGTGAGTGTCCCTGGACAGCTGAGTGTGGGACTGAGCTTTTCTCTGTCCAGTGGTCTGTGAGGAGGAGCAGCACATTCCCTGTGCTCTGCACTGCTGAGCTGAGCTGGGGCAGTGATGCTGGGGTGAAGCAGATGTTGTCTGCATGTTCATGATTTAGCTTTTCTCACAGTGTGAAGATGAACTCATGAAGGTTTGCTTAAGCAGCCATATGTTTATTTCAAAAAAACCCAAACCAACCAACAAACAAACAAACAAAAAAAACCCAAACAAAACAAAAAAACCTCCAAAACCCAGAAACTAAATCAACAACAAAATATCCCCAAAACCTGATTCTCACCACTTTGAGAATCAGCTCAAAAAGCTAATNCAAAACCTGATTCTCACCACTTTGGTCTAAAGTTAATTTTTTTCTGTGTTTTATATTTCATTCTTCAGCCCACTGTGTGCCCTATATCCCTCCCAGTCAGGGAGACAACTAAGGTCAGAAGCAAAACAAGAAACTGGTGGATAAAGGATAAAGTTGATGTGAGTTAAGTGGTGAGTGGAGTGGGAAGATGTGGAGAGGTGGAAAGGAACTGATCTGGAGCTCTGACATTGAGAGTAGGACACTAGACTATAAAGGGGAACAAGACTTTCAACATAACTGGAGCCAGAGCTTCTTTATTTAAGTAGAAGTGCAGTTTTAAATTGAATATGACTGAAGGAGAGGAAATGATATATCAGAGTTTATCTAAGGAGGTGGCTGGAGTCCAGAGGCATTGGGAGTGGGAAAGACAGAGAAGGTGCAGTTGGGATGATGTTGGCAAGAGGTGGCACAGATGTGGCACCTGAAATTAATGGAAACAACAACAACAAATTGGGGGTGATTGTGGTGAAGCCATGGCAGCAAAACTTGGTGGAGCAGAGAATGGAAGGCAGAAACTGTAGCTCTGCCAGCATCTGCTGTGCAAAAGAAATATTTCTGATTCCAATATGTATTTATGTAATTATATTGAGCAGAATAAAGTGCTAAATGATGAAGCTGCAAAGGTGTGGGAAAGGCTGAATTAACCTGAGGTGCAGTTCATTGTAAACTGTGAGCTGGGCCAGGTGCTCACAGGAGCAGAGATTGCTGCAGATTTCCTGAGAGGATTTCAAGCAAGGAGGAGGCAGCTGAGGGCTGTGCACCAGAGCTGGGCTGGTGGTGTTGGGGTGCCTAAAATGAATTATCTGGATGGTCAGGCATCTTTTTGCAAAACCTATCTGCTGAGACTGATTTAAAAAAAAAAAAAAAAATCTAATGCTGCAGAGGAGTGAGAAAACACAGTGGTTCTCTTTAAATAATGGTGCAAACTCTGGAGGAACAAGGTACAACCCCAGATCAAAATTAGTTTCCTAAAATACATAGAATTATAGAATGGTTTGGGTTGGAAGGGACTTTAAAGATCACCTCATTCCAAACCCCTGCCAGGCAGGAGAGGGGCACCTTCCACTATCCCAGGGTGCTCCAAGCCCCATCCAGCCTGGCCTACATCTCCAAATCCCAATTTGTCACACAGAAATCAGGTGTTCATGTCCAGTGTGGACTCCACTGAGTCTCCTGTGACAAATCTTCCCACTTTTTTAAGGTGGTAACACCAAGCACAGAAGAGGCTTCCCTGCTGACAGATGGCCAGACAGACACCTCAAGGATGAGGTGGTCAAAGTCTGCTGGGTGGCAGAGGGGTGAGTGAAATGCTCTTTTCCAGCCCAACGTTTCTGCAATCCAGGGTCCAAATACCCTGAGCAGATTTCTGGATTAAAGACCTTAAATACCTCCACTGCTCAATTAGGTTCATCACAGCATGAAACTGTGCCTGCACAAGGAAGGATGTTCATAAGTCTGTACCCCCTCTTTGGGATTTTTTTTTTCTTTCTTTTTAAGAGAAAGAAATTGAAAAATAGGTGCAGATGCTGGCACTGGCAGGAAGTCAGTGCATTAAAAAAACATCCTGGTACAAGATGGTGAAGTATTTAAGGAACACTCCACCTGTGTCATCTAAAAAAGCACCAAAAAACACCCAAAAGGCCAGAGCAAGACATCTGTGAACCGGTGCCAAAATCATGCAGAAATACAGAAATTTCTGTGCTAATGAACAGGAGGCAAAAGGAAAGGACATATTGTAGCTACATCTCAGTTCAGGATATTTTTATTTCCCTCATTACATTGAAAAGCTCTCGAAAGGATTTTGTGTTCAGTGTTTGTTAAACAGTGTTCTGCCACTTCTAGTTTGGTCTGTGCTTGTTAGCAGACAATTAAAACCTGAAAATATAATGTTAAAAATTATAAACAAGTACAATAGGGATAATTACTTTGAAAACATTTCTTTTGAGCTTGTGTGGTCCAGATGTTACAGAAATGAAGTGATACAGGAAAATAAATTAACCAGAAGTTTTCCAGAAAAATAAGCAAAAATCGACAAGTTTCTCTTAATACACTGGACTCTAAAAATGCACCAAAAAGGGAGAAAAGTTTTACAAAGGAGAGTAAACTGAATAGTTGGGCACTTTTCCAACAGTACAAGTGAAAAAGATTGCTTTGTTTCAGGATGACACGTGACAAAAATTCATTAAATGTGAGGGAAAAAAGGGACCTGACCTGGCTTCAGGGACAGGACCTGGAGGGGTTGAATCCAAATAAAGATTTGGTCGATCTGCTCTGCTTCTCTTTTCAGTTTGCACAAATAACAAGGGTTTCAGCTTTAAAAGCCCTGCCAAAGTACATAAATTCACATTGTCTGCTGGAAAACAAAAAGCATGTCTGAGAGAGATTCTTCTTTAGATGTAAGAATTTGTCTCCTTGATGAGCAGATTAAAAAGTGCTCAGGGGAGTTCCTGTGCATTGGACCCTTTTTCCATTTCTAAGCAAATTCCAGAGTGGATGGTTTTGGTGTGGGGTTCTCACCCAGATGTTTTTCACTGTCTCTCCAAGCTGTCATCACTGTTAGACATGAATGCATCTGCTCCTGGATCAAACCCTAAAATCTGGGTCCTTTTCACTGGATGAACATCAGTGCTGGGACTGACCTTGGGGCCACCTTTGTGTAATCGTGGGGCAGAAACAGCAATTCCAGGATGGATTTGGCTTTATTTCAAACATCCTCATCAGGATACCCACAAATGTTTATATCTCAGTGCTGGGTGTTGTGGGAGCTGGGCTGGCAGCCCATGAGTGCAGTGCAGTTGTCTCTGTACATTCATGTGAACCCACCCTTAAAATCTTCACAGGCAGCCTCAGGCTGGGATTTCCCAGC
>VWYP01025268.1:0-72228 GCA_013400435.1 Pycnonotus jocosus | reverse complement strand
AGCAGGGACAGAGAGGGGACAGAGCGGGGATAGAGCGGGGACAGAGCAGGGACAGAGAGGGGACAGAGCGGGGATAGAGCGGGGACAGGGCAGGGACAGAACGGGGATAGAGCGGGGGCAGAGCGGGGATAGAGAGAGGATAGAGAGGGGACAGAGCGGGGACAGAACCGGGACAGAGCGGGGACAGAGCAGGGACAGACCTGGGACAGAGCGGGGATAGAGCCGAGATTCACCCGGGACAGAGCGGAGACAGAACCGGGATAGACCCGGGACAGAGCGGGGATAGAGCGGGGATGGAGCCGAGACAAAATAGGCACAGAGCAGGGACAAGGCCCCCAAGTCCAACCAAGATGTGGCCCTAGTACACATTTTCAGAACTCGATTAATTTATTCTCAATGAAAATTGGTAGAAATGAACCAATTAATCGGTTGAGACACGGCTGGGTTGGGTTTGAGTTGGGTTTTTTATAAAGATAGATTGGAAGAATTTGGGCCTGAGTTGCAGCAGGCTGGGATTTGGACAAACGCCTTCCCCAGAGCCTTTATTTAACATTTTTAGTGTAAGGGACTTCCAGCACCAGCCCATCACTTGTGGAAATGTGAGTTCCAATCATTGGAAGAGGCAGGATCCCTCCCTTCACAAAGATCTTCTACCCATACCAACATAAAGGGAATTTATTTCTTAAGATGGTGCAGATATCTTGAGCCCAAACTCGCTGTGTTGTAACCCTTTATCGTTTTAATTTTTAATAATTGCCTCAGCCACTTATTTCTAAATAGTTACGAAGCAAGGCTAAGTGGACATTAAAGGGGGGGGACGACAAAAATTGGGTTATTTCATATACCAAGGAGCACAGTGACTAAAGCCAAACCCATAAAGTCCCAAGCACAGTCCACTCTCCTTTCCTTTAAAAAAAAAGAGAGGTTGGGACACTTGGTACTGTACAAAACCAAGCACAGAATGTCCAGACATGACTCAGGGCTGATTACAAAAGATCCTCGTGCTAACTTTTACCACAGTGACCTGGCTCCCAGCGATTTCACTGTGTGATAACACTCAGTTCGCTGAAATCATAATTAAAACCCAAAAAAAGCCCCTTCAGATTGATTTTGCAACAGGAGTGCAACAAGAAGCCAATCAAAACACGTTAAGGGTTTTATTATTTTTAATTATGGAACTAAAAAGGCTAATAGTTTATTAACATAAGGTTGCAAATTAAAAAGACAAATGCCAGAACTCCTTAACAGTCTCCACTGTAGAAATGTAAAAGACTTGTGCTTTAAACATTGCTGTACCAGACACGGCAGGGCTGCTCCTCCTCCCTGCCCCTCTCTCCCACATTCTGAGGAGAAACCCCTCACTGACATCCCTAAACTGCAAAGTCAAACAACTCTCCTAAAGCAGAGACTCATCACAGCCATTCCCAGCCCCAGCAGCCCGTGTGTCACACAGAGAAAGAACATGAAATCAGAAATATTCAGGAATTGGTGGCGGACAGGGCCACCTACATTGCAGATCTCATTTTTTAACAGCGCACATAAATGCCAGTATTTGAGAGATCAGATCAAACATCCACAGATGCATCTCTCCCGGATTTTTGTACCCCATTTCCATTTTATTTTCTTTTAAAAATCCTCTTCAGCAGTCCAGATACTGCCTAGAATACACCCAGTAACTTTCCCTAGAGCTGGAAGTTTTTAACTCCACCATTGCAAAGCATCCTATGCCTCAAGTTCTCAACACAGGGTGGAGTCTGGAGTTACAGGGAATAATTTAAAATGGGAGTTTCAAGTATTTCCTACAGGGATGTCTTTCTTGGAAACCCAAATTCTTCTATCAAAACACTGACTTGAAAGGGCAAAGTCAGAAAATCCTACAAGTGAGGGATTCCTTCTGCTCTGACTTGAAATTCTTTTGTTTGCAAGGGCGTTTAAAAACATGACTAAGCTCACTGTCTCTTCAGAAAATTAGGAATAAAAGTGAAATCTCATGGCTGCAGAGGCAGTAACTGCCTTGCTTTCACATCTGGGGAGATGAAGAGCAGATTTTTCTGTAAACACAGGACACAGTGCCACGGTGTGACCCCAGCCAGCCACGCCTGAAGGACAAACTCACCACAACTCCCAACAGCCCCAGAAGGTGGTGGCCCTGGCTTGGCAGCACCCAAAGGCTTAGACCTGGTTTAGAGAACCCAAGTACAGACTGTTTCTCCTTGAGAACAATTTGGTTTCCACATCTTGCAAAAAAAAAAAAAAAAGTGATTTATTACCTTATTGCAGGGGATGTTTTGGCAGAGAGAGCAGGCAGGCTGAAGTGTGTTGTTTCCAAAAAAAAAAAAAAGAAAAAAACCAAACCCAAACAAACCAATTTCGCTGGTCTGGTTTAGAGAACTGGCCTGGACTGCACAGGAGGCAGTTTAATACAGACAGGGAATGGGGAGAAGGATGGGAATAACACACCAGGGGACACAAGAAATCTGCAATCAACTTTTTTTGTGTCAAAGAAATTGTTCCAGAGGAGAAATTTCAAAAAATGAACAGGACTGCAAAGATCTCCCCTTGCCCAGCTCAGGAGAAGGATGCACTAAATAAATCTCAGCATAAGGAAAATGCTAAAATATTAAAAATCTCATTGTTGTAATCCACTGTTCCCAGGCTGTCAGCAAAGACTCACCAAATCCAAAAGGAAAAATCAGGACATTTTAGCTGTGAGTTTCAGCTGGTCACAGTGGATTAGAGGGAATCCTTCAGCCAGCAGGAGAAGCAATTGCCATGGAAAATCCAGCACCCAGAGGGTTCCACTCGCAGGCACACGGACACGCACCCCAAACGAACACAAACATCTCATTTTTTAAGTTCATTTTGTAAATGGGGAAAAAAAAAGTAAAAAAAAAAACAACCTATCCATATATGAATGGGTACAGGAAGTTACACAATCCAGTTTACACCTAAATTTAAGAGCAATCAGTCCAGAGAAAGAACAGGGAAAAATTCCAATGCTGTCCAAAGTCACTCCAGGGCAGAGCGTGGCAGGGGGAGAGCAGCTGGCTGCTTCTTTTTGGTGGGTGGATAAAACTGGCTACACCTTCCCTGATTCCAAAGCAAAGAGACAATTTCAACAGACCATCAGGAATTCTTTTGAAATGCATCTGACTCTAACACTAACACTGAATATTCAACGATTCTTATCATCACAGCATAAACTCTGGATATTTTGCCTCCAGGAAAAGGCAACGAATATAATCCAGGAGAAACCCTGCACCCATCTTAGAATTTACAGCACTGAGTCCAAGATTTTTATTTTGTTGTTGTTTTTTTTTTTTTTTTAATTCATCTTGAAAGACTTAAAATTTGTGTATCCTCAGCTCAGACATTCACAAGGCATGCGGAGACTGTCACTACTCGAGAAACATTGATGAGGCTCTGGAAAATGCACTGGGGGGCATTTGGTCTCATTTTTTGTGACCTCATGCCCTCCACGACATGCAGAACATCCCTGGCAGGAGTTTTCCCCTCACACCTCTGTTTTTTTTGGAGGCTCCAGAAGACAAGGCTTGAAGGAATGGACAGGGAAGCTCAGGTACCACTTGAAGGGCTCAAAACAAAACTCCCAGCAAGGGTCAGCCTTGTGGGAATGCTGCCCTGTGCCCCTGTGGGAGAACAGTGTCAGTCCAGGGCTCAGAAAAGATGCCTGGCTGAGTTTGAAAGGAAAAGGGAGGCACCTTAAATCCTGAAAAGTCAGAATTCCTGTGTTTGACAGGTGTATTGAACATACACACACAAAGCAAGAGAGGAAGCTGTGCTCGTCCACCCAGAAGGCTGCACCACTTTTCTGAGCACAGAGAATATAAAACATTAAAAAAAAAATAACCAAAACAACAACAATAATAAAGCAAAAGTACAGAATCCAGACTTTTGGGTGGTCTGTGTTTAGAAACAGAAGAAATAAAAGCTAATGCTGTCAAGACAACTACTCCCTTTCAAAGCAAAGGCCACATAAAACTGTGTTGCTCAGTTTGGTTTTTTACTTCATGCCACCTGTAAACACAAGACTGGATATTCAGTTAGTGGGAAGAAATGAGACCACTTTTACATCCAGAGGAAAAGAAATGCCCTCCACTGCCAGGATCACAGATCACCCAGGAAAAGGTAGCTGGGCAAGGCTTCCTCTTCTCCTTTTGTCACTTTGTTAGAAAGGTTGTATCTGAACAACTGAGCTCTCAACAGAAGCACAAAGCATTTCTTGGTGTGTTATTTGTGCCCTCTGCCTCTTAGGTTTGCTGTGGGGACTAACACTTTCCATTCCTCACCAACAGATACATCACCTTTTTGGCACCATGGGTGGAATTTCTTCCTCATGTGTTAATTTTGCCCTCTACAAAGGTCGATTGTCTGATCATGCAAATCCAAGAGAACTCCAAAAAGTGCCACAGGACAGTTCAGCTCTTTGCCATCTACTCCCTAGTTTGTACACTGCCATGGGAACCTCCCAGAGGACAGACTGCCATCCTTACTCAGATCTGAAGTGGCATTTCAACCTCTTTCTGGGGGGGAGGGAATCAAAATCCACACCCTGATTCCACTGATTTTTTCCCTCTCAGAGCTCTGAAATGCATGGAGATTTCTTTGATTTGTTGAAGATGTCTTCGCTGAACAGCCTGATTAGAGAAAAAACACATACTGATTGAATCAAATAGAAAATAAAGACAAAAACAGGTAGTGATTTCTCAATCTTTGCTCCTGTCCTTGGAGTCGAGGGTAGAGTTTCACTGCTACTGCATTTTGCCCAGCTGGATCTTCTTCCAGGCCTCTGAGGCTGTGAAAATGCAGGAGTCGAGGATCCCAGCTACAGTAAACGTTCCTCCAATGATAGCACATATCTGCAATTACAGAGAGAGCAAACACATTTGTCAGCAACGAGGGAAACCTTTACACAGCTCAAACTGGAGGAGGGACCCTGCTGCCGGGGTATTTTCTGGGAGCACAGTAAGAACAGGGTAACAGCACTGGGGATGGAATTACATCAGAATCATTCACAAAAACCATTCCCTGCAGTGGAATAAATTAGTGCTGGAGTCCTCAGAGCCTGAGCCCACCACAAATCCCAGCTCCCACAGCATGAACACTGTTCCTTTCTGGGCTAAACTCCACCTCACTCAGCTTTCTAGAAGCTCTGTGTTGTTCACATCTTCCTACGACTGTTTTCTGTTAAAAACACCACAGCTTTGTAGTCTTTTCCCTACTTTACAAGAGAATGATTTACTAAGAGGCAGAAGACACTGAAATAGCACGTGAAGGGCAGTGAGTAACAGAGAAAGCCAGCTCCCAGTGACACCACAGCTCTGCCCAACACTTTCCATGACAAGGGCTGCTGAGAGCAGCCAACTTAACTCTTTGTGGGACAAAGTTTTCCACACAAGATGTGGATCTTGGGTCACATTAAAACACGTAATTACTTCCAAGAACACGGCTAGGGAAAAAAAGTTACCTCCTGATTAGCATTAACAGCCTACTTCATTTCTCAAGTGCTACAAAAACACAGAAATATTCTGTGTATTCTGTCAAACCAGAGTCCTTGTGGAAACAGAATCACAGAATCGTTTAGGCTGGAAAAGACCAACAGTACAAAACATTTCCCTGCTACAATGGCTCAGTGCTTTGGGATTACTCTCTCCTTCAGCTCCTAGCTAATAACAAATCCTCTTTTTCCAAAGCAGGCCCTTATCAGGAGATAAGCTCCATATCTCGTTCCCCTTCTCACAAGCCAGCGTTGTTATTCTCAGAACCACCTCATACTGAACAACATAAAAGACCAAATTCAAAGAGCATCACAGTTATGAAGTAAAAAATGTGGGAGTTATGAAATTGGAACTGTAGTTGGTCACATTTTTAGGTTAGGTTGTGGTGTATCACACTTTCCATGTGAACGCTGCCTGGTGGCACCTGGGACTTTCTTCCCCTCCTCTGGTGTTTGACTTCTGCCTCCCCACCAGGTGGGTTTGTATGAACCCAGTCAGGAGCATAACCCAGATGTTTTTGTATCAAAGAAATTGTGGCAGCAGGAGCAGGGCAGTGACTGTCCCCTGCTGAGGTCCCACTGTGAGTGCTGTGAACAGTTCTGGCCTCTCATGGTCAGAGAGACCCTGAAAGGCTGGAGAGTGCCCAGGGAAGGGAATAAAGCTGGGAAAAGGGCTGGAGAGGCTGAGGGAGCTGGGAAAGGGGCTCAGCCTGGAGAAAAGGAGGCTCAGGGGGGACCTTGTGGCTCTGCACAAGTCCCTGACAGGAGGGGACAGCCAGGGGGGTCGGGCTGTGCTCCCAGGGAACAGGGACAGGAGGAGAGGGAACGGCCTCAGGCTGGGCCAGGGGAGGCTCAGCTTGGACAGCAGCAGGAATTTCCCCATGGAAAGGGGGCTCAGGGATTGGAAGTGCCCAGGGAGGTTTGGAGTGCCCATCCCTGGAGTGTCCCAGGAAGGGCTGGAGGTGGCACTCAGTGCTCTGGGCTGGGGACAAGGTGGGGATGGGCACAGCTTGGACTCGATGGCCTTGGACTCTTTTCCAACCTAAATAATTCCGTGATAAACGTTATAAAACTGCAACACAGCAGGCCCAGAAGGGAACTGGGGCCACACTACACGCTCCCTGCCACGTCTCTTCTCCCACACAACACCCCATGGGCAAAGTCACAGACAAAAAAATAACGTAAGAGCAGCAGCGCTGAGGGGAAGGAACAAACAGCTCATAAACGGTGAGAGAAGGCAGTGAGAACTACAGCTCCTTTCCATGTGTATTTATAACCAAAATACGAACATTTAGTGAGCTCAGTGAAACAGGGAGATGCAGGAAATGTGGCTTTTGCAGGACACTCAGCACTCCAGCAGATCAAGGCTGCTAAAACCAGAGCACCAGCCTGAGGCAAAGTCTGGATTTTTAGGGGAGAAGTCCAGCTCCTGCCTCTGTGGCCCCCTCAGGGTGTGACACAGGGTGATTTCCCAGGGGAGATGCCCACCATGGAGCTGGGTTATTTCAGTTCAGAGCAGCTCAGATGTCACACCACAAACACAAACCCTGTCCAACACCCAGATTCCGCATCACACAGCAGGAAACTCTGACTTCAGTGCAGGAGCACAAGAGGTTGGGGAATAGGAAAAAAAAAAAAAACCAACAACCCTCTAAATTCATCTGCAGAGCTCTGTAGTGCTGAGTGGGGATGAGTCACACACACCTGGCACTGTTTTGGGGCCTTCTGCACACACAGCTTTGAGTCCTGGTGACGAAAAAAGGGCTTGGAGTCCTTGTGACCAGTGCTGGGCTCAGGCTCAGCACAGGAGCTGCACCTTTTTGCAGCATTTCTTTATCATCACAGCTCTAATAGGTATGGGGAGCAGGCAGCGTTTTTCTGAGCAATTGTTCCATTAAATCATTTCGGTTTAATGGAACAAATTATTGGGAATGATCTGAAAAAAGGGCTTGGAGTCCTTGTGGCCAGTGCTGGGCTCTAACTGCACCACAGTTTCTTTATCATCACAGTTCTAATAGGGATGGGAGGCAGGCATCAGGCACTTCTTTAGTTTTAATGGAACCAATAATTGGGAATGATCTGCCTTCAGCTCCATGAGGTCTGCTTGACTCAGGCCCAGCCATCAAAAGATGAAGGGAAAGAGCCAGAGAAGTAGAAATAATCCCAGGAATAATCCCAGCAGTGAGAGGTGGACATGAGGAATGCACCTTGAACAGGAGGTGATCGCAGGACAGAGGGAGGCAGGCTCCTGCCTGAAGGAAAACACAGGAGGAGGCAAGGCTGCAAGCAAGGTGACAGAAAGGCACGTGTCAGACACATGGCTGTGCTCCTCTGGGATGTCCTAAACTCTGAGAATTATTTATAAAGTCAGAGGGGACCAGAAGGACCCTGAGGTATTTCCTAGGAAGGTAAGCTGCAGAATCCCACCCAGAGATTTTCAGCACACCTTGCAGAACAGTGTCTTGGCTTTAAAAATGCCACAGGACTGAACCTGTGACACCTTCAACACCAGTTCCCATGGCTGAAATTACTCTGCCTGCAACCACTCTGCTCCAGTTCCCACCCTCCATTATTTCCAGTTTAATTTTTTTTTATACCTAGAGGCCAGATGAATCCTCTCACACCAGAAAAAAAAAATTCTTTGGATTTTAAATGCTTCAGCAGAACTTTGGCTGCTTTTTTGCCTGCTTTCCCCTCCTAGCCCTTAAACTGATCTCACAACAAAACCTTCTTTCAGTTTGGCTACTTACAGGAACTCATGAATTTTCAGCAGTGAAACTTTTCCCCTTGCTCCATAACCTCAACCAGGAGGGTTTGAATGGCTTCTCTTTATGAGGGATGAGTTGATTTGAAGCAGTGCAGTTTGACAGGCAAAATCCCCCCTGTGTTTAACACTCTGCCAAGTGTCTGTGGTTAACTCCAGGATCCCTGGCAAACTCATGGAACAGTGACAGTGGCAGCACTGACCCAAAAGGAACATAAAATCTTATTTAGCACTGAACTTTTTCAAGCATGACATGGAAAGTTAAAAAAACCCAAAAACTTTTGTTAAACCAAAGCCTTTGCACAGGTTTTGGTATAGAAAATTAGGATATGGTACAGAAAATCAGGGTAATTCTTCCCATCACAAAAATCTAAGGAGCAGGCATGAGTTAGAAGGGGGACAGAAGGTGGGAATGCTGCTCCAGGCAGTGCCATGTGTAATGCTGCTCTCTGCAGGGCTGAAGTTTTGGAGGGCAAAGTCGTGAGTGACAAAAACCATCAGAGAACCTTTGCCAGCAGCACAGGAGATGCCTTTGGCTCTCTGCTGAACAGCCAACACCCCTCTGCCATGGGATCATCCCTCAGCAGGGTGTCCTTCCCTCCAACACTGACTCCCCTAAAGCCTCTCTGGAGTCCCCAGGATCACCCCCCATCCCAGGACTAATTAAATTTTCTGAAAGCCACGGGGGAGCCCAAATAAGCAGGGAAGGAGCCCCTATCTCAGAGCCTGTCTTGTGGTTTTTAAACTGAGAACAAGCTGATGCTTTCCACAGCCAGGCAGTGACTCCACAAGCCCCAGCCCAAGCCCTGCTGGCCCTCAGCCCAGTGCTGGTCATCACTGACTGGTCTCCAGAGCAACTGTGATGCAAAAGGCCACGCTGGAGATACAGGAAGGGGCTAAAGAACACATCATGGCATCCAAACAGGGCAGGGCTGGAGGTGTTTTGATGCTCTGCAGTGCTGCTCCCCCTGCCAAGCTGTTCCCTGCCCCCTGGAAGGCTGTGAAGCTGTAAATGCAGAGCCAAGGCTGCCCCCCCTGTACAGAAATCCTGCCCCAAAGGAGGACCAGAGCAGCTCACCAGGGAGCCCAGACTGAGAGCCAGGCTCCAGCCCCTGGAACAAGGTTCAGACACACACCAGGAGTGTCTGTCACACCTGTGTGACATCCTGACACAGCACCAGCATCATCCTCATCCTCCAGAGTAAGGATATCCAACTGGAACAGCCCCCAGTGAGCTGCCTGACACCACAGCCATCTCTAAGACCAAATAAAGCAGCCAAAAATCAACTGCAAAACTCTCCTTAAGCAGCCAGAAAGTGCCTGGCTATCTTTAAGGACAAAACAGGGCAAAATTCATACTGGAGCCAGTGATTCAACACTTTCAACACTCAGACTTTGTACAGTGAGGAATATGGTGTGTGGAGAGGACTGTTATCTCAGGGAAGAGGAGAAACTGAAATTCTTATTTAATGAAAATTAATCAACCTTTAAATCTTTTCAGAAATAGAAGTGGAAGCACTGTTCCATTTTTGGATTCTCAGCAGGAAACACACATTTCACTCTTTGGGATACAAATTCAAATGAGATACAAACTCAAAATGTCACTGTGGAAACCAGGGAGGAAATTCTCTCCCGTGGCCCCTTATGTCAATTCATCAATTCAAAAAAGATGCTTTTTATAGGCATATAATGGCAGATCAGCAGTGAATCAACACTGATAATAAAATTAAAGAATAATCCCAGCTATCAAAACATTTCCCATGAAAACACCTCCACACCTTCACCCCCAACAAGATGTGTAAGAAACCTCTGGGAGCACAATTTTAGGGAAAGAAGCAGGGGCATCAGCTGCCATGAAATGCTGATGTTTGCCCTTTTTATGTTTTGAAGCCAAGCAGACATGCTAAGAAGAGAAAGTCTTTCACCACAACATTTAGGTTTTACTTCAAGCCCTTTTTCTGGTCATTTGTGTATTCTAGAGGTCACTGTCTAAAGTTCACTGAAGGGAACTTGCTGTTCATCAGAAGTGGCAAAATCAAAATCTTAAAGTGCAACTCTGCCACACTGTTTATGTGACTTCCAATTAAAACAGTCAAACAGTTTAAAAATCAGATTTTGAGGTCTTCACTCCAGCCAATTTATCAACATTCCACCATGCCTCACTGGCACAGCTCACTGCAGCTTCAATTTTAAGCCAAGTCCCTGAAGACACAGGGTTTTTTTTAAGTTCTGGAGGATCTTTAAATAGCTCTTTGCCTAATGAGCAGTTTGGCCAGCACAGCTTTGTTCTGGATGCTGAGATCAGGACTGCAGGATGCTCTCTGGACAGATCCAAACGTAACTCGTCAGGAAAACACCTCTGGAATTTGATAATGCAGCTCTTCTCCACTTCTACCCACAAGTAAATGCCTGCAACTGCCATTTCCATATTAAGCCAAGCAGCAGCATTGAAAACTCAGTGTTAAAAAAAAAATATCAGTGTCTTGGAGGAGAGAAGAGAAGTGGCTGCTGGTAAAATCCCCACTGCCAGTTTTCTTCCTATTTACTGTAAAAACCACCCAAATACCAGCAGATAGCAAGGACAGGCAGCTCTGTGTGATCTAACAGTTCTCCTTCCCTCACCTGAACAAAGGAAAAGCCTCTAGGTGAGAACAGGATGAATTTGGGGTGGAAAAGGGTGGGCAGGCCCTGGCACAGGGTGCCCAGAGAAGCTGTGGCTGCCCCTGGATCCCTGGAAGTGTCCAAGGCCAGGCTGCAGCATCCTGGGATAGTGGAAGGTGTCCCTGCCCGTGTCATGGGGTGGAATGGGATGAGGTTTAAGGTTCTTTCCAATCCAAACCATTCCAGATTCTCTGCACATTTGATCTCATCATTACTGAGCAGTTTATTGCAGTTTTCCTGCTAACCACATCAGCTTTACTTCCGAGCTTCTGACATGCTGCAATAGAGCCCATCCTGCCTAGACAGAGCCTGGCACTTCTGTTAAAGGGTAATTTCCCTTCTTTTTGTGCCCAGCTATTAAATCAAGCTGTCAGAGCACTGGACTCACCTCACACTTCAGCACCACCCCAGAGATGTGCTGCTTTATCTCCACCACCTCACAACCCCCTGAGGCAGAAACTCAATTCCTCTGGGCAAGGAAGGCTCAGGAGAGACAGGAAAGGCAGGCAGAGGAGGGGAGGAGGAGAGGTTTTGGGGCACTCACCGATGTGATAAACCTGTACAAAGGCTGCCTCCTCTCTGTGTATTTCACTGTGATGGGGCTCAGGTCGTACCGGAACCAGATGGCCGGGATGATGCGGCCGGTGTGGCTGTAGGCTACGTATTCCTGAGNGCCCAGAGAAGCTGTGGCTGCCCCTGGATCCCTGGAAGTGTCCAAGGCCAGGCTGCAGCATCCTGGGATAGTGGAAGGTGTCCCTGCCCGTGTCATGGGGTGGAATGGGATGAGGTTTAAGGTTCTTTCCAATCCAAACCATTCCAGATTCTCTGCACATTTGATCTCATCATTACTGAGCAGTTTATTGCAGTTTTCCTGCTAACCACATCAGCTTTACTTCCGAGCTTCTGACATGCTGCAATAGAGCCCATCCTGCCTAGACAGAGCCTGGCACTTCTGTTAAAGGGTAATTTCCCTTCTTTTTGTGCCCAGCTATTAAATCAAGCTGTCAGAGCACTGGACTCACCTCACACTTCAGCACCACCCCAGAGATGTGCTGCTTTATCTCCACCACCTCACAACCCCCTGAGGCAGAAACTCAATTCCTCTGGGCAAGAAAGGCTCAGGAGAGACAGGAAAGGCAGGCAGAGGAGGGGAGGAGGAGAGGTTTTGGGGCACTCACCGATGTGATAAACCTGTACAAAGGCTGCCTCCTCTCTGTGTATTTCACTGTGATGGGGCTCAGGTCGTACCGGAACCAGATGGCCGGGATGATGCGGCCGGTGTGGCTGTAGGCTACGTATTCCTGAGGGGGGAAAAAGGGGAAAATGGCATAAAAATGTGAGCAGTCTCATTCCAGAGAGTGGCTGCCACAGAACTGCCTCTGTGGGTTTGGCTCTCACCCCACTGTTTTGTACCACGGACCAGATGGAAAGGAGCAAACAGTGAATTCTTGTGTGACTGCTGACCTCCCATCCTTATCAGACAGGAAAACAATCTCTTTACAGCCTGATAATGAAAGAGCTGGGGACACAGTGATGGGTGATTATTCTCACCTTCATACACAGCTACAGGACCAAACAGAAAGGCTGTCATTGATTCTCCATCCTAGATCTGCTCTATTTAAATACAACCAGCCTGGTCCCAGGTACAGTTTTGGTTCTGTAAATCACATGTATGTCTCTATTTTGCATATAAATCATTCACCAAACAAATGGAATTTCGTTTGTAAGAGCCTGAACATCCCTTCTTGTCCTTGCACTCCTCTGTCAGGCCCTCTCCCCACTGGGACCAGCAATGGGAATGCTTTGCTCTCTTAGCATGAATCATCTGGAACCACGTTCAAACCACGTTTAAAACTCCTGCTGAAAGCCAGGACAAAAGTGCATACAGAAAAATAAAGCTTAAAAAAACATCCCAGGCTGGTTTGGGAGAGCCATCTTCCAGATTTTCAGTGACAATCTCCCTCAATCCATTTGTTTCCCAACAGCTCCAGTGGCAGCCACAGCCACAGGACAGCACCAAGCAGGACAAACTGCCCAGTACAACACCACCAGCAGCTAAGCAACTAAAGTCACATCTTCTTGAGATAATATTTTGTCTGTGCTCTCAGTGGAGACAGATACCAGTTTTCAAGGATCAAGACATTCACAGGGTGAAGAAAAATCCAAGGAAAGCAGGCTGGGGAGCCAGCAGTCCAAGGAAAGCCTCTCCAGTCAGCTGCTCTCCCCTTCCTCAGCCCTGTGACAAGCTCAGATCTCCTCTCCTGGTTCAATTCCTCTTCACAAAGAGGCAAAGACAGCCTCAAATACTTCAGAAAGATGAGGAAAGAACAAGCAACAAGATGCTCCTGAGCATGACACCAAAAAAAAGATTTAATTTTGCTCTCTGTGTGCTAGTGAAACAGCATTTATCTTCATCATCCTATATAAATCCCAAATTCTCCTATTTTTAAGTGGTTTTTCCCATGACAAGAGAAGCAGATGTCTCCAGTCATGCCATTTTCAGGGCTTTTCCTGGAATTCTCCAGCTCACTTTGGGACAGTGGTTATGTGACAAGTGAGGAAACACAGGAGCTAAGAGAGGAGACAGAGTTTACCCTCCAGCCCCTCCTTATATCAGCCACTCTGTGCCAGACTGCTCCAGTGGCTCCCATTTCCCTTTCCCACTGCTCAGAGTGGCAGTAAAGGACTGAAGCACCACGAGAAGAAAGCACAGAGGCAGCAGTGCTTCTCAGCACCTCAGTTTTGACAGAACTGACCTCATTTTTTCCTTCCTCTCCCCTTCTCCCCACCAGCAAGCCTGTCCTAATGAGTCAGACTTGGCTGAACGCCCCAATTTGCAGCCAAGCTCACAGAAGTGTCAAAAGCTCCTGCTGTCTATTTTCCAAATTACTTTCAGAGCTCCTGTCACAGGAGTCTTATCAGAACAGCAGTTGTGACATTAAGCAGAACAAATACATTGTAATCTGAACAGAGGGAGATGTCCAAACCCCTGGGACACACCAGACAAGCAAGCCCAAAAGTCACTAGCCAGGAACATTAATCAGAACTAGTCCAGGAGAGTGTGTGCTTAACTATCAGTTAGGGCCAACTAGAAGTAATTAGATATTACAGGTTTTGGACTTTCATTTAGCACCTGAATGGCGAATCAACTGAAAGATACTTTCTACCTTAAAAAGTATATAGGGTCTTTTTTTTTTTTTTTCCTTAAGAAAAATTCAGTACATTGAATTATTAAAATGCTGGATGTGGCACTCAGTGCTCTGTGTGACAAGGTGGGAATTGGTCACTGGTAGATTTGATGATTTTGAATCTTTTCCAAACGAATGGGTTCTGTGATAATTCACTATCCTAAAGCAGGGACTGTGAAATACTCAACCAGCACGTATTTGCTGCTACAGTTCAGTGGCTTAATGTCTGAAACCAACACTTGTAAAAAGCTGAAAAACTCTGCTGATTTATTTGTCTCATCCATCCATCACAACTGAGACTGTTTTGTTACTAAAACCAGGTGTTAGTGATGTGTTGTGTGCTCAGCTGGATTAGAGTTTCCATTCAGATGCATCTCGACAGGCACAACAGGAGCTCCTGTAAACACCTCCCACACGACTCACAGAAATCCACAGCAGCTAAACTGACAGGTGACAACGCCAGGAGGAAGAACACAGGAATGAAAGCAACACCTCCACCTGCTTTGCCAAGCCTTCACAATCCCAACTCCATCACCAGGAAAAACCTCACTCTGAAGAGCTTCAGTTCCTCCTTCTCCCAGCAGAGGCTACTGCTCACCTACAAACTACAGGGCACAGAGAGGAGCAGGAGGGGAAGGAACGGTGGCTGAACATGGCCCTGGGATGCAGAGAGGAGCCTCCTGGAGAAGCAGCAGCTCCTTTTAAAAGCTCCTTTACCTTATTTGCCACCGTGTACTGGTAGGAGTATCGCTGCTTGCCGCTCATGTCCTCGTACACCGTGGGCACAATCTTCAGGATGTAATCGTGAGAGGCAAGGGCTGTGCTCAGGGAAGGAAAAGGGAAGGACACAGTCAGCACTGAGACAAAGGAGCCGGCCCACAGAACAATTCAAAGTGAAGCAAGTCACTAAAAAAAGGGTGTCTCCCTCCTCCTTATCTCAGTGACAAAGCTTCACAGCCCACAGTTCTGCCCTTTGTTCAGAACTCTGCCAGGGACTCGGGTGACACCAGAAGCCACCCATCACCTCTGCAGGACCACAACCCACCCAAGGTTTGGGTTACTTGAACCTTGCAGCTATAAATGGTAACACTTTTATCATCACCACAAACAGCCTGGTTAAATCAGGAACTGGCTGAGGTTAGGGCTGCAGATAATTTTGACAAAAAAACCCCTGAGGTATCACAACCTGTGTACTTCCATTTCTTTCTCGCTTTCTCATCTTCCTTCTCTTACAGCTGCTTAACTTTTTTTTTTTTCGTTATTTAAATGGCTCATTCTGGTTTTTGTGTCTGCTAAAACAGTTCTAAAACAGAATTCTAAATGACATCTCGGCTGGATCCTCTAGCCAAGTGTAACATGATGACATTTGGCTCCTATAGGTAAAAAAAAAGCCCCAAACCACAACTGTATAGCTTCAGGAACAGCCATAGAAATTTTGTTCCAAGAAATGGACAGGACTGATGTCCTGGAGGAGCCTGAACATTTGAGAGCCAACTCTCTACACTGAACTGTAGCATGCATTGATTTTTCCTTTTTGTGCTGGGCATAAAGGGCCATGAAAATGTCCCTCTTGCCATCCACAGAGTAGAAATTTAAAGGTAATTTGCAACACAAGTACAAGAAAAAGCTCTGGTGGAATTAACAGCAGCAAAGGGACACTACAGGAACAGGATATGGATTAAAAACTCCACAAGGACTGCAAAGGACCTTTTGAGCTAAGCCTTTTCTGTAGCACTGGAGGAAATGGAAATGTCAGCCAGCAATGCCTGGATTATTTTGGCTAAAGAGGCAAATGAAAGACTTCTGGATAACCAGTGTTGCATGAACAGCCCTGCTTTCCCAGGAATCCCCAGGAATACCCACGATTCGAGCTGAGCTTGTCTGCTCCCTCCAAGGCATTGAACGCTCCGTGAACGTTATGGACCTGGAAAGCAAAAAAGGAGGATGAAGAAATTCTGCTCTGACTCTGACTTGATCCTCCTGACCTTTGCTTCCCTACCCTGTAGCCAGGGGATCAGCCTGATTCAACCTTTCCAAAATACAAAGCCTCAACCCAGTGAAAGATGACCCCAAATATCTTTCAGTGACCATCATCGCAGTGGTTGGTTCCAAGTGAAAAAGCTGATTTCACAACATCTTACAAGATGAAACTCCAAAACCACTCCAAAGCTGAAGGAATTGCAGTTGGAAGAGGCCAGTTGTGAAATTTTCACTGTGAGGTATTACCTAAGAGTTCTGCAGAGTTAACTGTGAAATTAATTTATCAGGCTGAAAGGGAAATAAATGGGAGTCACACTGGGGTTAAAACTCAGGAGTTCTCCTCTAAAGGTGGCTCAGGTCACAGCAGCTGGGTCTGTACAACCCATCAGCCTTGGAGATGGGAAGGACACATCCCAACACTGACATCCCTTCAGCTTTTCCTGCAGCTGATTTCAGACCTGTGAGTGTCTGTTTGCCCAGAGTAACAGGATTTCCATGCCTTGCACACGCTGTGACCTGGAGTCTGATCTCCACCAGCAGAATAATCCATGTGTGAACTCTCCAGACAGGGAAAAGCCCATGGCAGCAGCTGTAGGTCAGAGGTCCACAACCCAGAAATTCCTGACCTTAAGTCAGACAATAGGGAAGGAGAGTTTGGAAGGAGGATTTGGTCATGGGTGTGAGAGTTTCACCTCACCAACAGGGCAATGCCATCTCCTTCCCAGACCCTCTCCACAACTGACAGCACATGGATGTCTCTGTCTCATCCCAATGGACATTTCCCTACTCCCCACACTAGAGAGTGGATGATGGAGGAAGCAGCAAGTGACCCACTTCTGCTCAGCAGAAAGGAAATTCTGGAGAAACAAAATCATCAGCAAGTTCAGCTGGAAGGTGCTGGGAACAGGAGCAGAGCAAAAGCAGCAGCTGATCCTGCTGCAGGGCTTTTTGCTCTGCTGGGATTTCACACAGCCACCACCATTCCCAAACTCCACCTGCAGGCTGTGCTCATCCTTTACTCACTGTAAATGGCATGAGAAGGAAAAGAAGCCCCTGGAGTGGGCTACAGTGTTATGTTCCATTCTTGATACAGCTAAGAAATCTCTTATAGAATATCTGGGCCAGAGACTTTAAGGTCCATTTCAAACTTTTGGTAGATTTTCCCCTCGTGTAGACAAGACCAAAATTCAAACCAATGAGTTCCTACCTTCAGTTGTCAGGGCACCCAGTAACGAGAGAGATGTGGCAATAGATGTTGCATTTTTAATCATGTTCTCTATTGAGTTCTACATTATGGTGTTGAATAATCCTGGTTTTAACCTTATCAGGAGAGTTGTCTACCCCTGACAGTAAAAGGGCATCATCTCCTGCTCTCCTCATGTCTCTCCTTACTGAGTTACCTGACATGCAGAAATCACTGCATGAGATTTAACTCTGCAGATTTTAATTCTGATCTCATCTAAATGAGGTAAAAATCTCCAGGAAGTCTGCCACTATTGTGCACAAAGTACTGATGAAGACTCAAAGCTCCTTCAGTGCCAGATGATATTTAAATCTCTGCTTCAAAGAGACTGGTTTTTCTGGAGAACACAGCCTGTCCCTCAGTGGATCACTGTGGCAGAGTCAGTAACAACCCACAAAGAACAAACTCCCAGCATGTGACACAAGAGAATGAGGAGCTCCTCACCCTCTTCAAGGAACACAAGCTTTTATTACATCAAAGCAGCTGGAGACAACCTGAAATATTCAAAAGTGCACCTTGGCAGATTTAAAGCTCTCCACGCTCGCTGGCTCTCACTGCTTGCTGAGTCGTGGTAGCACCTGTCTGGTGAACAGATCCTTCTTTAATTTGTGCTGCTGAGCTGCTGTTTGCCTGCAGCACCAGCAGCACCGGTGTGCTCCCTCCCTGAGCACTCAGACCATGAGCAGTTTACCCCGAGCTCTGAAAACACTCATCTGAACTTGTCCCAGGCAGGAGCCAAGTCCACATTTGCTCGGCAGGTTTCTCACCACAAGAAGTAAAGATGCTGCTTGTGTCTCCAGGCTCCTCCCTCGTGCTGATTCACACTCCAGCTCCTTACTCCAGGGCTCCACGATAAAACAATGGGAATGCTCCCTCATTCCCACGCAGCCTGCACGACTCCCTGTTACCACTCACCTAATATTTTTCATAATCTCAGGGTGCTTTGCAGACATTAAGCCCAGCTTATTTATACGCTAATATTTCCTCGTTCCCACACAAGGTATTTCCTAAAAGAAGCCGGGAGCAGAATCAGAGGACTACAAAGCAACGCTTAGACTCGTTAGCATGAAAAAGGGTTTTGGAAGTGGGTGTACAAGGAGCAGACTAATGAGACGTCTGTGCTGAGGAAAGAAGATTACAGAGAGACTAAGGGTAAGTAATGTTTAGGGTGAGTCTCGAGCTGGGTGTGCACATGTGGAACTCCCACCTGTTGAGGCCAGCTCCTTGGAAGTAGGCTAGAGAAGTGCTGTAATGTGTCCTTATTGAGAAATCAGGTAATGTTACATAACTTGCAGCACCTGGTGAAACTCTATCCACTGGGCAAGTGCACGCTTTCAGCCTCTTCCCAGCAGGGATTTGGCAGTGCTAAGTCTAACTTGTGTTTCACAGAACAAATTTGACTAATAGGTGTCTGCTATCCAAGCACAGTGAAGTGAATTAAAAAGAGCTTGACTGCTGCTGTGGCAAACACAGTAGCGAGAACACATCTTCCCTGAGTGCATCACTGCTCCTCCACAAAGGCAGAAAGGTTTGCTTGCTGTGTTCATGCTAAAAACAGGATTTTGCTGAGCCACAAACCCTCATTTCTAACCCCCTGCAGGAAGACAGCCGTGGATTTTTCCAAAAGCACTTTGATTTTCAGAAGAAAACAGCACAGTTGCTCTGTGACTGGACACTGCTCCTGGCCCAACTGGTGGCAGGTGGGAACTCATCCAGACTTGAGCTTGCATTGCAGAGACACACAGGCCTTCCATAAAAGCAAAGTGTCTAATATTAAACCACTCTCACTGCATTCCCCTAGAGCCAGGGAATTTTGAGGACTCACCTGTAACTTGTCCCCAAATGAGAGCTTGTGGATGACGTGAGTCATGTCGGGGTTCTGGGGCTGCGCCGTCGCGCTGTGCGTTGACACGTGGAAGTTACCAGGGACCTAAAATTAGCCAAGACAGGGAAGACAGGATTTCACATTTTATCCCTCAAGGCATTGCTAGGCTCTGTGATGTGACATGGGAATGCCTGGATCCATCCAGGAAGATGGAACAATCTGTGATCCCTTCCTGCACCTGAGCAATGCCACCACGCTCAAGTCCTGCAGCCCCGGAGCCTGGCACCCCCACACTGCTGATGTTCCTGACCAGATGATGAGTGGGTCACTCCCAGCTCCAGGGATTCCCAGCACTCTAGGCTATGTCTTTCATCCCTGCTAAAATAAAATTCCCACCTCTCTTGCTCAATGTCTTACTCCCACATCTGGCATTTGCAAATGGGCCCACTGCAGCAGAGCAGCCCTGGAAGCTGGGGATGCATTTCTCTCCTGGTACCAATCATGAGCAATTTTGCCTTTGAGATTGTGTGCAAGAATGAGTTTTATATAAAAGAGAAAATCCACCACCAAACCCATTGTGGGCATCCCATACAAACTAACCTAGATCTTCCCCCTCTCCACCCAGCAGGAGCCAGCAGGAGCCCTTCCTTTTAATTTTTTTTAATGGAGGGAAATACAAAGAACTGAAAAACACAAGTTTCACCTAAAGGCTCGGTTCCAAGACAGAAAATGAGCCCTGGTGTCACTCTGATGGCACCACTCTGCACGCACACACTTCTCAGGTCACTAGCCCTGAAGTCTTTCAGCAGATACAGCTCAATCACTGCCATGGTGGGTGCAAGAGTATTTTCCTATTGAGAAAAGGTTGTGAAATGAAGCAACACTGAGGAGCAATGTGGCACTGCCCAGGGCAGGAGTGGGAGGGTGGTTATACAACTGGTGCCCAGCCTGCTCTCTGCAGAGCCACCTCACCAGCAGGGCCATGGGAGGCCACATGCCCGTTCCATGTGCTTTCAGGAAAGCTGATTTAATAACTTGAGGAACAGCAGTGCACTCCTGGGAACACTTTCAGGTGTGGACACCCAGCTGTGTCACAAACGAGCTCAGCCAACAGGGCGTCAGGCCCTGCAGCAGGCAGCACACACCATCACCTCACTGTCACCCTGTCCTCCCTCAGCAGCTGGGACAGCAACACCCAAGCCTTGGTCGAGTTTCCAAGCCTGGCCAGGTCCCACTCCAGCTCCCAGCTCAGCCTGTCCAATTCCTGCCAAGGGTCTGCAGACTTTCAGGTCACACATGAGGGATTCAGGTTTCCAGAGCCAGAAGTCCTGGGTCAGCTCCCCTCCCTGTCCCAGCCACTAAATGGGACACAAATTAGCAGAGGAAGAAGCTCCTCACTGCCCCATTCTGCACCTCTTTTGGAGCTGTTGTTCCTGACCGGGCACACCACAACCAGCAGACAAACCCCAGGCATCTCAGCTCTGTGCTCCGGGAATTGTCTGGACAATTGTCTCCTTCCCCATTTTGTGGACTTTCAGCTGCCAGTGATCCTGGCAGCTTGGAGATGAGGAAAAAAATCCTCTTTTTAAATCCCTGATCCTTTCCATGCCACAGAATCAGCAAGAGAGGACGTCCTGCCTGGTATTTTTAGATGTGCTTCAACACAACCTGGGAGGAAAAGAAGGAAGTAGGATTTTGTAGCCTGTGGTACACGAAGAGGAGTGAATCAAGGGTGTGCCCTTCCTAGGACATCAGCAGGTCCCACCAGTGCCTCCCCCACCCCAGCAAGTCATCTCCAGCATTACATAGCAAGATTATTCAATCTTGAACACACCCATCCCAAAGAGGAGCCTCCTCCAGGCCTGGATTTTCATTCCTGGAGACAGAAGCAGAGCATCCCCAGCAAGCAAGCATGCGTGGGGCCTCGTGCTGTGTTCCAAACATCCCAGCACGGAGCCCTGGCACCCTCCAGCAGGGAACATTCCTGTCATTCTGCAGCTCATTCTGCAGCTCTCAGAACAGAGGAGAGCTGGGATGCAGCCATTGTCAAAGCCCTCTCCACAGTGAGTCACGTTTTGGAGGTGCAGAAGTCGTGAGGAGTAAACACAGAAGCCCTCTGGCATCTGTAGGGTTTTCACACATCCCCTGAACATCAGGCTGCTGCACAGAGCAGCTCTCTCTGTTCAGCAGTTTTGTCTCCATTATCTGCTTTGGAGAGTGAAGAAAACCACAGCTCTAACACATTCCCTGTGGGTCTGGCCATGCAGCCTCCTCTCCTCACTTAAATTTCTGTCTGATCAGGGTCATAAACACACACACGGCAGGACAGACACAGATTTTCAAATTTTCATTTTTACAGATGGATCCTGCCAGCATTTCCCCAGCCAGCACACCCTTGCCCACTGTCTCTGCCACTCACCTTGTTGATGCTGAAATGGCCCTCAAACCTGCAGCCATCCCCATTATTGAGAGGGATCTTCATGGAGTTGTCAATGTGACCCACTTCGTGCCTTCCCATTTCATCCTGGATGTCCAGCCCAACCACTGCAGGGGTGGGAAGGAGAAGACAAAAAAAACAACCAGCAGTAGTAACAGGAAGGTTGCATAGGAAAAGCATGTATTGCTTTTACTTGAAACAAATCCACACCTTTTTTCCTGACATTTGACTTAAATGTGATAATAATGTCCTTTGTCAAAAAATGGTTATATGAGAAAAACTTTGTAACCAAACTTTTCACGCATCTTTGACACAAATACATCTCCCATGTCCTGCCAGCTGTCTGCAATCCCAATCACAAACAGAAAACTTCAGGCAGACAAGGCAGGTGACTTGGGAAGAGCCAACAACCAGCTGGTGCATTCAGAGTTCCCAATGGAACTGGGGAGGTTTCTTGCTCCCAGACACAAAGAGGTTGCTATTAAAAAAAAAAATTGAAATAAGATTTAGAAAGAAGCCAGTGAAGTAGATCAGTTTTTTGGTCCAAGAAAACAGGTGCCCTGGCCTGGAACAGAATGGGATATTGGCAGAGGCTACAGCTACTTGATTTCCATCCTGTTACAGAAGAAGGGCCACTGTACCAGCCTGGGCCCATTTCAAGTATTACTTAAAGCACAAAGAAAAGCTGCTAAGTGAAAGGGGTACTCACATTCACAGTGCAGGTTTGGCAAACTGATGTTCAGGTTCACTTCTATTTTCCCTCCGCTGTCTTTGTCTGGGTCATCCACATAGAGCTCATTCACTCTGGAGGGCAAAAACACAGGTGGGTTCAGGCATAGGGCTGCTCCCCACAGGGAAAACCCCAAATCTTGCATGGGGAGGGGGAAGAGGAGACTGGAAAGAGGAGGTTTGATTGTGTGATGGCTCCAACAGAGGTACTGAGAGCAGAGAAAGCTCTCCAGGATGGAATGGGGGCGAATCAGGGCTTAATTTGACTTCTTGCTTGGCATGTGCAGGAGGCTTTAAACAAGTTCTGCACCAGCAGAAAATAAAACCTCTGCTCTGTGTTTCCTGTACCCTTCTCTACCCTGAGTTCTCAGAGGTGCTACAAACCAACACTAATGCTGAAGAGGTGGCAGGTTATTGATCCAACCCTCCCCTCCCCTGGGCTGCTACTCCTTTCAGGCAGGAGGGAAGCGTGTGTTTTTCCATTTGTTCCATAAATAGTTCTAGAGAAAGGCTGCTCTCAGCTGCCCCCCAGGAAAGCTTATTTGTGTCACTAATTGCCTTTTGTTATTGCCAGCCAGCTGACAGAGCAGCAGAAAGCGAAGGGAAGGCAGCATGACATATTTGCATCCTTCTCCTTAATATCACATTTCAATCTATGAATGGTAACCAGAAGTGGTGACTAAAATTGAGGAGAAGAGGATTTGAGCCAGGAACAGATGGGAAGAAACATCCTGGACAGCAGGATCTCACATACTCTACAGCAGTCTCCCAAAGAGTAATGCTGTCTCACAGCACCCACAGTGCTGGCACACATCTCACAGGAGACAAAACACAGATAGAGAGGCAGAGGAATGCAAGAGGATAAATATTTATTGTTGGCACATCCAACCCATCCCACATGTAAAAAATAAACCAAAACAACCCCAGTGCTGAATGTGCTGAATGGTCCTGGAGAATCCATTCAGAGGAGACTCACCCATTGGACTGAGACAATGGTGAGATTACCTGGAAGCTCTTTTCTCCCTGTTCCACAAATAACATTTGACAATTTCTCTTCCAGCTGGGCAGATTATAAAGGTATGGGAGCTTTGATTCAGGCAAATTACAAAAAATAAAACTAGCAAGTGCTCTGCAGCATTTTTATTTTACATTTAGAGTGCACCAAACTCTTTGACAAGCCCCACTGGAGAGTCCACATGCTAACAGTCAAACCAGACCAAGGCAGCTACAAGACAGATTCAGAGTGATTTTGCTCTGGTGATACATCTCTGGGCCACCACGAACTGTTTGCCCTGTGGATTCAGAAGAAACAAACCTTCACACTGAGAGAAACACACAAGCTGCCAGGTTTTTTGGAGGCAATTACTCACAGGTCAGTGGGGTTTACAGACACTCATTTAAAACCAGCACAGCATTTGTCTTCGGCTTCACAGCCCTACCTTTCTCTGTTTTTAATTGGCTTGACAAGTTGCTTGCAATCATTACTCAACCTATTTTTCAAGTGATTAATAAAAATGACACAGAGGGAGGGGAAAGATTGCTCATCAGTGACCTAGTTAGTAGCTTTTTGGCTGAGCCCTCTCCTCCTGGGTGGAATGCATCCTCTCCTCTCCGTGTTCATTACTGACGGATTGGGCAGCGATCGGATTAAGTCATATCTCCAAAAAAGGCTGGGAGGAGCAGCTCCAGCCAGGATGGGCATTAATCCCCCAGAGCAAGGCACCTCTCAGTGCTCCCTGAGTGCTCCCATCCATTTTCCCATTTCATAACCCCTGGCTCCTTCCAGTGCTGTGCTGGCCCAGATGCCCAGCCAGCGCTGCGGGCACCTCGGCGTTCCTGGCAAAAGGAGCACCCACAGCACGGCTGGCAGAGCACAGTTGGGTCCAGCAGCTCAGCTGAACCTCCCAGCTCTCTGGAGAAAAGCACAGTCAGTGTTTGTATTTGCTGATTTCTAACCCTGAACCTGTCAGAAATCCTGCAGCTCCAGCAGCGAAGGCGCAGGAGCTTTTCGCTGATGAACAAGCGAGAACGAAATTTCTGATTTCTCTGGCAGAAATCAGGGGATGAACTGTGCACAGGGAAGCTCTGACATAGGAAGGCAAGTGCTGAGGTCACTTGGCTGCTCACTGGATCACTGAAGCACAGAGAATTAGGGCAGCTTGTGCAGGTCACACAGCCCATTAGCTGCAGATAGAGGAAACTGGCTTCCTGTCACAGTCCGGTCACTGCACCAGTGGCTCCCAACCTGTCCCTTGGGCAACCTCACTGCCACTTCCTCCTCCTCCTCTTTACCCAGTAGCCCCCTGCCCCTCTGCTACTCACGTTCCAAATTTCATAACCCAATCCATCACTCCACAGACATCAGAGAGCTCGTGACAGCGGATCCTTCCTTTTCTTCCCCTCATTTCAACCCTTCATGGCAGCGTCATCTTGCATGGAGCATCCTTCCTGCTGGATCCTGCTTCTCCCTCCCAGCTCCAGCCTCCTCGTGGCACAATCAGCTCTTGCTGAGGGCCCAAACTGACAAATCCAGCTCCCAAATCCATCCTTTGTGTGTCACTGATATTCCCTCTCACCATGGAGAACCAAGGGTACAATGACAACACACCGCAGGCTGCACTTGGTGCGGCAAACCTCAGAAGAAATGTTTGCAACAAAATGGACATTTCTCTCCTCAAATATCTGGAGTAATCGAATTCTGGGAAATCTCACAGGTAATGCAAAATTCCAGGGTGAAGGCTATTCCTTGCCAGTGAACCACTGGCACCCAGGTTTGGGTGGCAAAGGGCTGCCACTCACTCACATGTCCCTTGCTATCCTCCTCCCCAGGGCCATGAAGCCAAACTGCACACAGCCTTCCTACAATTTAATCAGGCTCTCCTGGGATGTCAGGAAAAGCACTGTTCCCCCCTCTAGCCACCCTCCCTGAAGGAGTAAGGTGTCTGGTGGAAGAAAAGAAGTTGACTCTAATTTATAGCTGTCTGTCCTGGAATACAAAGTGTCCCAGGAGTGCTTTAAGAGTAAATTTGAGATGGTCACAAGGGAAATTAAACCTGAGGCCAGGCAGGGAGAGGCAGTGATATTGGTCATATAGTGACTCCAAAGGCACAGTGTACCTTCTCCAAACATGTAGGAGTTGGTGTTTTCCCTATACTAAGGAATATTTGAATAAAAGCAGCACAATAAAGGAGGGTGAGCAGAGCTCTGAAAGTACAAGGAGTGCACAAGGAGTGCAACAGGATAGGTGAGAGCTGGAGCCTCCCACCACTGAACCAAGGAACAGGATGGAAGTTTCTCCGTGACCCACACAGCAGGAATCTGCTTCACTTCTAGAAAGAGCCACTTGGAAATACTTCACATTCCTGAGTGATGCTGCTGGCTTCCAAACTTCCAGCGTTCCACTCAAAAAAGCTGGAGGGACCCTTTGGCCAGATCATGCCAATGGCACGTGAGGAAAAGGGGCCACAGCAGCCAGAGGGCACGGCATGGCTTCAGGGTTTTGTCCAAAGAAAGTCAGACCTGCTCCCCATGCCTTAGGCCTCAGATTTATGACACAACAGCTTCGTTTCCCCAGAAACAAAACTTTCACAGTAACTTATTCCCACCCAGCAGCTCTGGCCATTAACTTCAGCACTCTGGATCCGAGGGTGGGCATTGCATCCACCTTCCAGAGCTTCTCACACTGCATAGGTGCTCTCTAAACACATCTGCCTTGTCTTCTGTCCATCTTGTCCTAAGTCCCTGCTTCAGGTTTTAGCCTTTTTTCTTCCCTTTTCATAGCAAACAATCAGTCAGCCTTCTCCTCAGCCATCAGCCACAGAGAAAATACAGTCACCTACTCCAGAGAGCTGCACTTCACCCTGTCCCCCAATTCCCAAGAGGCACTCTCTGATCTCCAGGACCCCATGCCTAAGAGGGAAAATAATTATTCTTTCTTGAAGAAGCCCAAACCTTCTAAAAAGACTTTCTCAGGTGACTTTCTCCTGGCTCCACTTGCCCTTTCAGCTCTAATCAACCACCTTCCAGAAACACAACCCTCCAATGCTGAGATTCCTGCACCACCACATTTTCAGTGCTGCCAGAGCAGAAAACATCAGACAAAACTTCTTTTCAACCTGTGTGAAGAAACAACAAGCAGGTCAGCAAGCTCTCTACTGCACCATGTGTCTGCTGCTCTGGTATTTGTCATCTCCTGCATCCCAATCAGCTCTCCAGTGTGAAGGTCCTTGTCCCAGATCAGCTGTGGAGCACAGCAAACACGCTGCCCTACAAAGGAAGGAATTACAGCTCTCCAGGAGACAGGAAGAAGGAGAAGGCTTGGAAAGACGTCAATGTAGACTTGAGTCAGGAATTGCAGATGACATCATGGCACGACCTTCCTCTTCCTGAAGCCCACACAGGGCACAGCAACCCCGCACCAATGTCTAACACCTCGTGTTAGGTAATCCCCACACTGCTACCCAAACATTCATTAAGCTTCTTACCTGCCTACCTCTCTCTCAGGGCTGCTAAGGATTACATCCTTCTGCAGAAAAGTGGCTGTCTCAAGGTCAGGCCGTGACAGGAGCAGCATTACAGCTCCCATTCCCCTTTGCCTACAAAGCTGTGCTGCCTGTGCTGGGCTGGTTGGCTCCAGCATTTCATCTGCCTCAACTGGCTGAGCCAGCAGGGTTGGAGGTGCATCTCCAGCTTAGTGTCAGGACACAGGAATTGTGGCATCTCTTGGCTGGTGCTCCCAGATTACAGCTTGTAGCAGAAACTCCTGCTGTAACAGGATCATACTCTGCTGGTTGGTACCATTTCCATGGGCTGAGAGCCACAAAACACACCCCACACACTCCAGAGAGCCATGGGACAAAGAGCTTCTGAAGACAGGTCTGGTGCCAATCCTGCTGCTCTGCAGGATCAGTCCTGGGCATGCAAATGAACCCAGTGTGGACAAGGAACACTGCACCCTGAAACTCCTGGAGTTTTGCTTCCTCCCACACTCCTGACAGCCTTCTTGGGGCCATCCTGTTTGAGGCCAGGAACTGGGCTTCGACCATCCTAGTGGGTCCCTTCCAGCTGAGGATATTCCGTGATTCCACGATTCGTGGTTTACGCTTTCATGAAAAGGCAGTAATTTTACTGCAGATATTCTGCCTAAGTAATTAATTGCATTGCAGGGGGGCTCAGCTTTCCAATTAGCAAACTTGTCACTTCAGATGGGTTCTTGTCTGTTATTACATTAAAAAAATTTAAAAACCAAACAAAAAAAAAAAAAGCCAGAAAGAAAAAGCAAACACTGCCAGGAACAGTCTGTTGCTTCCTCCAGAGTGCTGTGGCCGATGAATTAGTGTTGAGCAGCAACATTCATACCACGAGCACCACATTCATACCCTCCTACCCCTTCCCCTGGCTGCCAATGCGAGGCAGACTAGATTACTTAATTACATCTTTAATCCTTAATGATGGAATACTTGGAAAACTATTATTGATCTTACAGGACATAATTCATGACCTAATTAGGGTGATAAAACTGCGAGATTATCATCTTGCCAGCTATTAACGTCTAGCGCTGATCTGACTTAATTAGAAAAGAGAGGGGTGATTTCTATGCTCCTGATTTGCAACACAGCAGCAGAGGAATGAGGAGGCTGCCAAAGGCAGGACAAGGCATTTTGAGCCTTCAGACTACTCTCAGCTCAACCAACTTTTGATCTTGCCCAGGAAAAACCAGCCACCTTTAACCCTTTAGCTTAATTTCTTCAGCCATTTGAGTCATTGGTTCAGTGGGACAGGAGTGTTTGATGCTGTTCATCCTTCAGAGGTTCAAATGTGGAGCACAGAGCTCCTTTGCTTTATCTTTTACAGAATTGAGGAGATTCATACCACGTCTCAGTCTGGAATCACTTAGGTTGGAAAAGACCTAAAGACCTCCAAGATCATGGAGTCCAACCTGTCACCCATCCCTACCTTGTCACCCAGCCCAGAGCACCGAGTGCCATGTCCAGGTGCTCCTTGGACACCTCCAGGGATGGGGACATTCCAATGCCTGAAGTTTGGATTAAGTCTTCAGTCACTCTCAGTCTGGGCTAAGAAAAAAACCTAAAAATCAAGTGGATCCTTGACTGCCAGAGTTAAACTCGCCCTCCCCTTAATGGCAATGATGGGTTGTGACTGAGAAAAGAAAAAAACTCTTTTCCCTCATCAGCCCTTCCCTGTGCTTTTCCTGGGAAGGATGCAGCCCCACCTCAGTGCCAAGCTTGGATTTCCTTCATGGCTGCTCACAGGCCTGTCAGGGTCACACGATAAATCTGGAAGATGAGCAACTTGGGAGTTTTCTACTCTCCTCAGGGCTGATCTTCCCAGGAAAGCCGTCAGCAGCAGAATAGGATGTGCCTTTAGAGTGTGTTACCTCTTCCATGAGCTTCCTGCAGTGCCTTGGTTTGAGTTCCTAACTGGAGTCAGCTCCTGTGCACAGACACAGCCTGGGCGCTCATTAGAAATGCCCACACGAGTTATGACACCGCTGCTGTCCTCCCCACACAGGTAATGTTTGGGTTTATGACTGTGATCCTCGAGATGAGGGTGTCATTTCTTGGCTGGCTGCCACCCAGACAAGCCTTCAGCAGCTGAGACTGTAAATGCTACAACAATGGGCTGGTCAAGGAAAAACAGCTTTGAAGTTGGGCAAGAGTGGCCAAACCGAGATTTCGAGTAATACCAGGCACTGAGGCTGCTGCATTCATGTGAAGGTGGAAGAAAGTCCAGTGGGCAGGAGCCAGTGAGTATTTGGGGTCATTGTGGTGCAGAGCAGACCTTTTTTTCTCATATTTTTCTCGGTGTAACAGGGCCCTGAGGGAAGCAGGAGTGCTCAGCAGGGACCCTGCCACATCTCTGATGGAAAACACCAGGCCAAGTGCTCACCTTGTCAGCAAAACTGTGCAGCTCTCCCCACCCAGCTCGGCTCTGTGAAGCGTTTCAAGGGAAATATGACACAAAAGGAGAAAGAGTGATGCAGTCTCAGAGCACAGCTGGCAGTGACAAAGCAGGGAAGTTCACCCCATGCAACTGCACCTCTGTAATCATTCAGGTCCTGCCTGGCATTGCAAAACTTCAGTCTGGGTGGGGTACCTGTTGTAGGAGACTCTTAATATCAAAAAAACAAAAAACCAAAAAACCCCTCCCCCCAAAAACCCTCAAAGTTTGCATTAAAAGTTGATGAGAACTGAACAGTTTGTACGTAAGGAATCTTCCATACATTTGTAAGTATTTGGATCACGGGCAAACAAGGCTCAAAAAGCCTTTTTGAGACAGTATTTCCCCTGTTATTTGCTATTACCCAGTTTAATGGCAGAGCTCTCACAAGTTCCAGACCACGCAGAGCTCCCAGTTCTTACTCCCAGTGATGAGGCTCAGCTGCCTCACAATGCACTGCCAGTAATACCTGACTGAAAGGGAACCACAAGAGGCTCACAACAACTTGTACTGGCTTTCTCAGAAGAGAAACCAATGAGTAAGAAATGGAAAAAAGAAAAGTTTACTCCTGCTTTCGAAGCCCTTGAACTGGGAAGGCCTTGAAGTGACTTTCTGAAGTATTTCCGCTCTTCTGGGAGAGCCTTTTCACAAGTGCTGGGGGCGAATGTTCCCAGCAAGAGTCTGATGACTTGTAACTCATCAGAAAGAGGTTTTCCTACTCTTTTGTGTCAGCTTTTGTGTTGGACAGTCCATGACGAATCCAGGTTCCTGCAGTCATTTGTCCCAGGCTCCTGCATGACATCCTCTCTCAAATTTTTACTGCTTTACAGCCTGCAAACAGCTCCTGCTGGGAAAGGCACTTACCACCTCTCTGAGGTTTTAATGAGGAACCTGCCAGCTGAGCATGCTTACAGCACTCCCCAATATTTTTGTGGAAAACGCATCACTTTCTTAAGGAAAAAGCAAGAAAAGGCCTCAGAGAATTACGGAATTGTGCTGTTCAGAAAGGAATTTCTAGTCAGGAAACTGCCACTGCAATAAAGAGAAGTGCACTCCAATAACTGGGTCAAAACTAGGTAAATATTACTAATTCCTCCTGTAAAGCATTAACTGAAAGAAAAAAGAAAGCCAGGCAAGAGAATGAGATCTAAGAGGAGAGCAAGAAAAAGCAGCGCTTTACTTGAAGCAGTCAGTCTAGCTTTTCTCTGTTTTTTTTAAAACAAGAAACCCAAGGAAACTCAGCACTGTGAAGTGGGTGATAAGGTGACCCCGGATTTCACAAGCAAACACACGGAACTGAAGTCAAAGAAACAGTGAGCAAGCAAGAAATCTGAGATACCATCTCTGAAGTAAATGTGCAACAGGCAAAAAAAATGATCTGGAGCTTGATTAACCTCCTGCCTTCAGTTAAACATTAGTCAACATTAACATTATTCCTGAAATTACATTCTTGATCCAAGACAGAGCTGCACAAGAACAATGGAAGAGCCTCTTGGTTATCAAAATGCTCCATCTAACCAAGGTTTCAGAGGGTTTTGCTCAGCACTGACATCTGTGGCTATCAGGAGCATCATGTGAGCCTGACAGAAGTTCCACCCTTCCCAACTATCCAGGAACTGTGCCTCACTCTCAGTGAGCTCACTGCCACATCAGCAGGGTGATGGAGAAGGTTTCCTAGAGCCCAAAACAAAGGTGGATGAGTGTGTTAAGAGTTACCAGAAGTTTACTTTGAGGAAGGAAGAATATGAGAACGGGGGGGAAAAACAGAAATCTGATTAACTGGCTGTTAATAAGTACTTCATGCTTGTTCAATGAGCAATTTTTAAAAGTGGAAATTATTTTCATTTTACTCAAAGCTGACACCACTTGGGGCAACTTGTCCTCAGGCACAAAACCTGTGAACAAGGTTTCCTAGCAAGGCTCAACAGAAGAAGAAAAAATTCACACATTAATGAAGCTACCTGCATGAATCAGAGATTCAGCTCTGACATAACAAAAAAAAAAAAGGCAATTATTGATATTAAACTAATAATTCTTATTTTATGCAATCCATTTCTCCATGCTACTAATTATGCAATCCAGCATGCAGCTAATAAAGGATCAAGCAAGTCTGGAACAGCTTCCTCTATCAAAAACAGTTCAGAACCAAGTTTGCCTATTAATTTTAGCAAATTACAAAGCTGAATGGATGTCTGAGAATTTGGACTCAACCTAAAGGAATCCCAATCCCATTAGGCAACTAAGTGACCTAGTGAAATGACAGGAATATTTCCCTCAGATAACAGCAAAGCTGTAAAGATTCACACCCACACAAACATGGGGAAAACATGACTTTTACTTACATTTCAGTGGCTATGAATCCGGTGAGCTCGGACAGGAAGAGAAACAATATGAAGAGACAGCAGCAGACAGAGACTGGAACACAGGTAAGGAGAGGAAAAGGTTAGTTTTGGATGTCTAACAAAGACAAAAACTGTTTCTGCACAGCCATATCATTCCCCCCATGGATATGCCAACCACATTTAACAATCTTTAGAGTCCATGACCCAGAGCAGTGACTTCAGTGCCATGCCAATATCCAAACATCCTGAGGGGTATCTTCCATTTTTGGGTCACTTTTTCTGTCATGATTTCCATCTCCCCACAGCTCCTGCATTCTCCACCTTCAGCACACAATGCTGGTCCACCAGCACTCCCTCTCAAGGTCAACATCACTTCTTTGGAGCCTTGACTCCCAATTTTATCACTATTGACACCTCCAGAAGGCAAGAAGAACCAGCACCTGCTTGCTTTGAAAGCACACAGCCCCTCAGCAGGGTGATTTGGGGATGACATTTTGGTTCTTTGTCGGGTTTCAAAGCTCTTTGTAGGGCACCTCACAGCCTGCACTGGGACAGCAGAGACATGACAACATTGGAACTGTGCAGCAGCTGCCTGACTCCTCTGATTTCTCTCCTTGCTGACATATTGACTCTGCAGGGAGGAAAAATCCCCACTGAAGGGACTGTGAGGTACCCAGACAACAAATCCCATGTGTTTCCTGAGGATTCCAACCTGGAATTACATGGAGGGAACCCAAAGTAACTGGAATGTTGCTGTTTACTCTTCCCCAGGAAATTATTCAAACCAGGGACATTCAAGCAGCAGTGACAGTCACCCACACAGGAGAGGCTGGAAGGAAGCACAGCTGTGAATCCTATGGATCAGGGATGATTGGAGCAGACAAGGATGTGCCAGCTCAAGGAGACAGGGCTGCAGTGTGTCTGTGTTAAATACAATACCCAAATTCACCATGAATCACTCACAGAAGGGAACTGACAGGCTCCTCCAGGGCTGGAGCAAAATCCCAGCACAACCCTTCCATCCCAACACAGCTCTCTGTGAAATGACCACTTGACCAGAGCCACTAATTAGGGTTGAGAAATACATTAAAAAAAAAAAAAATAAAATCCCTGTTCCTCAACTTTATTCCACATGACTTGTGCAGCCTGACTGCCCATTCCTTCGGGAAGCTCAAGTACAACAGGCTGGGAACAATTTTA
Source organism: Pycnonotus jocosus (assembly GCA_013400435.1). Taxonomy (NCBI): domain Eukaryota; kingdom Metazoa; phylum Chordata; class Aves; order Passeriformes; family Pycnonotidae; genus Pycnonotus; species Pycnonotus jocosus. The sequence goes on along the minus strand of VWYP01025268.1, from coordinate 39,381 downwards.
TTATCACACAACAATGGTCCAAACTCCCTTGGTAAAGAGTGTGAGAGGCAAGGGAAGGAAAGAGATGCTGAGGGTAAGTACTGAGACAGACCCTTGAGTGACCTGAAGCCTTGTGCCTCATTCTTCCAGTTCTCAAGAAGGAGAAATGCGTTGTTTCTCCTTCCTCATCAGAATAATTTCAACTGTGGGTTCATTTAATGACCCTCTCTGAAGTGCAAGGGATTAACAGAGATGCCAAAAAATCCACTAGCTAGGATGAGGAAAGAGAGGGGGGGGAAAAAACCCTGAAGACCAGTATGAAAACAGGAAGCAAGAGGAGATATAAATTCCTCAAGAGAAACCTCAGATGGCCACACAGTTGCTCCCAAGTCTTGGCTGTCAGGACACAGAAGGTCACCAGGGCTGTGACCCTGGCACGGGGCTGGGGGAGGAGAAAGATCTGCTCAAAGCACAGCAGCAAATTCCTGTGAGAACACCCACACCTACATAAGAGCCCAAAAAAAGCAACCAAGGCAGGACAGGAGCAGATCCAGTGTTTGTGCTGTTGACCACTGACAGAGAGACACGAGATCTCTGATCTCTGGCACTTGCAGGGGAGTGTTTGATATAGAAAACTCTTTTTTCATTAATTGCTTCCCATATTCCTTGCTGCTGGTTATAATCCCATAAAGGCTTTCCACAGCACCAGCCAGACCTCTCTGCTCTCAAGCACTTCTAAGAAAGCCTGCTACTACTAACTCTTCACTAAATTCTCTCCCAGAGCTTCCTCTCTCTTCCAATCTTTCACCTTCCTTCTATGCCACTTCTATAATCAAAATATCTTCTTTTCCAGTGCTTGCTCCCTCAAGTCCATCTTCAGTTCAGCTCTTGCAGTGAAGGTTTGTGACAATACTTACCAGACACAGCACAGTAAAACTCCACTAACCTGTGTCTAAAAAACCCTGCAAGAATGTCCTGAAGTGCCTGGCAGGGACTGACTTTCAAAGCTCCTCAATGCTTTTCCCTGTCTTCAAACCACAGAGTCAGTTTTGAAGCTGTAAAAGAGATCACTGAGGGTGGACATGAGAGGGGGATATAAAATCACAAGCAGCTTGAAGGAGGTGAGTGGGGAACAACCACTCACTGTCCCTTCCAGTATGGGAACAACAGGGAAAGGGGAGGTGAAAAATAAGAGAAGGTTTTCCTTTACACAACTGAATTCTGAGATTCTTTACTACAGATGCTGAGGATGCTTAAGAAATAAAACCTTTTAGATGACAAAAAGGAATCATACATGCCTTGAGGAAGAAATCCATTGAGGGATACTAAACACAAAGGAACCAACCTCAGCTTAGGAAGCTCAGGGGCCAACGGAGCCAAGCCTGGTGAAGTGTTTAACCTGCCCCTCCTGCTCCTTCCCAGGCATCTGCTGCTGGACACTCTGGGAAAGAGGACTCTGGACACTTGCACTGACTGTTAAACTCTCCCTATACACACACATTTCCATGGCAAGGGGAGTTTTTGGCATGAGACTCATGTGCCAGCATTATCAGGAACTCTCTCCAGAGGCAGCATTTCCTCAGCTGTAGAACAGGAGCTCCTCTCTCAGCGTGGAGCTGCAGGCACAGATGACTTTCCCAGCACAGGAATTTATGCACGGGGTGCTTCAGCTGCTCCTTTCACAGTGAAGGCTTTTACTTGCTTCCATGCAAATGTGCAGTCCTACCACCCACATTTGACAAGTGAATTATATTTGGAAAAGTAGATTAAAGGCTGGGATCAGACAGAATCAAACAATTCATACATAAAGCTTCCCTTAACTGCAAGAGCACGGCGACGTTCCCACAGAGCTCCAGCAACATCTGAGACAGGTTTTTTAGAGCTCTAATATGATAACATGATCAATGTATCAAAGGTTGCTGGTGTAGACACACTGCTGTTGGCTAATCTGCCATCCCAAAAGGATGGGAAACTCTGCCAAGGTTTTTATTCCTGCACTAACCTTTTTGTACTTATCCCTTCTACCACAGACCCTGTCTATGTACATTCCTGGCTCTGCCTCCCCACCCCAGGAGAAATGAGAGAAAGGCAAAGTGTTTAACACATCACACAGACTGAGAACGTGGAGCCATGTCTATATTAAGGCATAAAATTAATAGTATTTATTATTCAATGGAGCAAGCTGTCACGGAGAGCAAGGAGCGGGTCCTGTTACAGGCGCCATGTGAATCATAACTTGGATATTTCCTGATGTGTATTTAAAACCCCGGCCCCCAAACAGCACCGAGTATTTCTGGATAACATTTCCATGTGTGCATACAACATGTGCATGCAAACTATGCATCCACACCGATGGGCTGGAGAGCAGGATGGTGACAGCAGCTGCCTGGGCTGCAGGCTCCTCTCCAGAGCCCCACTGCTCCTGTCCAGCCAGATGCCAACTGTCAGGCAGCCAGGAGTGCTGCTGCTGCTGCCTCTGTACCCAAACATGGCCAGGTTGTCACCACGTCTGTCACAGTGGCACCACAGACACGCCACACACGTGTGAGGACCTGCAAAAATTGGTGGAAGAGGGACGACAGCATGATGGGGATGCTGCCTGAAGAAGTAATTTTTATTGAGAAAAGGAGTGAGTATCTTCTACACACTTCCCAGAGAAGTCCACAGCAGTGGCTGTGCTGGTCTGGACAAACCTCACTCCAAGTAAATGGCATTGGATTGTTCTTGGTTCCTTCATTCCTAAAAAAACTGTTTGTGTCTGAGTGGTCGCCACACAGATCTGAAGTGTCTTGTACACAGCATCCACTACAAATTTGGGGATTAAAAAGCCTCAACAACACTCCAGCTGGCTTCTGAACTTGCTCATGTTCGAGCTCACCTTCTCTTCTCCCTCAAAATCCCCCAACACTTACTCTCCCTTAGCTGCTCCTTCCCTAAAAGCCTTGGCCCCTTCAGCCCCGGCTCCTGCAGCCCTGGCGTCAGGAGCAGAGCTGCTCTTTTCCATCTCTTTTCTTCTGTAATCTGATCTGTGCCTTCTTCCCTAATAAATCTCAACCTTTTTTTGAAAATAGACCTTTTTACAATCCCAAACCCACTGCTGAAATCCTGCAGGGAAGTCCATTCCTATTCCAGAAATCCTTCAGCACCAGAAGTGATACTGAACTAAGATTTCAGCAGAAATCCTATGGAAAAGGCCTAAATTAATAGTTGGATATTATAGACTATTTTATATCTCTCTATAGAACTTGGAGGACTTAAAGAAAGCCAAAATAAAGTTGCAATTATAGTAATTCCACAATTACTAAAGCCTAAAATATTTTTTGAGAGACAGAACCTTCCCCTGCACTCAAGCCCCCAATGTTAACACATAAGCTGACTTCCCTAAAGCATTTTATCACCAGGTCATGCAACTTTCCCAGGCTTCCAACTGGCCTGGCAATGGGCTGGTCTCATCCATGGCCTCCTACAACACCTGAGATTAGTGGCTTTCAAATTACAAGCCACAGGCTTGGTCAGACAGAAGAGCCCATTAGAAAAGCTGCTCACAAGATCCTCACAGGCAAAGCCACCAGTTTGTGGTTCAGAAGCTTCTATCAGGCTGCCTAAAAACACTCTGAGAAAAAGAAGGAGAACCAGTTAGAGAAGAAAATCAAAGCCTGAGAAGCTGCAAATAACAATAGAGTGAAAGAAGTCAGCTAATAATTGTAAGTAAGAGTCACAACCTTCAAGCCTTCCCACAACAGACTTATCACTTGAGCTGTTTACTGCAGATCTGAAAGCCTAAACTCGATGGCCTTTGATGGTTTTCTTTTTGCTTCCAAAATGCTCTTTTGCAGGTGATTCATAACAAGACAAATTCTCAAAGGGAGCCCAGTGGCAGTGTGGGAACTCTTAGTTTCCAAAACAGAAGAGAAGGCAGGATCACTCACAAGTTCAAAGTGTTCTTTCAAAACACTGAATCTCATCCGCCCCTGAATTCCCAAAGAGTTTGAGTCAAACTCTTTGTTCACAACTTCGGCAAACCCAAATGGGAGCTGGGATAGAAGGAATTCAGCGGCCAGGAGAACTCAGGGGACAAGGACTCTGAGAGTAAATATTTAGGGAAATGTGTTATCTTCACAGAAGCACAGCATAGCTGAGGCTGGCAGGGACCTCTCTGGAGATCATCCCGTCCAACTCCCCTGCTCTGAGCAGGTTGATCAGGGCCAGCTCTGCTTGTTTGGAGCATCCCCAAGGACAGAGCCTGCTGGAACTCTGGAGGCTGAAAAACTCAGGCCTTGGCAGGGAAAAAGAAGCCAGAACCATCACAAGAGACTCCACACCAGCCTGGGCAAGCTGTTCTTGGACCGTGCTCACAGTGAGGAGTTCCTTCAGCTCACAGAGGGCTTTCCTTTGAGTCCTGATTCACTGGCACTGAGTCAGTCCTGTGTGCTGTCACCAAGGGATGTGACATCACTCACGTCAGCAATGACATACAGGACTACTGACCCATCTACCAGCATGGCTGAGTGGGGCACAGCTCCCTGATCAAAGGAAGTCCCTGCTCAACAGGAAAGCTGCATGAGGAGGGTAATGACAGGCCTGGCAGGATCAGCCTGATCCGTGTTTACCAAGCCCTCTGCCCAGCCAGCTCGCTGCACATAATTGTGTGAAATGGCATTACTCAGCCTCCAGCCTCCCTCAGGAGCAGGAAGGAAGGAAAAGGGGCCCAAGGCAAGAGATCTCTATCAGCCCAAGTCTGTGTATTGATACATGGGAGTGAGAGTGGATCGCTATCAGTGCTTGGAACTGGAGGCTCTTCAGGGCCCCTTCCAACCCAAACCATTCTGTGATGCTTCAATTCTGAACTCACACAAGCTATTCCACTGTTTGATGGGCAGAACAAGCTGTCTCAGCAACAAAGGACACCCTTTCCAATGCTTTACATCCCTTTAAAAACATCCCTGCAGACAGAGAGGCCAAACAAATCGTTAATTTTAGACCAGGGCTATGCAAGGACATCAAAAAGAAGTTACTTACTAATGGCCCCTGTGTAGGTTGGCTGTGTAAGGTCTTTTGGCACCTTCCTGTAGATGTCAAACCTGAAAGAGGAAAAGCATCAGCCATAAAACAGGTGGAACATTTCAATACATTTCATGCCCCCACAGGGATGAACGACGCTGATTTTTTCCATCCAGCTTTCCAACAACATTTTTTCAGTAGGCAGGAGGATATGGGAAGGAAAAACAAAACAAAAAAAACCCCTTTTCTTTTGTACAATTATGTAACTGTGCTGTGTCTTGGCTCCCATTCCCAAAGCACTTCCCTCCACCTCCTCTGTTGTGGATCTGTGCAATCTGAACTGTGAGAGCAGCCAGGCAAGAAGTCATGCTGGACAAGTTTATAGACCACTGGAAAAAGAAAAGAATACTCTACAGACTCCTGAATAAAGATGTCTGGCAAAAAAATCCCCCAGTGAAATACAACCTCTGTTGCCCCTTGTCATTTATATCCTGCAGAGCCAAAAATAGACAACCCCTAAGTCAGTAATCCAGGTGTTGAGATAAAAAAAAACCCACCCCTTGGACATTGGATACAACAACAGAAATGAACCCAACAGGTTTGTTCCTCCCCCAGCAAAACCCAGCTCAATATTAGACCGTTGTTTTGATTCAGTCATAGCTTTTAATATCCAAAGGGCTCAGCTTTGCTATTTTAGACTGCCCATGGTTAAACTCTCCCTGCCCTCATGTGTTAGCTGTATTATTTCCTACCACCTTGTGTTCCTGCACGCCCAACCGCACTGCAGCTCTGACATCAGTTTTTCCATCACTCAATAAAAATTAATTAATGCATTAAAAAACACCCACCCAGCCACCCTAAAGAAGGAAGTGACCGGTTCTCCCTCAAAATAGACTTTTTTGGATATGCCACAAGCGGGTGAGAGCTGATGCTTTTTCTAGTCCTGGAGAAGGCTTCCAAATTCCCAATCTGCACTGCACCAAGATGAAACACCCCTGTGTTTATCCAGCAGCTCCTACTACATCAAATATGGTACTGGGAGTTTAAAAAACAGATGATTGTCCTTTTTTTTTTTTGTCTTAACTGCTGAGATAACCCTGAGGAACTGCACGAACAAAAGAGCATTTGCCTGAAGGACACTGTGCCTCACTCAGGAGTTGAAGCTGGAGGAAGGAAGGGAAGAAAGGGAATGAAGAGCAGGTAGAAAGATATTTCAGCTGCCCAGCTCGAGCCCTGAATGAGCTGTGCCACCACTTAACACCTCAACAATCCTCTGTGAGACAGCACTGCTGCACAGGAGCTGTGTTTTCATGACCTTTCTCACTGCTGTCCCCTAAACAGACCAGCAGTATTCCCCAACCAAACAATCCATGTATGGTTTTCCAGCTGCCCCGAGAACATCTGGAAAGTGCTGTTTGCATTCTTTCCACATCCACCGAAGCATCAGGATGGTGAAAGAACCCAAAGTAGCTGGTGACATCATGGTCTCACAGGCAGAGGAAGCTGCTGCTCTCCCAGCCCATTAAATGCTGAAAGCTGGCGTCGTCTGGCCAAAGTCACAATAATAGATCAACAAGGCTAAAAAAGCTGGGAGAGAAACAGAGGGAGACAGAGCACGTGAACAGCAGGAGCTGCTGAGTGTGAGCAAACACTCAGAAATAGGAAACTGCTCCAGGCTGGATTCAGTAAAAACAGCACTGTGTGGATACTATAAAAGGAAGTTGGTTCTCACTATCAGAAATATTTACTAGCATTGAAATGATGGCTCATCACAGTATTAAACAAAAAAAAAGAAATCCTGCTTTTTAAACAACTCACTGGAAAGCTGATGTCATATGAGGCAGAGTTCTCTCCTCTCAGATTGTCATTTAATCACATAAGTAACCCCCAACATCACAAATTAACTTTTCCATGGCCTAAGTAAGCTTGGATGAGGCAGAGACACCACAAAAAGTGCTCAATTAAGGTTTTTTGGATGAAAGCAGAAGCTTGAAGGATGACATCCAGAATCTGGCCCAAGCAGAAGGGAAGGGAAGAAGGGAAGGTGTATTAGAGCTTGCACAAGGATGCTGAAATGACCACAACAATCAAAAGGACCAGTTTGGGACAAGAGTCAAACATTGCTAGTTAGATTTTGCTCACTGATGTGTGATACCAGTAAATCCACATGATCACCAGCCCAAAAGAAAAAGGACTGGCTGTGTGCACGTCTCCTGGCAGAAAGAACAATCAACTGCTTGGAAGATATGTTCTGAGCTAGGAGGGTTCACAGCCTGGCAAAGGAACAGCAATCCTCAGGATTCCAGGCAACTTCTCGAAAGCCATCGGACACTGGCCACAATTTATACAATTTGCTCATTCCGACCCCTGTTAGTGAAAACAGCAGTGGGGTTTATGCACTCAGAGAAGGGCAAGGGGGGAGCCCAAATGACATCAAAGTTTGAGGAGAATGATGGAGATGGCATGGCCAGGACAAAGAGCCACCTTTTTCACTCCATTTAGAAGATATGAAACGTAAAGGATTCAGTGACAGCTTGAAAAGTGTGTCTGTGAGACACCAGAGAGATCACATGCTAGCAATGAGGACAGAACTACAAAGAAGGCTTCATTAATTCCATATAATTATAAAAATAAGTAAATCAAGCAAATGTCTCAAACAACTCTGTGAAGTTGACAAGAGTTATTGTAACAGGAGACCCCAAGCCCCAAGAAATGAGAGATTTGTGGCAGCTCCTATCAGACCTAAGGGTTAAAAATCTGCCTCCACTAGAAAAAACCTTCTCCTTTTGCCACTGGCTCCTTGCCTACCTCCCAGAACTGAAAGCAATCCCAGGAGAGCACTTACACTGTCCTGGGAAGAGAAAAGAATGAGGATTAGACAGCAGAGATGATTTGTAATGCAGGAGGGAGGAGGCAGTGGAGCTGTGTTCATGGCAAAGGGGAACAGGTTTTACCTGCCCTCGGGTCAGACGTTCCTACAAGCACCTGCAGTAAAAATTCCAACAAGGCTCCGGGTTCCTGAGGCATTGGTCACTTGGAGGAGTATTTGTACCCTGGGAACAGAGAGGAACCTTGGGCTCTGTTGCAAGAGCAGTGGAAGGTATTAGCAATGCTGCAAGGAGATGTGCAGAGGGGCTGTACCTGCCAGCTCACAGGGCACAGACACCCTGTGCCAGCCTGGGCACACACTGCCAGAGTCTGGGAGTCATCTGAAGTGACCAGGAGAAACCTGGGTGTAGATTTACCACAGCTCAGTGAACTCCCTCAACCTGCAGCTCATTCTGCTTGAGGAAGGGAGACATCACTTCACACTCCCAGAGCAGGCACACGTGCATTTTCCACTGCACATTATTTATATTTAGCTTTTGGCAAGTTTCTTCCTCCCCCCAGAAAGGCAAGGCTTGTAAGGCCAAGTTGTATCTTTGAGCTGATCAATTAGCATCGTTTGAGAGTGGAAACAACAAACCTGCTGCTAGGAAAGTTCTTCCTCCAGGTCATACATGTTCTCATAAAGAGAGATACATGTTCTCATAAAGGGAAGGCTGGGCCTTGCAATTCCAGAATATGAGGCTAAAGACAGAATTAGGCTGTCATCAGTGTAACAAAGGAATTTCCTGACACATCTACAGTGTCTTTTCTTTCAGTGGAGAGCAGGGTTGCAAACAAAGAAATCAAAAAAGCCCATTTGGCAATGTCAGAGGTTTGCAGGAACCAACATTCATAACTGACATGAGGGATGCTCCAGTACTTTTTTACCAATCCAAGAGTTGAAAGGACACAACAAATAAAAAAACTTTCTCACTTTCCTGGTGGGAATGTCAACAAACTGGTGAAACAGCATCACAGAGATGAGCAGGGGTCATTGCTAGCTAGGTTCAAACAGAGAATTCACAAATCTTTGTGTGATTAAGGCAGGTCTGGGGCAGAACTCCAGCTCGGGGATGGACAGGAGAGCTGCAGTCCTCTTGGAAAGAGTGAGGTGAAACCTCGGTGGTGACCCCAAAAGAGCCAAATGAAAGAGTGGCAGATTGACTGGCAGTAAGTGTCAGAAGGGTTTCAAAAGCTGTACCTACACTAATATGGGCTGCTGCTACTCAGATTTTTTTCCTTCAGACAGAAGTGTATCACGGAATCACACAATGGTTTGGGTGGGAAGAGAGCTTAAAGAGCATCTCATTCCAAACCCAGCCATGGGCAGGGACACCTTCCACTATCCCAGGTGGTTCCAAGCCCTGTCCAACCTGGCCTTGGGCACTGCCAGGGATCCAGGGGCAGCCACGGCTGCTCTGGGCACCCTGTGCCAGGGCCTGCCCCCCCTCACAGGGAAGAATTTTTTCCTAATATCCCATCTAACTTTGCTCTCTGTCACCTTGAAGCCATTTCCCCCTGTCCTGGCACTCCAGGCTCTCATAAAGTCTCTCTCTCCTTCAGGCACTGTGAGGCCACAGTTGTGTCACCCCAAAGCTTCTCCTGTGCAGGTGAACAATCCCAGCTCTCCCAGCAGAGCTGCTCCATCCTCTGCTCATCCTGGAGCCTCCTCTGGGCTCTCTCCAGCAGCTCCAGGTCCTGCCTGTGCTGGGCCCCAGGGCTGGGGCAGCTCTGCAGGTGGGGTCTCACCTGAGCTGGGACTGACACTGCTGGATGAGTGGCAGGGAGGGCAGAGGACCCAAACACTGCAGGTTTTTTCTGGAGTTGATGCTTCACCTGCCTCCCCTGAGCCGAGGATGAGCTCACTGCCTCAGCAGGAGCTGCCACAGGCAGGGCTGCCTGCCAGGGCTTTATGTACACTCAAACAGTTTCATGTTTGGACCCGAAATGTTTCAGGAAATGAAGTAATAAATACATTATTTCACTGCAGATTTCCACACCTCCAAACAGAAGAATCCTCTCTGACATCTCTGGAATCTGAGAAGAGCTTTTTTAACAACTCTGTAAGACGCTGTAAAGTTTTTCATGAACAAGAAACAAAGAATGTGAGGCAATTACAAAACCCCAGCAACTTTTAAGTAGAACTAACTAGACAATGGTGAAATTTGAATGTCCTGTAGCAAAGGGAAACTCTCATACCCAAAGGAGTTCATATCAGAGAAGGAAAAACACTAATTCCTCCTTCAGATTCCAGCACAAAGACAGGAGGGATGCACTGGCCATGGCACCCAGGGCTGAACTGCTCCCAAAATCACTGATGCTCTGTGTGGAATCCCTGCAAAGATGTGAGCAGCAGCAGAATGTTTTCATGTACCATTCTGCAAGGTCTGGTTTTACTGATTTACCTGAGGGGCCAGGGGAAAAGCTGTTTTGGAGCTCTTGGATTGTATTTTGGATTCCAGTAAATCAAGCAGAACTGTAACACATTCTCGTGTGGCACCTGGTCACAGAACAGAATTCAAGCACTGTAAATCAGCAGCAAAAAGATTAAATTTTGTCCCTTTCCAGAAATTAATGCTTACAGACAGGGGGAAAATGGCTTTGTTCTTCAGGCAGATGATGTTTTTCCCCAAGAGAACCAAATATTTAAACATCAGTCCTCTTTTTGAAGCATACTGGCTCTATTGTAGGTACTATTGTAGGTACTTCAGCACGTCCTGAAAGAGGCTGTGAGTATTCATTACAACAAATCACATTTTTGATGTCAAAGACGATTAAAAAAAAAACAACACAACAAAACCCAACCAGTATGATGGCTGACATTCCTTTCAGCATGTCAGTGGTGGTGTAAATACACCATTGTCATCTTGGCTCAGCAGAAAGGCTCCGTGGCTGTGATTCACCCAGAAGAATGTGGGTGTTGAAACAACACTCCATCCTCCACCTCCCATGTTCACCAGCTTGGAGAAGTGGCATCTGTTTTTCAGCAGATACCACATTTGGAGCTGAGGTCACTGATTCCTGGTGACATTACTCACTCTCAGTAACGAGTCCAGTGTGGAGTGAACAACTGCCTTAATTTTATTACACATCAGGGGCTTGGAGATCTCTTTGAACAAACGAGCCTGGTGCTGCTGAACCCATTTGTTTCACTAACAAAAAACTTGAAGTGACTTGCAGGGACAACACATCTTCCAGCAGAAACTTCAGAACTTCACTATGAAGTTAATCAAACACCTGGCAATTCTACAGCAGAAGGGACTAAACTACACAAAGGGGGAATTATCAAATACAGAGAGAAAAAGTGAATTTTGAGGGTGTGGAGTCTCCCTTGCTGGGGATATTCCAGAACTGTCTGGATGCAAAATGTTGGACCAGTGTGGTCCTTTCCAACCTGACCCATCCTGGGACTCTCTGATCCTGAAAGAAGGGCTTCAGGGTCAGTAGAAATGCCACGCCTGATTGTTTCCTTCTTGGTAAGAAACATGACTTCCCTGAGAAAGAGATGGGCTGCGGGTTGAAAAAGAGAAAGGCACGACAACTATGACACATAGACACGGGGTGGAAACAAAGAATAATACACCTTTCCAGGCTGAGATGGCTTCCTGGATCAACAAAAACCCTCACTCAAGGGCTCCAGCTGAAAAGAGAGCACAAAGAAATGAAGAAATAACAACCCCTCTTTTCAGCCCTTCGGTGGGAGGCTGATTTGGGCTGTACCACTCAGATTTCTGTGGAGATCCCTCTTCTCACACAGGATTTATGTATCTGCAGAACAAATAATTCACTCCCAAGGCAGCTAGAAGGCAGGAATAAGTCTGTCTTTTCACAGCCCTTTTGAAAACACGGCTGCCACACCAAAACCACTCTCCTTTTTTTGCTCTAAACCTCGCACAGCAGCTAACACTGCATTTTTAGGCGGTGCTAAGCTTTATGTCTGCTCTCTAAAGTGAAAGAAGACTAAGTTGGCCTTTGAGGAACTATTTCATGCCAGAACTGTTTCCTTGCCACTGCACAGGGAATACAGACGGGTTAAAGCAGTTACCAAACCTTGTTTACCCTTCTGCACGTTTGCTGCTAATGCCCCTCCCCATTTATCAGCAAGGAGCTGCAAACTGGAGATAAATTCCAGTGAAACATCGCTGCTGCTTTCCCCCATTTGTCAAATGGAGTCAGAGCGTGGCTGCAAATCTCCAATCTCAAGAAGCCAAGAAGGCATGAGGTCACTATTTCTCCACACACACACACACACCAATTCCTGACTAAACAAAGAGCTTGCCTGTTCTTTACAAAGTCCACTCATGACACACTCACCAGTAAACTCAGTTACAACGTGGAAGAGAGAATTTCTACCATTACACACTGTACTTGTCATCTCCAAGAAATGACACACAGGCAGCCCATGCACACATTAAGGTTTTTAAAAACTCGAGTCTTGAAAAGAAAAGGTGCTTTTTGTCAAAAGAAGATGAAGTACTTTATTTGTTACACTGCTTTTCTTCTTCAGGTGGACAGAAAAACTGCTGCACTGTGCAATTCTGGGAACAGCCATTCAAAACAACAATCCCAGACGGCTTTTGATGAAAACAACATCAAAAAAAAACTACAGCACTGTGGAAGATTACCCAGAGAGCAAGGCAGGTGCCAAACACAGCCCTGTACAGTCAAGCCTATGCCAGCATCCCTTTGGTTTTTGATAAGAGTCACTTTGAGGCAGGTCTGTCTGATAACAGGCTTGAAAACATCCACTGCCTTTTCTTTGAGAGCGCCTGTCATTTAGACATCCTAAACAAGTTCATTTTTAGGCCACATCCCTCAGAATTACACAAGCCTCTCTAATTACTTCATGTAGATATCAGTGAATCCAGCCAGCTACAATTTCTGTTTAAGTGCCTTTAAAGAGAACGAATCATCCTCAGCTCTGAGGATTAGTTTTCCCTGGAGACAAGGACATAACCTTGGGATTTGTCACTCAACACATTGATGCTCTTCCTTGTACCATTTCCTATCTGCCTCCTTGAACCTTTTTGTTTCACAGCACGCCAGAGAGCAGAGATGGGGGGTTCCATTCCCTTTATTTGGGCTCCCCACAGGACCTACAGACCTGGTGCAGAGACAACCAGCTCTTCCCACGAGGTTTGTACAGCTGGGTCTGTTTTGAAGTTTGATTTCATGACAGAGGAGCTGCAGCAGCAATTCAGGAAACCAAGGCAGGTGTGAAGCAAGAAGAGATGAGCAAGCTGAGCCCCACTTCAGGAAACACGTCTGAGTGCACGTGAAATGAGCTGGAACAATGGCTCTGAAGATCTCCCCCCATCCCACCACACAGCTTTGTTTCCTCACATTCCTGCTGCTCCCACCTCTGGGAGAGCCTTTCCTAGAGACAGCAGAAGAGTTTATGGACTGTGATTCATTCAGTAGCTGCTACTATTGAGGCTCTTAGCAGAGACACCAATTACAGCTGAGAATCCACTTTGCATAAAACACTTCATCATTTTTCAAGAGAACATGGGAAGCAGAGAGAAACTTAGTCATGGTAAATATAACTTGGATTAAGTCCATCTGACATTCAAAGATGACTGTGCACAAACAGACTCCCTTTTCTCTCTCCAGGAACACTTCAGAGGAGGTTGGTGTTACAAAGGGGAGATCAGACTTTAAGCACCCTGTCTCAAAAGCTTCCCTTCTCCTCTTCCCCAAATCAATGCAGCTTGGAGGCAGAAGGGGAGGAAAAAACCCAGGCCATATTGGTTATTTCCCATGTGAATTCATGGTGTCAAAAGGAAGTTCTGCCTGCTGTCAGAGCAGGACCATTCAGGCTGGAGACACAAATGGAAACGCCCTGGCTTTAATCCCCAGTGGTATTTCTAGAGAAACCTTCCCAGCAGAGGCATGCTGCTTAGTGACAAGGAGCATTTCTGTGTGCTCTGCTGACCTCTCAGGCAGCTTCTCTGGTCATCTCAGCAAAGCTTGAAAGAGAAAAACCTGGCTCCCTCCAGCTCCAGCACAGTGAGGTCTGTGATCAGCCACTGGAACACGCAGGGATGGCACTCCCCATCCTCTCCCAGCATCCAAAACGTAAATATGAACCAAACCAGAGTCTCAGGGTGTAGCTTCTAGATCAGGAGTGGAGACCTGGAGCTCCTGGAGCAGATCCAGCAGAGGCTGCAGAGCTGAAGAAGAGCCTGGAGCATCTCCATGCCCAGGAAAGGCTGAGGGAGCTGGGGCTGCTCAGCCTGGAGAGGAGCCCCAGCTGAGAGGGGTTGGGTGTTCTGTCATCCCTGGGTGTGCCTGTCAGCCCTGGGTGTCCCTGGGTGTCCCTGTCAGCCCTGGGTGTCCCTGGGTGTCCTGTCAGCCCTGGGTGTCCCTGGGTGTCCCTGTCAGCCCTGGGTGTCCCTGGGTGTCCCTGTGTGCAGGGAGGATCAGAGCAGGGTCCAGGCTCAGCCCCAGGCCCAGCAATGGCATCAGAGCCACAAACCAGGACTCAGCCCAGCAATTCCCCTACACAGGGGCACAACTTCTGCCCTGAGCCCTGAACAGAGAGCAGGATTCTCTCATTCCAGAGCTGTCTGGACACTCTGCTGTGCCCTGAGCTCTGGGATGGCCCTGCTGGAGCAGGGAGGTGGCACCCGTGACCCTCTGTGGTCCCTTCCTATGAAACTGCTGCCCCCAGACTTGATGTCTTGAGACAGAGCAAAAAACAGAAAAAAATGGGGCTAGAAGAAACTAGGAGAAACTAAGATGGCACAGAGAATACTCCAGGGTTACTGTAAATAGATTTTAAACAAAAAATCCTATTATTTAACTAAGAGCTTCCAAGTTGTTAAACAGGCAGCAAGTGTTCCTCTGTTCCCTTGGGTCACTGCTCCCAGACAATGACTTTGGGACAATTCATCCCAGCTTTGTCAACAAAGCTGCTGGGCACCAGGAGCCCAAGCACACCAGCCCAGGAGCACAAGCCATCAGGTGGCTTTTAACCTCTTCAGAGGCCATTTAGCTCTAAATAAAACCAAGCAGGCTTAGACACAGTCTCACTCCTCCAAAGGCAGGCAGGTATTACTATCAGAACTCACTTTTCTGGCTTCATTCCCTCCTACAAAGCACATCACACACTCGTGGTAAGATCTTGAAAAGCAAAGCTGTTACTTCTGTAGAATGGATGAATCCAAAGCCACCAATTTAGCTTTCAACGTGACAGCTCAAGCTGAGGGAAATATTGAGGTAGAACAAACAGTACAGCTGTGTCAGGTTTGCACACACGGCACTCTTTTGATTAGCAAAATACCATTTACTTAAAAAATAAAAATAAAATCCCAGACGCCTGTCTGAAGTAGTTGGGGGGAGTTTGACTGCTCACAATTGTTGAAACCATGCCTAGAACTCCTGTGCTCAGGAGCAGAGATAAAGAGATTAACCTCTTTACTTGTTAAATTGATCTTATTCAGCAGTGTAACAGCTGGGGTGTGCAGAGATGGCCTGAAAGATCCCATTCCCTGTGCTTAAGGACAAAATACGTGAAGTAAAAGAGTAAAGATGGCCCTGGAGAACAGCTGGGATCTGGGACACAGATAAGGCAGGAGCAGGACACAACTCCCCTCTGCTCAGTGACCCTGAGAGGGGCTGGGCATCACCAGACTGCTGCTGAGGAGGGGAATAAAAAGGACCCTGAGCAAGGGACAGAGACTGCTCAGCAATGCCCTGGGCTGGATTATGATCCCCAGCTGCTTGAGGGCTGCTACAGGAAAAAAAGTCAGACCTGGTCTGACCAACATTTTGGAGCAAGTCTGTGAACTAGGAAAGGATGGGCTTTAATTGGGGAAGCATCAAGAAAAGCCTGCCCTTTTAAAGAAAAGCCTCTCTCACTTGGCACTAAAAAAGTGGTGAACTCCAATGCCCTCTGCATTTCCATTTCCTGTGGCCCTTGCTGTACCTGTGCTGGGCAAAAATCTCCAATTTTGCTCCACAAACCTGGCCAAGAAAGAAGAATCTCTACACATAGCAAATTCATTCTAGAACAGGTGAGGAAGTAGAGCTGCCTTATTCTTACAGCCTACTCTACATGTGTATAGAAAGCATTAATTTTTCTATTTTCATTGAGAAATATTAGTTCAAGATTTAATTCTGAAATCCTTTCCTGAGCTGTTTTTGTTCCCCACCCGAAGACAAGTGCATGTTCTGACAATTCTGCAAGAACAATTAACTCCTACAACCCAGCACAGACAATAAAATCAATCACTCCTCTCCCAGTCCAACCAAGTAGGTGAAATCTGTTTAAATGAATGGGAAAACAATGGTAGGAAGTCAGCAGCAGGGGCAGAAAATGGGAACTGCCGACTTTTGAGCCCTTCATTCTGCTAATTCTTTGTTTAGATGACATTTCTATGTTTCCTGTCTGCTGGCAGATGAGAACATGATGTGCAGGGAGCAGCTCAGGACAGCTCTGGCAGGGCCAGGCTGTGATCCCAGGGCTGGGATGAGCAGTGGGAGCCAACAGACCCGAGTTTGTTCTGCTCCCCGAGCTGACTCACTGTGTAATTCCTGTTCCACTCAATTAAACCTTTCTTCTTCAGCTCCTTCATTTTGCACAGCAGCACCTGGCAACATCTGTCCACCTTTCCACCAGCACATGGCAATCTACAGATGGGAAAACTGCAAATATCTGAAGCTAAATTAGCAAAGCTCCAATTTCTACCTGAAGGAATGGCTGGGGTTGTGTTGAGGGGATTTTAGGTTGGATATCAGGAAAAGATTCTTTCCCCAGAGGGTCGTGAGGCACTGACCAAGGCTGCCAGAGCTCCAGGAGAGTTTGGACAATGCTCCCAGGGTGGGATTGCAGGACCAGGAGCTGGATCAATGACTTTTGTGGGTCCCTTCCAGCTCAGAACATCTTGTGATCCTCTGATTCTTTGAAGGTGTGTCCAAGGAAAGCAGCAGGAAGGTGGCTTTAGGAAAACAAATTGAATGTGCTCTGCAAGAGCCCGGCTTGGTTCAGTACCAGGAGAGCAGTCTGTGAACAGTCTTGACGGTTTTGTGAATTGGGACACAAACTTCGAAGCATGTGCGAAGCAAGATAAGTGATCCTGCTAATCGCAGTTTCACACAGAAAATAAACACTGAGTATACAAACACCAAAGGCTGGCCCCGAGTGTGAGCTGGAGATGCAAATCCAGATTCAAAGCCGGACCAAAGGGCCGATACTTGTAAACACCAAGCGGTCATTAACACATTTTATAAGATTAACACCCGCGTAACCGCAGATAATGCACACATCATTAAGCAATCAGCCAGTCCTCATTTACACACAATGGGACATGAACACATTCTGCAGAACCTGAGCTTGGCGGGACAAACTCTCAAGGCTTCAGAATTACATGGGAAACTGTTTAATCCTCAATTACTTAGAGCAAGCTCTGATATGAGAAGGACCAGACAGGGAGGTGGAGGGGCTGATGGAGTTTTAAATCACT
Organism: Pycnonotus jocosus; assembly: GCA_013400435.1. Classification (NCBI taxonomy): domain Eukaryota; kingdom Metazoa; phylum Chordata; class Aves; order Passeriformes; family Pycnonotidae; genus Pycnonotus; species Pycnonotus jocosus. The sequence continues at coordinate 22,066 of VWYP01025268.1, read as the reverse complement.
TTATCTGGACTGCAAGCAAGGGAAGACTGCAATTTTTCAAATGCTGGATGATTGACTTCTCACTCACAACATCACACCAGTTTTCAAAGCAAACAGGGTTTTTTCCTGACCTGCTGACTCTCCACACTTACAAACCTAGGAGTGAAATGCAGGAATACGTTTCCTTGCCAGCCAGCTCCTCCCTCTTAATTCCAGTTCCAAGAACATAATGAAACTACCAGAGGAAGTGTCTGAAACAAGGAGGAGTGCTGAGAACAAGAAAACAAGGTTAGGCCAGGAGGACTGTCATTAATTATATAATCCAGCCTTTGGGTAACTGGACATTTAGGGAACGGGGCTGAGAGAACCTTGGAGGCACCAGCCTGAGCCCATTATGTCATCTTAGCAGGTACAGGATCTGCATAGGGACAGAAAAACAAACCCATTTATTTCTAGGACAAAACACTTTCAAATCCTCACAGCAGCTGCTGAAAAAAAAGGCACGAAAATTCATACATTCTGCTCCCACTTCAATTGATTCCTTTCCAAGGAGCCAGCTCTCTTTTTTTCCTCCCTCCTGCCCGCTCTGTGGTTCTATTGTGCTGTGCTGCAGAACACCTTTTTGTCAACCGTGAGCCAAATTTTGTGGGTTTATTCTTCCAGTGCATATCGAGCTTGTTCTCTCAGGAATATACACAGCAATTGCATTGCTGCAATATGCCAAAAGTGCAACTATTTTAGGTGACAATGAAGGATGGAAGACAGGAAGAGGTACATCACTTTTTCCTTCAAAATAAAATCTTAAGCTCAAACACATTCCAAAGGCAATTAGGAGGAGGAAAGTATAATCACAAATACTCAAAGGTGGACTCTTGCCAGCAAAGCATTTTATTTCCTTTTAGGCAGTGAAGCAGGTGTCAAAATGAAGGATGGAAGAGAAATGTATTTTTAATAAAGTGAGCAAATTACACTCTGCTTCATCAAAACAGGAGAAAAGTGTCATGGAGAAAAAATGTTCAACTAAGGGGACTGGTATTTACAGGGATCCAGCCCTTTGCTGGACTGTAAGAGCCACTGTGCTCCTGAGTGGGAGCAGCATTTTCTGGAGAACAGAGAGAATGGGGAAGAGCATTAAACATATGTGGCTGCTCCCCAAACTGAGCAGATTGTTCAGCTATTTCAATGCCATAAGCTGACTATAACCCTTCCTGGCCCAGAGCCTTCAACTCAGAATTCTTGTTCCTGCAGCTCCCCAGCACATCCTGGCACTTTCACCCTTTGTGATCCCCTTGGTCCTGAACATTTCTCCTTTTCCCCATGGGACATCTGCCAGCTCAGGGCTCTCAACCTCCTGCCACATCCCCTTCCCACAAACAAACAAAAAACAAACAAACAAAGCCCTGATCTGCAGCAGACATTGAACAAAATTCAAAGCTGGACTGTGATTTCCAAGAATTTACCTACACACAACCAGAGAGCTATGGAAAAAAAGAGCTGTAGCATAGTCCTTCCCACAGCTTCCAGGAATCACAAACACTGAGGCTCTGCTGCTGCCTTGCACTGCTGAACACCTCGAAACTTGTTTAGATCTGGGAAGAACTATTTTAGCACCAGAAATGTGCAGGTTTTATTTGAGGAAGCTATTTTCTGTTTTAAGTCCCAGCTGGGCTTGCTCAGCACAAAAATCAGAGATTGGTACAAAAGAGCATGAACAAATGTAACATCTGGGGAATCAGGAAAAAAAAAGGCGGGGGGGAGAGAGAGAGAGATGTGAAGAAAACATCTCCATATTCATAAGGCTTCCCTCAAAAGCACATAGGTGAATCCATACCTACTGCAGAGAGAGATTTCTCTGTATCAGTAAAAGAGACTCCTATCTCATACAAGGGATTAAAATATAAATACTTTTCCAGAATATCAGTAACTCTGCAGTGACCAGCTCAGGTTCTCCTATTTAAATTCCAATACAAGAAGACAAGAATTTCTGCACAAGCTTCTACAACTCAGTCCTGCTTTTCATTTGCATGCAAGTGTGTTACCTACAAGCAAGTAAAACTCTTCTGCATCACTTGGCTTCCATGTTCCTGGTTTGACACAATTTCCAAGAAATACCTGTATGGATGCCCACTAAAAAACCATAACTGATACAGACACAAGAGTTGCAACTTGCAGGTTTAGCACTGGTTTTTGGTCCAGAAATAACCTGTTCTAATGCCGCAGCCACATTCAGATTTCAGTGCAGCTGGGTCACGTTTCATTTAGAATGACACAGAATCCAAGCAAGGCTTGAAGACTTCACCTTTATCAGAAAACAAAATCACATTTACATTACTGATGTTTTAGGGGGCACACAGTGGTCTACAGAGAGGGACAATTTGGAAGCCAGGTGATCTGCTTTAAGATAGAATTGTTAAGTAAACACTAAGAATAATGACCTCCTGAAATCCTGTCAGCAGTAATACAGGCCTGCACATTTGAACACAGCATTTTGAAGGCTCTTCTATTACCTGCCAATCGTTCTGGGTTCTCTGAATTAAACTAAATACATCTCATCTGGAAACATCCTTCAAAAAAACCAACCAGAAAAGCAAACACCCAAACACACACAATTCAGTGAGTTGCACTGGCCAGCTACATCTTGTGTGTCTGCCATGATTATGACTGAAATGATCAGACAGTTCAGTATAAAGAAGATTTACTACTAAAATATTCAGGCATTCCAGCATAAGGAAGATTTTGTAGATTGTGGCCAGCCTGTGGTTAATTTTTTGGCAGACCAAGTTTTCCATTTCGAGAGCAGCTGGCTCTGTACAGGAATACCTAGACATCACTTCAGGGCTTGTGCTTGGATAGAAGACAAGAAAAACAGATGATTCTCCACTTCTTCGTTCATTGCAAGACTATTCTTTCCTCACCACCTCCACCATTTGAACTGCATGCCTAAAAAAAACACCAGAACACTTCAAAATACAAGCTCAACAACGTCCACAGCTCCCAGTCCAGGCTGGTGGCATTGCTTCAGCTCTGTTTACAGTGTGATTCACTCATTTTCACAGCAATGAACTATGATGGCATGAAGGAAGCATCTGTGTCACCAAGGACTGAACAAAGGAGGACAGTTAAAGTTCAGGAGGAACAATGCAAAACTTTCCTACAAAGGCAGACTTTGATATTTCCCTACTCACTCAGGGGAAAAAAAAAAAATCTCCACTCCAATGATATTCCACTCAAAATGAGAGAAACGATGCAGTAGGGAGACTTAGGAAGAAATATTTACACACATGCACACCATGTATAATCAGTTATCTGTGACACAAACATCAATAGACTCTGTCTGTACAGCTCTGCTTGCCCATCTGACTGCTGTGACTGCAGAATAATTTCTCAGGTGCCCTCAAAGGGCTATTGTTGAGCCAAAGTTAGTCATGGCACTGCCTGGCACCCAAACCCACGTTGGGCATTACGTAAGGTGGCAGCAATAGCATTTGGAAGGGTTTGTTTACCAGTGGCATTGCACAATGCGAACTGGAACAGGCTCACCAGACGTGGCTGCAGGTGGGGATGGAAATGCAGTTACTGCTGAAATGAGCTCAGTTTGGCACAGCACGGTGCCAATAATGCCAAGGTTGCGGGGCTGGACTCCATGATCCTCGTGGGTTCCTTCCAGCTGAGAATATTCTGTGATTCTGTGATTCTATAAATCTGTATCTACCCAAACCAGTGCTGTGCTACGGCCCCTAGACATTAATTTAGGAAGTGATGGCTACCAGCTCAATCACACACAGGAATTAATATTTTGGACAAAATCATTGCAAGTTTACTGCTCTCTGTTTGGTTTTTAATTAGACCTAAGAGTTGTGATGGGGAATAGACAGACTGATGCTCACACTGGTGACCTGGCACAGTTGTGAAATCGATTCCTGACCAGATTAATGAGCACAAACCAGAGTTTAGGTGATTTTGAGTCTATGGAGAAAAATATTTTCCAAACTAAGCAACCTTTGGACACCTTCTCATTCACTTGTGAGCTTAAGGCAAATAAATTGATTTTAGTCTTCAGATTTCAGAAAAGAAGGAACAAAACTGTCTTTGATGGTCTCCCCATTTTTCTTTTGGTCAGGAATCAATTTCACAAATGGGCCAGGTCACATCTCTGAGCACCAGTTTGTCCATTCACCATCACAGCTCTTAGGTCTAATTTAAAAACAAACATACTCCCTTTGCTAAGAGCAGGAAGCTTGGACTGTGTCAGCTTTGGTTAAGACTGAACAATTTGATTTTAAAAAAAACCTTCAGGAACTAAAGTGAAGACCTGCTTGTGTCCCAAAGCCATAAAAATGATCCATAGGTCTGAATCAGCACACCCACACTAAAATATCATTTATCACAGACATGCCAAAGAACAGCTGACAGTGGGGGCCTGTCATACTGTGCAGATGAAATAAGAGTTTTTGCCTTCCACTCTAGATCAGCATTTAAATCTAAATCCTTTCTAAGCCTGGCTCCTTTCCTGTGACCTCCAAAATCCGGGTACAGCACATTGTGACTTCATACAGGTTATCACACTGTGAAAACAAAAAACAGCCAAACCCCAAAACCAAACAAGGAACAATAAAAAAAACCCAAAACCCTCTAATGAAAACATCACAATGATTAACTGTGGGAAATAAATTCTGAATTTCTCAGTTACACACAAAAATAAGGATTCACAGGTATTTGCCACTCTGTGCCAAACACCTGGCCAGGACACAACTGTGAATTAGTCAGAATTAGAACAAAAACTTGATTTCAGAGTGGTCTATTTTAGTTTTTCTCACTGTAATCGACTAAAGTGACCAAGAGTGTTCAGAAGTTTCAGTACCTTACAAACCCATCAGTAACTCTTCCATGCAAATAGGCAGGTGCAAAGAAAAGGCACCAGAGTCATGAGAACTTGCAGCAATGCTTCTCTCCACCACGTCCAACTCCACTGCAAGGGAGTCACTCCATTGTCACATCTGTAATTCTCATTTTTATTTGTGTCATTCTCCAATCCTGAACAGACTGAAGCCCCAGCACCAGCTCAGCCTCCTGCTAAAGGGATCACAGCACATGTGGGAACCCTTCTGGCTGGCTCACAATCACCACTGAAGATGACCCAGGCTTAGAGTTTAATCTAATTATGATTTGAACCATCCTCAGAGGCTGCAAGAGTGCAGGTGACACCGGATCTTGGAGGCTCCAAGGGGAAATTCCCTTTCAGCTCCAGTGAGAGAACTCAAAATCCTCAATCAAACACATTCAAAGCTGCTTTGCTGACACGAGTTCTAAAAACCAGGAGATGGGCAAGAAGGGAGAAATCTGTCCCTCTCTTTCAGCCAAATGAGTGTTAAAAAAGAAAGAACCAGGCCTTCTGGAAATACAAACTGATTTAGTAGTTCTGTGGGAGGGCTGGTGTCTTGTGACATGCACTGAACAGACCTGTACTGAAGGCTCCAATCTGGAAGCTGAAAACTTGGTTCTGTACCAACATCACAGCAGGACTGGGGGGATTAGTCTGAACAAAATGCTTTGAAACATGAAAAGCATTAGGTAAATACTGAGTATTATTAAAACCCTGAAGATACTTGAGACAGAATAATCATTATTCATGTGAGATTACTGTGAAAATATTGGTTTATTTATGAATTAAATGCAGTTTGTGTTAGGAAAGGGAACCACTGATAAGCCAAGAAAGCAGAGGTCCTACAGAAAAAAAAAATTGTACAAAAAAGTACAGGTAACAAACTAAGCTACTTCCATATCAGACTGACTGATGGAGACAACTTCCAAGGAAGATTTTTAAGCAATTTCAGTTCTTCAATCTAGCTAAGTTTAAGACAGAGCAAAGAGATTTAGTCCTATGGAAGTAAATTATTTCTTTGATTTTTAGTTGGTAAAGAACAGGGACATTTTCAGTCCTGGGCTGTTTTAATTACTTGTCATTTGTGTCTCCATCATCTCCAGATGAGGTTTGGATTCCTCTTAGAGCTACTTTGTGTGGAAACAGAGCTCAAAGCCTAAACTCCCAGCTGGTCTCCAACGCCCCTTTCTACACCTGGTGCCAGCTGTCAACATTCTGCCACCCTAAAATGCCAAAAATAAAGCTCTAAGAAAGGGGAGGATACAAAAACAACAAAAACCTTGCCTTCACAAATGTCCTTGGCAGAGCAGCTAAGGACAGAATTCCTTCAAGTACAACGTGAAATATGTGGCCTCCAGAAGAACACACCACCTTTCCACATGGAATTATGGACTCTAGAAGATCTGCAGGGGCATTTCTAAAAGTTTCTTAACAATCCAAACCTCTAGGCACACACAGGCATGTAAAAGACAGGGTACCAAAGTGTACCTGCCAAATGGAACATCCAGCTGAGAGCTCTGAGAGAAAAACCTTGCAATTTACACGGTGAAAATGTCATTTCTTCATTCAGAAACCTACTCAAGGTGGTGACCTTATTTCTCCAAGAGCCTTGTATTGCATGTTCTAGAGTTGTCAGGAAGTACCTGTACTTTTTTGTTTAACGTGTGCCTCATACTTCACCTACAAGAGTAAAATTTTCCAGCCTCAGCAGATTTTGTTCCACTGCCTGCACTATGAACAAAACCCACAACAGCTAAAAAGGGCTCTAACCTTTGCAAACCTTTTGGTCCTGAACTCTGTTCATGTTTCTAAAACAGGAAAGTGGTTTGCTGCACGTGACAATAGCTGCTCTGTACTTTAAGTATGAAATTCCACATTATCAATGGCAGCTTTTGAAAAATTCATCCTTGCAGAAAAGCTGAAGTTCAGTGAGCTAACGTTATTTGAGGAAGAGCTTTGAAGTGTCTATTTCTAATCCTCCACTCTGAATGACAAAGAAGTTACTTGTAACTGTGAATCTTTAAAACGAAGATCTGAACTGATGCCTCTGTTTTTATAACTCATTAACACAAACCCTGCAATTCAGCTTTTACTGAATGTCTTTGTTCCATTCCAAAGTGAAGCACTAGTGCTGTCTCTTAAGATGATTACACTCTTGGTGAGCCAGTGTTTGTTTCCACACACACATTCTGAGACCCAACAGAAATCACATTTTCAAAGACATCACAAATAACATTTTCTTTATCTGTTCTTACAAAGTGACAGCCACAGCCCAGGTTCTCTTATTGTTCATGTATTTTACAAGTCTGAAAATGGATGGCAATGGGATTCGCAGCTGGCAGAATGTCTCCAAAGAAGAATTTTTTCTATCAAATTTTACACAAAAGCAGAAACGAGGCTCTGGGCCCCGGATCCCACATGATCCAGCAGATGCTGTTTCCAGCTTCAGCAAGTTTTCATTCAGAAGCAACTGCCTCCATGTTCAACAATGCCCCATGGATCACACAGGATCCTGTTAGCCTGTATAAATGAGAGGCCTGGTTTAGAATTACAGTGAAAATATAATGCACAACTTTTTGTTTGGGAGAACTAAAACACTGCGCTACCACAATTTCCCATCTCAAGGGGGTGCACAGGGAGGGGTCATGGTGATCCTACATGGAAAGGACTGTAATTAACTGTATATATTCCCCAAAATGTGTGTATTTTTTGTTGTAATATTTATGTTGTCGTAAAATCGGTGTGAGAAAAATCATCTGTGCATCTTCCCCTTGGCACCTCTAAACTTGGGAAGGTGAAAACAGCTCAAAAAAGAACATGAACCCGCAGTTGCTATTTTGGCTCCAGTGAAGGTAGAGGGGTCTTTTTCACTTCTCCTTTGGTACAGCCCAGGGGATGAAGGAGCCACACAGAAAGGCCAAATCCTACAACTTGCACCTGCTCAAAATGGCAAAAGCAGAGGTGGAGGCGTGGGTGTTGGTTCCCAGCCATCAGACACGTGGCACAGCTTTGGCACACCAAGCCTTGCATGGGAGCCCTGCTGCAAAGAGTGACCCCTTAAAGATGCTCTGGGAGCTCCACCCTCACTAGTGACCCCCTGAAGCCACTGTGGGAGCCCCACTGTGATCTCCTAAATCTACTGTGGGAACCCCATGGTAAGAAATGACCCCTAAAGCTGCCGTGGGAACCCCACTGTAAGGAATGATGCCCTAAAGCTGCCATGGGAGCCGCAGCATGACCTTCTAAAGGTGCTGCAGGAGCCTCACCACAAAAAATGATCCCTCTCTCATAAAAATGAGACTCTAGACCCCTGCGGGAGGAGCAGCAGCCCAGCACCTCCACCCCAACACCCGCACCCATCACCCCGAATGCTGCTGCTGCTCCCAGGCAACCCAAACTGCACACAGCCCCTTGGGCTTGATGGAACCGCATTTATGGAGCTGGGCACAGCCTGCGCACACTGCATCCATCCATCCATCCATCCATCCATCATCCATCCATCCATCCATCCACCCATCCGTCCCACGCGCACCCGCGGGCGGGGAGCGGCGCGGGGCGCTGGGGCCGCTCGGTGCCCGCGGGGCGGGCGGGCTCTGTCGCGACTCTCGGCGACACTCACCTCCTGAAGTCAAAGGGCATGGTGGTGGCGGTGGTGGTGGCGGGCGGGCTGCGGGCGCCGCCGCCCCNNCCCGCGGGGCTGCCGCGGTTTGCGGGCTCCGCTCGGTGCTGGCCGTGCACCGCTCAGCCCCGCGGCTGTCACAATGCATTACGGAATTGTTTCTGTTGGAAAAGAGCTCTGGGATCGTCGATTTCAAGCTGTGCCCCATCCCCACCTTGTCCCCAGCCCAGAGCACTGAGTGCCACCTCCAGCCCTTCCTGGGACACTCCAGGGATGGGCACTCCAAACCTCCCTGGGCACTTCCAATCCCTGAGCCCCCTTTCCATGGGGAAATTCCTGCTGCTGTCCAAGCTGAGCCTCCCCTGGCCCAGCCTGAGGCCGTTCCCTCTCCTCCTGTCCCTGTTCCCTGGGAGCACAGCCCGACCCCCCCGGCTGTCCCCTCCTGGCAGGGACTTGTGCAGAGCCACAAGGTCCCCCCTGAGCCTCCTTTTCTCCAGGCTGAGCCCCTTTCTCAGCTCCCTCAGCCTCTCCTGGGGCTCCAGACCGGAGTGTGGAGGTGTTTCAGGCTTTGTCCGGCATCTTTTGCACTCTCAGCATCACAACATCACCAGCGTGTCAGTGACTGCACCATGAGCTGTGTCTGGAGACAGAGCCCAGCCACGGTGCCAGACAGGGGAAAGTCTCACACCTCCAAGTGCCCGCAAAGGAAGAGCACCCACCCCTCCATCCCTGTGCACCCTTTAAATTTAGCTTAGATATTGAGAAGAAATTCTTCCCTGTGAGGGTGGGCAGGCCCTGGCACAGGGTGCCCAGAGCAGCTGTGTTTGTCCCATCCCTGGCAGTGCCCAAGGCCAGGTTGGAGCACCCTGGGACAGTGGAAGGTGTCCCTGCCATGGCAGAGGGTGGCACTGGATGATCTTTAAGCTCCCTTTCAACCCAACCCATTCCATGATTCTGTGATCACCACCTTTAGGGCCAGGACAGCTCTTTCACCTGCTCTTGGAATTTTTTTTTTTTCAATTTTACTGGAGACAAGGGTTAAAAGTTAGAAGAAGCTCCCTGTTCATTAGATGAGGCATTTCCCCAGTCTTTCCATTTTACCTGCATCCTTTTTCCTGGCATTTCCTTTTTCTGGCTGCATCCCTGTCAGGTTCAGTGCAATACATGAGGCTAATCCTGTGCTGCTCCAAGCACCATCCCCGTTCCTTCCCATAATTCTGTCACCAGGTTAGACTGCACTGCAGGAACAAAATACAAGTATTCTTGCCTTTCAAGTCTAAAAGCAGGGCAAGAGAAAGAGTGAAATGACAGCAATCTGAATATGCAATATACTGCATTTCTAATTGATTCTGTACCTTTCTTCCTCCTCCTGCTGTCATAATTTCTTTACCTAGAGATGCACATCTTTCCATTTTTTTTTCCTTTTACACAGAAGCTAGGCCTATACATGGTTAAAAAAAAGAAATTCAGATTGAAACAAGCAGGGGAAAACTACTGGAGAGTCAGAGCTGTTAATCATTCAAAGAAAGATAATAATTCATGCTGGAAATATGAAAAACTAAACTGGAGAAATACCAAGTATGAGATAACCCAGCATTATCCTCCAGAAGCCCCCAAGGAGTAGATAAATATACCGAATTGGGGGTGGTTTTTTTGATTTTGGGGTTTTTTTTAATCTCAGACAGCTAAATTATCCAACTGCATTGTGCAAGCATATTCAGCAGATTGCTGACAGATCAGCCACAAAATCCTGCTGCACTATGCATTGTGCTCCAAAACTGAGCAACCCAGGGAAATTAATGAGACAATTCTCATCTCTCATGAGGTCAAGCGATTGCACAGGCATAGCCAGGGGGGACGATTGTAGTGGAAAAAACCAAAACAAACAGTGCCTGCCGAGGTGGTTACACAACCACTGCTCCTGGCAAGGCCCCCACATCATTAGCTGTTATTAACTGTCTTGTGCAGAGGCATCAGCTCTCTCAGGAGCCAAGAGAGTGCTGAAGGGTTTACAAAAGCTCTTCACTTGTGCAGTAGATAAATCTGGAGGTGGCCTTGAAGAGTTTCCTCCTGCAGGCTCGAGTCTCAGGAACACAGCGCAGCGAGAGCTCACCTTGTGGGGATTTTATTTTCCACTAAAAGGTCAAACTGGAGAAAGCAGTGGGCTGAGAGCAGCTTTGCATTGGGTCCAGCTCGCTCACATCCTTGCCAAGGGAAGAAGAAGTTAATGGCCTGAGATAAGACCCTCGTCACAATATTGTTTAATTACATAAGGCTTCTATCGAGCCCGAGATAAGAACAGGAATTTGTCCCCAGTCCAGCTGGGTGTGGCAGCTGAGCTCATGGTGTGGGTTAGAATGGGAACCAAAAGCAAGGGGTTTATCTGGGGTGGTTATCCCACCATTAGAAATGAAATGAGCAAACTGATACTGACAGCTGATGGAAAAGTTGACTTTCTTTTTCATGGGAGCAATAAACCGACCTTTTTCTGACAACAGTAGACTTAAAGCTATCATTTCTCTTCAAATTGCATTGGAAATGTTCATTGAGCCAAGCTGCTACTCTGAAACCACTAAACCAATATTTTCAGAGCTCTTTAACAACCAAGAAACCAAAGCAGGGGGATGAATTGACTCACCTAAGACTACAGAGTAAGATCAGCTTCAGTTCTAAATTAGCAAACAAATCCCTTCAGTTCATGTTCATCATAATTCTTACAAAAAAAGAGCATTTTCCTCATTCCACATGACTTTCTTACAGATAAATCAGATCATGGATGAGTCTATCTGAATTCCTGACTAATGCCTCACAACAACAAAACTGGTACCCCCTTCCTGTGAATAAAAGAATAGTGGCCAAAAAAGTGCTTAATTTGAATCATCTTCTTGGTTATTTATTTAATTAATTTGTTTATGGAGGTTAAAATGATTTGTGTCCAAGTTTCTGGGGTATTCTTCCTGTCCGATTGATATGCTATTTTAAAGTTTTGACTTCACATCAGTAAAGTTAATTTATAGGGTTTATGTTAATCCTTGATAATTAGCCTTGAGGAGACTGAGAGATCTCCTGGAAGTTCCTCCTGAAAGGCAGCTCTGATCCCTGCTCCCTGTGACAATGACAGGACCCAGGGCAGGGCTGGAGCTGTGCTAGGGAAGATTTAGGTTGGATTTTGGGAAAGGTTCTTTCCACAGGGTGCTGGCACTGCCCAGGCTCCCCAGGGAATGGGCACAGCCCCAGAGCTCCAGGAGAGCTTGGACAGCGCTGCCAGGGATGCTCAGGGTGGGATTTTGAGGCTGTGCAAGGCCAGGAACTGGACTTGGATCATCCCTTCCACCTCAGCACATTCTATGATTCTATGAATTTTACTTGTCTCAGTTTTGCAATCCCAAAGTTTTCTCTCAGCCCTTACCTGTTCAGCACGGTTTGGGATGATCTACCATCCCCTAACGCTCCTATACACCATTTCCTCTTTTGTTCTGTTTGTGATTCCTTACACACGGCTGAGTTTTATTTCAGCCTCTTGCTCTTGTACTGGGAGATTACTGTGGGTGCTGTGACTGGGTCATGAGCAGTTGTTTGCCGAAGGTAAAGCTGGGTGCACACACTCATCCTTGGGGTCAATTAGGCTTCCTTCATCAGCGGGGAATGCGCCGTGACTCTTAGGAAGGCACAGCGCTTATTCACTCGTGCCCCTTCTGCTGCAGAGGTGCGTAAAAACAGAACCAAAAGCTGACCCACGGCTTTTGTTTGGGATGTTGAGTGTCAGGGCCCACCCCAGGCCGTTCCCCCGGTGCTTTTATTCACGGTTTGCCCCGCTGGTGTGGCAGGGTGGGCTGGGAATGGAGTGAGCGCATTGCTCCGCAGGGCGTGTGCCCCCGGTTATGTGTTGTGTTCTGCAGGGTGTGTCCCGGAGCCCTGAGCACAACTTTGCCGTTCAGGAAAAGGAAAAAACATTGCAGAGAATGAAGAGAAAAAAAAAAAAAGTTATAAAGCGTTTTCAAAATATAAATAACGGCGTGTGAGGAAATCTTGCTGAAGGAACAGGATGCGCGTGGAGGTGAAGAATTCAAATACAAGTGCTGTGCTAAGTATAATCAGGAATGAAAGTTCAGCCCTTCCTCTTAGGATTTGGGTAAGCTACATGTTGGCAGTACTTCCCAAATTCCAGGGAACAAAAAGCAAGCTTTAAATGTTGTCTCAAAGCCTTGTTGCAGTGTGGTTTGTTTATCATTACCACATAGGTAATGCTGTCCGTCTATTTTTGTGAGATTGGACTTAAAATACACAGTATAATAAATGAGTATCTACTGAATTTACTGAGTAAGTTCCTTCTTTATTGAATAGCTAAGCTTTTTCCTTAAGGAGACACAACAACCACTCTCTTTTTCCTGCTCAATAGGAAGAAGAAATAATCTGGTGAATTTTTCAGTCACAGGGATGGGTACAGCTGATGTGTGTGAGTGTGGAGAAGAGGGTCTGTGCAGCCACATGGCCTCTCCCTTGTCCTGTGACAGTGGGCAAATGCTAAGGGGAATCTGCCACTCTTAAAGCCCCTCTTAAAGGTAAAAAGAAAATTTACCCTGCTTTTAATACAAGCTGCCTGTTTTCAGACCTCTTTCCTGGCATGTTTTGGGTGCCAGGAATTTACTATGGGAAAGTCAAAGCGAGCAGAACATTTTTCGTATTTTATTTCTTTTTCCACTGTGGAAATGAACGGCACAAGGAAGTTGCAGCCCCTGTCTCAGGCTTACTTCATGCTTTGCACAGCACCTCTGTGGGGGTGAGTGTTCAGTGTAGCTCAGGAGACTGCAAACACCTGACCAAAGGTCATGGCCAAAGGGACATGGAAGTTAACAGTTAACCAGGGTGAAATCCTGGATAGAGGACTTTGGACTCTAAGAGGGCCGGATCTCAAGGAGATTTGGGATTAGCAGCAGAGGAGGGTTGAGGTTTAGAACCTGATTCTCAAAGGTGTAATGCTCTCTAGGGAGTTAAATGCCTTAAATTCCCTTTACACTGGAGAGGAATAGTTCAGGACCAGGATTTGAAGGAGTCGAGTGCCCTTGGCCTGTACACTGATGGTGAGATTCCTACTGCAGCCAGGGGGAAATATTCAGGAGAGGGGGAACTCTGAATACTTCACTATGAAACTCAGACAGGGCCATGAAGTGTTTGCTTCTGGCCTTAGGTAACACATTTGGCATCAACATCTAAATTAGTCTTGTCAGTGAAAATATATCTGGGAGATGAGGCACCCCTGTGCTTTAAATACCCACCAGTGCTGAGAGCCCCTCCCTGGAAGATGGGTCTGTGAACACAGAGTGCTGTGAGAAGCTTGAGGACATGAAGGGAAGGGAGAAAAACGTGCTCTGCCCAACCTCTGAAGGCTGAGGCACTGTGTAACCAGAAGTGCAGAATTCCTGGTGTTGAATTAGGGTTTTTACCTTAACAGTGACTGTGCTTGGATACTGGACAGGGGGTTCCTGACTCACTGCTGGTCAATACCTGCAAGCACTCCTGAGAGCCCCCTTCTGCTGGCTACATCATGCCTGGGAAATTGGGTCTTGAAGGCCTTCCTGCCAAAAGCCTCAGCTGATTTCTGGACAAGGAGGCAAGGAGCAGCTGAGGGAATCGAGCCCACCCAGAGCAGTGGGGCACGAGAAGGCGCCAGACCTTGCGGCGCCTCCGGAAGCGTTCCCCAGGAGCTGTGGGCACTTAGAGCATCTGAGGAGGGCAGGCAGAGCTTTCCTGGGCTGCTCTCACCAGCACAGGCGCCAGCAGTCTGCAGAAGTTGCACTTTGGTGCCTGAGTGCTGTTTTGGATCTCTCCCAGAGCATGGGCAGGCTCTCAGTGGGCCAGGATGGGGATGCTGTGCCTGGCTCGCTGCATCCACAATGACCTCTCTGCATGGGCGGCTTCTGCCCAGCTGGGAGATGTGGAAGCCAGATCAGGAGCCCAAGTGCAAGGTCAGGTCTCTGTCAGGCTCTCCTGTGGGCAGCAATACATGGAAATAAGCTTTTCACAGCAATACATAGAAATAAGCTTTTCACAGCAATACATGGAAACCAGCTTTTTACAACAGAACAAGTATGGGAGGATCCAGCAGCACTAGGCCATCACAAAGGCCCTCAGGCTGTAAACAAGTGAACCCAAACAACAGCCTGACAAGGAGAAATTTCTCAAACAAGGCTCTGGAAGTTTCCTTGCAAGACTTGCCAGCTCCTGCTACTGCAGCTTAGCGGGTTCTCTCCCATCCTCTGACCCTCTGGAGTCAGCCCTGTGCGTGAGATGTTGAATTGCACTTCCCTGACTTGCTTTTGGCATGTCCTCTGTGCTGCCTTATCAGCATTCTCAGTGATTTCCTCTAGATATTGTGTAGCTGAGTAAGCCCAATGGGACATTACAGACAAGAAATACATACCTTTTTTTTTTTTTTTTCCTCATCTTTTTCGTAGCAAGGATATGGATTTTTAATTGCTGCCTCTGCTGCAAATGAGACTTGTGTTTTCCTTGTTCTCACTCAGTCTCTTGGCACTGCTATGATGGTCAGGGGATTGGGGAGGTTTTGTCAGTGCTAAAGAATCTGTTGCAGAAATCAGGGTGTGGCCAAAGAAAACTATTTTATGAAGATGTTTTATTAACCCTCTAATGAATTAAAGCAGAAATCATTGTCTATGGCCTTGTTTCATCTTGGAGGGACACTTTCCACTATCCCAGGGTGCTCCAAGCCCTGTCCAACCTGGCCTTGGACACTGCCAGGGATGCAGGGGCACCCTGTACTAGGGCTTCAACACCCTCACAGGGAAGAATTTTTTCCCAATATCCCATCTAATCCTGCTCTCTGTCAGTCTGAAGCCATTCCCCCTTGTCCTGTCACTGCACACCCTTGTAAACAGTATCTGGCCTCAGATTTGGAGTGGGGTTAGTTTTGGTGGGCAGTTCTGGATGCCTTGTGATCCAATCCAGCATCCATCCTCACTGCCAGCTCCAGAAATCACCACCTGGCCAAACAGAGACCCCAAAGTGGTGATTGCCCCAAGGTGTTGGCTTGAGATGGGGGTGAGGAGAGTGCTATAAGGCACAGAGCATGCAAAGGAATGTGGAAAGATAGGAATGGATAGAGAGAGAAACTGCTGGAGAAGGGAATGCCCAGCAGAAGGGCACTGGGAACAAACAGACCACACATGTAGGCAGGAACTGGCAGGAGCTTGGAGGGGAGGATAAATTTAACTTAAGGCAGAAGCTAAGAGGAGATGTTCTTGAGGGAGCTGAATGGTCAGAAATGGAGGGAAAGGTTCCTTTCAAACCACAGCGTGCAAAATCAGAAATCACCGAACCAAATCAACAAATAAACCCTTCCAGAAAACTCCTCCAGCCTTTAGAGGAAGGCAGGCCCAGCAGCCCCCAGACTTCTCCCTCACCAAAGAACACTCCTTTCACCCTGTCTCTGCTGAGGCCACTTCATGGTTTCTTGCTCCAGCTTCTCGCGGGAGAAAGAACAAAATCCTGTCCTCCTCACGCTGTGATGATAAGCCTGCAGTGGAGTTAGCCAGGATTTATTTTAGTTGGACTTTTTCGCTTTTTTCCTGGCACTTTAAAGTTTATGAACGGAAAGGATCAGTCTGACTCAGAGACTGGGCTGCTTCCAAACATTAATCTTAGCTGCCATATGCTAATGCAGCTTGGCTCTGGTGCATCCTATGGTGTAAATGTGTCTGTACCTTTCATCTCTGGTGTCAGAGGCCACTGAAGGGAACATGTCAGATTTTTGGGCAGATTGGGATTGCCTGACATGCAATCTGCAGGCGTTGGATGAGGTTCTGGGAGGAAGAAGGTCTAGAAAACATCCAGATCGTGTTCTCTCGAAGTTCCTGTTTTACCATTCTGCAATATTGGTTGCCAAAGTTACGATGCCCAGGGAAATTCTTTGGCCTGTGCTGACTCTGAAATCTGTACACAGAATTTGGTTATCCCAGTTCTGAGCTCTAGGCAATAAACCTTGGAATATTGGCTTGGGTTCAGTGGTACAATATTTAGCCCCTTCTGTTTGGGTTGGCTTCGTATTATGGGTATAACAAACACGTAAAAATGACTGTCCTGCTCATCATGACTTTTCCAGCACTGAAACATGAGCCTCTCATCCTTTGTGTTTCACTTTCTTCCATTCTCCATCCCAAATGTTTCCATTCTACTGATTTCAAATTTCATTCACTGTGTGAGGGCGTAAGCTGAAAGTGTTTGGTATTTCCCTGCCCCTTCTTCATCTTCTTACTCACTAATTCACTCACTTTCTTCCCTGAAATCATTGTGGGAACAACCCTATTAAAAAAAAAAAAAAAGAGAAATTTCCAATTCTACTTATTTCAATGGAATTTCCCTGATGTCCTTTTTCCATATCAGTGGATGTTTTCTGCTGGTGACAGTGGTGTGAGCAGCGTCAGGAAGAAGAAAACTGCATTACAGAGGCAGTCACTGAGGCTGACATTAGCCTAATAAAACTGATTTTCCTAGATTCTCCCTCAAGCCTATGTGCAGGAAAAGGTCTCCTCCAGAGGTAATTCAGAGCAGTAACCTCATTCCATGGAGGACAGAGGCTGTCCACAGACATTAAATCCTTAAACCTAAAACTTAAAAGCTTAAAGAGGTTGAAATCCACTCTTGTTCAGGGACTCACAGCAGACAAATACCCAATCCCAGTGTTGTAGAATTGTTGCTGGCATGGAGAAGGATGCTCTCAGTTGAGTAACCACTGGTTTATGGGGCAGGACAACATCCCTCTTCCAATTTCCTAAGCAGTCCTGAGCAGGGAGCCCTCTGGCCTTGGTTGATGGATGGGAAATGATGGAAATCATGACATTAAAATTCACACAAGACCTTTCTCCAGGAGCACAGAGATTTGATGGACCCTTGGTGGGCACCAAGCTACAGGCAGCAAAGCCTTGCAGATGAGATGTAGGAGATGAAGCAGGAGAAGCTCAGCTTTCCCACGCTGCAGGGAAATTCCCTGGTTTACATTTTGCTCTTTCCCCACTCTCTGCGAGAGCCTGGACGTTGGGGACAGTGGAGTGACGGAGGACACAGCGTGTCCCCTCGCCATCAGGAGCCTCGTCACAGTGACAATGCAGAGATGAGTCAGGGCAGGAGCTCCTTCATGTAAATGAGGAACCTCTGGGGTTGCCCTGGTGCCCGTGGGGCAACGTAAAATTCACGTCAGTGATGTTGTGTTCCCACATCCCCGCTGAGGCAGGGCAGGGACATGGGGTAAGGTGGCTGTGGTTCCCCCGGAGAGGGCAATAATTGGGCAAAAACTGGTGCTGAAACTGAAAGTGAAGCCCTGGAAGGGAAGGTTCCTTCCCAGCAGCAGCGCCTGGAGAAAATTTTCTGTTGCCTTTTGCTGTTGGTTGCAAAAGTGATTGAGCCACTGATGGTAAATGCTGGGGGGGAAGCCAGAGAAGGGGGAAGTAAAGAATTTCGGCAGAGAATCCTCTCGCTGCGAAATCAGTAAGATATAGGGGGCACCTGTGACACAGCTGAGAAACTGATTTAGGAATAAACTCAGAAAGGTCCTGCACGAAGCTGCAGTCCCTGTGCTGGTGGCCTTGTGTGGGCAGCACATCCCAGGCAGGAGCGCTGAGGGGGAGGAGTGGAAGCGTGAAAAAGCAGCACGGTGCAGTCATGCCTGTCCAGAGCCACAGATAATATTATTTCAGGTGGAGGGCCAAACTCTCTGACTCACCCCCACTTTTAAAAAAGCACTCTGGAGTTTGCTGAAGACAATGGAATCAATCTGGTGTGCAGAACTCATCTGAGGGAGCATGGCAGCCCATAAACGCTGCCCTCCTTGGCCGTGTGGGATTCATGTGGACACTGCACTGCTGCACAGGACTCCGGGTGTGAAAAAGCTGACAGGCTTGAAAGGCTCTCTCTCGCATTAGTTAGGTTGTTTCAAATCAGAAGGAAGATTTAATTGACTCCAGTGGGAGTTTTGCTGGAGTAAGGGTTTAGGAGCTGAAGTCAGAGGTGAAAAATGAAATGTGCCTTGCTAGTGCAGTGCTCACAGGAGTGAACTCCCTCCATTTACTCTAAGACAGATGCAAAAAACTTCCTCTGAATCATTTCAGAACCCATATCACGTTTTTTTGTCAGTATTTAACACATTTCCTCTTATACATGATTGTTTCTTCATCTGTAGATGTTATCTGTCACACTCTGCAGAAGTTTTCTCATCCCTTACAGTCAAATTTGATAATGCTCAGTACACTTAATTATCTTTTTTTCATTTTTTTCTCCCTTAATTGAGTCAGACACCTACCTGTTTTAACCCTACCCTTGTTAGCATTGCAGCCACAGCACCCACGTGTGCTTTGACTCCCAGAGAGGCCTGCAGTAAATTTCCCAGGCAGGTGATGGATTGATGCAACTCTCATTTCTCACTGAATTCAAAGGTCAGTCTTATAATGCTGAGAGGTCCTCCATGAGCTAAGTCCTTCATGTGTTTTTGCTCTTTTCATTACCTGTTCCCCACTCTGTCCCACAGTGTAATGGCTGATAATTGAGCTCTTTTCAATGGTGTGGCTCCTGCTCCATTGAAGGCAGGAGGTTTTTTTCTTCTCAGCAGAAAGCTGACTCATAAGGATGCTGCCTTCTATCCTTAGGAAAAGTGAGTCACTAATGGATTTTTCATTATACTTTCAAGTGCCATGGACTGAAATTTTGTTCTGCCAGTCTCGTCTTGAGGTAGTGTTTGGAAGCCTTTTAGATTTGGTATTTTAGTTATGTCTCCGTGAGGCTCTTGAGATACAAAAGATCCTGTGCAAGGAGCTGGTTTGTATTTTATGCTGTGAGCATTCCCATTAACCTCAGCACTGCCATGGTTTCACTCTGTGTGCTGTGTCCTTCCTTAGCTAAAACCCCATAAAACCCTTTTACACCTGCAGGAACAAGTTCAGCATCTGTTTTCAACAGACATAAAGAGTCGAGAGTTGGTTTTCAAAGCTGTACAAAAGATGGGAAAGCTGAGGCATAACTGAAATAATATGAATCCCATTGCCTCTATTGCATTAATAAAAACAGTCCATTTGTTCAGGCAGTAATAATGTGGTTTTCTTTCAGAAAAGCAGTGAAGATTCACCACTTCACAATGGCCCACGACAGAAAATTAAATATTACCGTTTCTATTTTATAAACGAGGGAATTAAATTTAGGGGAGATTGAGCTGTGATGGGGAGGCAATGGGAGTATTATGGATGGAATCCAGGAGTCCTATATGTTTTTTGTTTGGCTGGTTGGGTTTTTTTCCCAAATGTAACAATATTTTGCATCAAAGATTTGGTATCTTTGCAGTCACTGCTGTTTAACTTTGAGTGATGTCCATGTGAAGGAGATCTGGGATGATCTGTGTAGATTTGCCATTCACCAGCTTTTGCCTGTCCATGCTACACTCTGTTAAACTCCCTTTGCAGAGGGTTTGAAGGGGGAAGTCTGAATCCTCCTGCTGCTGACTGCAGCTGTTATTTAAAGCTGTGATGAGGGTGCAACAGGGATGCTGTTGGGTGGTTGCTTTGTTCTTCCCTGCACAGAAGTAGCTGTGCTGCAATGACAGCTTTGTAAATCATAGGTAGTTCCGTTCTCACACCACCCCATAACCTCACAATCTCTCTGTCAACTTCCTGAGGGCCTTGGGAAGCTATAATCTGCGATAAAAATGGGAGTTGGAATGTTAGGTGTATATCAAAGCCGAAAAGTTGGGGCTGGCTGACCTTTTCATTCTGAGCAAATGCACTCATTTCCTTTGCGTTGCTTCGCTGTTTCCTCCTGAAGCTCGGCATAATAGGAAATCCTCCAGGATTGTTCTCCTTAATCAGTGGCTCCATTGTGCCGGCTTCTGTTCCTTTCAGGGGCACTTTTCCTCCTGGAGCATCACTCTCTGTGCTCTCAGTGCCCCACAAATTCGGATGGATTTCATCTGCTGTGGTGAGAGCACGCCGGGGGCAGCGGGTGCTAAATTCAGCAAGCTGTCAGAGTAAAGAAACAGCCCTCTGATTTTCAGTTCAGGAAAAAAAAAAACCAACAAACCACCCTCACTGGATTTTACAGTGACATTTCCCAGTGCTTGTGATTAGTCTTAGATGAATAATGAAAATGAGTGGTTCGTAAATTTAGATTTCGCTTCATTTCCATACGTGGGGGGATGTCATTTGTTGTCATGTCGCTGCTAATATTTGCATAGTCATCTGGCAATTATAAAGCAGGCATATGAATCTTTAGGACAAATAACTTCTCCAGAAATATATTCTGGAATGCCTGGTAATTATGACTAGCACATCATTTTTCATTTTCTTTTTTGCTCCTCTTTGTCATCCAGTCAAGATTTTCCACGCTGTGACTGTACAGCCCAAACTGCAGATGGTGCAGCATTTGTATACACACATCTTTCTCAAAATCAGGCGAGTATTTAGAAATAAAAGATGCGCTGGCAACCACCTAAAAGTGTTTGGAAAACAAAAGTGAGGCTGAAGTTGCCAAAAAAGATTATTTGTGTTGGTAACCTCGGCTTTGTAAAGCACAACAGAAACAAACACAGTGGCAGGTCAGTTCTCAGGAAGAGCTGAGGCTTCACCAAGTCTTATCTTCTGTTTCCTGTTGCAGCACGGAGGTGTTGACATCATGTTCCTGCACATGCAATATGCAAAAAGAAAAAGCTCAAGTTTCATCACTCTGTTTTGGCACAAATAAATCAACTTTTGCTGGTTGCTACTGATTTTCTGCTGTCCTGCTTTCCTCCGCTGCTGTGAGTGTCTGAGGGCAGCCAGGCAGCCTCTGCAGGTGTTTCACAGCACACCCAGAGGTGGTTTTTTGCTCTCTTCTGGCTTTCAAGTGCAGTTTGCAATAAAACCCAGCAGTGTCCAGGGGGCTTTGGGCAGTGTGTGACCCATTCCTTAGGCACAAAGTTCCATGGGAAGGAGATGCAAACCCCAGGACAGCCCTTCATGCATCTCCACCAGAGTCAAACCTCCAGGGAAATGAGGTTAGGGATGGTGATGATGAGGATAATGGCAAATAATGCACGCTCCCCTCGGATCTTGGCTGCCTAGCAAGACTGACTTCCTGATGAGGAGATGCATCTGTCTGTCTCCAATCCCTTCAAGGTATCTGCAAGGCACCATGGTTTTTTTTTTGCAATTACAAAGGGCTGCAGATGAGAACATGCCCCACAAGAAGCGATCCAGCAGCATTTGTCCCAGACTTCTGTCTCTCATTTCCATAATCGTTCTCATCTCAGCTGCTCAGACATTAGCAAACCAAATCTCAGAGCAGCTCTGTCAAATGCTGACACTGGTGGCTGGGGCACCTCCAGGTTTTTTGGTTGTGCTGCTCGTGCTGTGCCTTGTTGGAATGGGGATGGGACAGTTTTGGAACCCTGGTCACTGAGAATTTCAGGCTTTGTGGGCTAACAAGCACTGACCCCTGAGAAAACACTGCATTTGACCTGAAACAATTCCAAAATTGAATGACAGAAATGGGATTATGGGTGTGTAGTTTGAATAGAAGCGTGTGATAGCTCATGGTGGAAAACTTAGAGTTTA